>CM060950.1:303137301-303140205 GCA_030765055.1 Mantis religiosa | reverse complement strand
GTTGTGCGGAAGCAATAAATTTTAAAATAAATCGAAGACTTCACTAGAGAAGATTCAATGGCCGTGGAAAGCTACTGTCCATTGTACCTAAAATTAGGCTGCCATCGCAACTGAGGTGTTCGCAGCAGTAAAGCATAAGGAGCTGCTGTCACTTGATCTACATCAGATGTCAGTATAATTAAAAATTTGACTATATATGCATTTATATATAATGTAAAATAATAAGAGTGGAGAAAGCGATGCGAGTCTGACATTTAATACTATACGTGATTTGGGAATGGATGTTCCAAAACAGTTATCAGAAATAACCCGCTACACAGTATGCGTTTAATATCATATACGCAGTGCCAGGCAGCTCTAAATTGGGAGGGATCTAATGGTCTCTTAATTCAGACGATGTATATTTTTGCATGATGGACACTTACGCCACTGTAAAATTTTTCTGATGCATGACAAGATGAAAGTTTTCGCGGGAAATGATTCTCGGTAAAAGCGGAAAAAGATGGCCCCTTGGGAGCGACTGTCAGGCACGTCCCCCCTTCTCCCGTTTCCCCCACACATAAATCCCACAGGAGCGACAGCTTCTGCTGGATTACGGCAAAGTAGACACCGCAATAAATTAACGTGCTAAATGTCCGCCTCCCCTTGTCCGATTCCTCGTTTTACATGCCTTAATCTACGGCTGTTTATATCACCGTCGCCTCCAACCAAACATTTCGTGTTGTGATTCCTTCATGAGCAAAATAATAACTACGGCAAATATCTGCATAAAATAATTTCAATTAAATCTTAATGTATATATATATATATATATATATATATATAAAAGTCGGTGTATGTATGTGTTCCTTATAGGCTATTACACCATCACACCGAGTTCGACCAAACTTGGCACATTTAAGCTTCAATATGAAGTGAAATTCCACTCCACATCACACAGTTAATTATTTAATGTTACGTAATGCCCACAAAGGCTACTCACAAAACTACCTATATCTTTCTCAGCAGTAATCTTAATAGCTCGAATATAAGAATAATTAAGTAAGTTTAGACGGCTTCAAAATAATAAGGAAACACCAAGTTTGTGTACTGTTCAATTTTCTCCCCTTTGACAGTAAAATTCGGCCTTTCTTGTGATTATTTAGTAATTTTTGGTGCGATTACTGGAAATAAGGAAGGTTATATTTATGTTATTTAAATCACATTAGTCACATGATTAATATAAGCAAGTTGAGATAGGCAATGCATGGTCTGCGGCTAAACATAACGCAGTTAATTTTGTTAAACCTAATTGGCATCACATGCTGGTAAGTTGGTATTTCATCAAGCTGGATTAAATTATTGGATTGAATGTGTTAAAAAGTGCTTCCCGAGTATAGAAATAAGGATTCTTAGTAGCTCGTTATTAACGTTCTCAAGATTTAATGCCAAAGATCTTCAATTCTCAAACTAATCTCCTGACAGTGCGACACTGAAGAGGGATTGACTGACTTCTTGTATCAGGTAGCCTGCTCTAGTGCTGCTTCTCTAACTGCTCTGGTAGCCCAATTCGTAACGCCACGACCGGGGGTTCTAAAGGTCATTGGCTTTGTTTCTATCAGTACATTTTTTTTAATACCTAAATACAAATAGAGACTCGTAACTAAGAACATTACTCTGGCCAGTACAAGGGGGAGCACACTCTCTCCCGACCTCAACCAAATTGATTTCTTTTTCTGGGTTGCCCTGAAGTCTCTGTGTGTGGAACACCTATCATCTCAGAAGAGGACCTAACTGTCCAAAGAATGTCAAGTTATTGGACACGCACAAGAAATTCTGCACAGAGTACGACAATCGTTTCTTCGCCGCTTTTAATTTTGCGCTGAAAATGCAGATCACCATTTCGAGCAGTTCCTATAAACCTGACGTAAAGGGTTGCATTTATTATTTATTTTAAACCCCCTGAGATTTAAAGGTACAGCTTGTGTAAGTATTAAACAGGATTTAACCTTTGTTAGAATTGTAATTAGTTACACTGAAATGGTGAAAGTGCTCCGTGAAATGCATACATTTATGAGAGAATTAAAAGCTTCGACAAAATACTAAAAAAACAATCAAACAACAAAAATAAATAAAAAAAAACAATACAGTTAAGAGACTCGAACTCATTTACTTTTGATTTGAAACCTAATGCCATAACCATTACACCAGAGAGAATGCTTTGTCATAGCTCTTCACTTTGTGTGTTGTGGACTCAACTGATATGATTATTAGCACTAGCGTACTTTAAAAACTGATAGCCGTAACTTCCACATTTAAACCAAAAGGATATACATCTTTTATCTCAAATTAGTTGCCTAAGATATCTTCATTTGCTCTGAAAATATTTCGGCGTAATTCATCAATATCCTGTAAATATTGGCATGATAATCCGAATGCGACAACACAAAAGTCATGCATTAACGAGATATAATCATTAAATACAACTCTCGTCTTTTTGGTTGAGTAATAGTTCTACTGTACAGCATATATGATTACACAAAGTAATTAATGACATTAATGTTCTTTGTAAAAGCAATGCTTAAGATTTGCCAGCAAAGATGGAGAGGAAAATATTGCACACAGCAATACGAGACAGGATATCAAACGAGACTATAAGAAAGAAGACAGTTATGATTGACTCAGCTACATGGGCGAAAGAATTGAAATGGAGATGGGGAAGGCATGTCGTCAGAATGGACCCCGGCCGATGGAACCAAAGAACAACAATATGTGAGAATAGGACCAAGATCAATAGGGAGACCGAAGTAAACTGATGTATGACACTACTATAAATTCTGGTTATACTACAACTACTAACTGATTAGT
Organism: Mantis religiosa; assembly: GCA_030765055.1. Lineage (NCBI taxonomy): Eukaryota > Metazoa > Arthropoda > Insecta > Mantodea > Mantidae > Mantis > Mantis religiosa. The sequence goes on along the minus strand of CM060950.1, from coordinate 303,137,358 downwards.
ACGCCAATTTTGGTTACTTATAATTTGTTTTTCCGGAAATAATGATTTTAAGGATTA
>CM060950.1:303087301-303132301 GCA_030765055.1 Mantis religiosa | reverse complement strand
ATCGTAATTACTTGAATCCCAGGCTTCACCATTAAACTCTCATTATTTAAGTTAATTTTGGAAATTAATCATTTCTTCACCTAAGCGAACATAGGCTAAGGTTCTGTATGGATGGAGTCAACATGAAAAGTTAAATACCATGGCCGGGATTTAAACCACAGATCTCCTGATTAGTTTCCACCAAGTAACTTTAATTTTCTGCTGAATATTTGGGTTTTCAAAGAGCCTTGAACTCCGCCCTATTTCTCTGTGGGGCGGATGTCACACGGGGTAAAGCAATGATAGTCTCAAAAGGTTGTTTGTAATTTGTGACGCCTGTAAGGCGAGAATTGTACTATTTTGTTATTAAATGCAATTCACCCAGGCGTTTGTGGTATACTTGACGAGGAAACTGAAGACATACCTTTGCCAGAATTGGTTCTGTTGATTACCCCCAAACAAATTGGTCCTTATCACTTGAATCCTCCTCATTATAATTGTAGCTCAACCCCATGGTGCAGTTCAGTGGTAGCAGTGCGTGGTTTTCCTATCGTCAAGCGGGGGCGCTCAAATTGGGTTTTGGGTATTGTTTCGAATAACCATGTCCAGTGACTTTAAGCTTCTGCGCAAAAATGAAATTTTATTTCAGTTGGGGATTCGTGGACATTACTACCTGTAGTGAGCAAGATGTTCCTGCCCTGTTAGATGGCCTTCGTAGTGCGAAAGACAACGATTTTGTAACGTTGCCGGATACACATTTGTTGGTAATTGAATCACCGTCATTATGTGAGGCCGTGCCATTCGAATTTGACGAACTGTTTTCTGATTCGAGGACGTTCTCGAGATTTTCCAAGGCCCAGGTGAGGCGTTTGACTGCCAGAATTTTGCATTATGTGCAACGGATTGAATACTTCCAGAAATATTGCCCTAAGGTTAAATTTGGGGTTCGGTTGGCGGAGCTGAGGGTGCAGTATATGAGATATTTAGAAGTGCTTGCACTCCAAGGGGAATGGGCCGCATCGGGCGTGGTCACACAACCTGGGACGGCTCAGGTCTCGGCTTTCAAGCCGTTAAAGTTACTTCATGCTTTACAACAGTTGGTCGAGTCGTAACAAGTCTATAGGGTTTCTGGTGTTTCTACAGCTTTCGAATTTCTTAATTCTTGGTAAGAGCTAAAGATTGCACTGAGTTATGCCAGGTTCCCGATCTACAACTGCTAGAGGTAGTTATGTCCAAAGGGGGAGACCGGTGCGCGGTATAATTGGGCGTGTTAAGGGGAGTGTAGATCCTGTGTCTGAGTTGCATGACAGTGTGTTGAAGTGTTTCATCCCTCGTCGGGTGTTACATGCATTAACTCAAGATCATTTTTGAAACCCCAGGAGTTGGGGGAGTTCTTTTCCGAATATATGAGCAGGATTAGGCTGCATGCGCGTGTACTATGATTGCCGGATAGTGAAGGGCAGATCTGTAATATTATCATTACGGGTTTGAAGCCGGCAGTACGTTCTGTTTTGTTATCCAGACCTCGTCCCACTACTTTTAAAGACTTGGAGGGGCTTTTACCGAGCTTGGCAGAGTATGAGGCGTCAGATGCTGCACGAAGCTACGAGCCATTGCAAGTGCCTCTGCGTGGTGTTCGATTTGAGCCGCAGCAGACTAACCGGGCAAATTCAGCTCGGGATTATTTTCGGTCGCTAGGACCATGTTTTAGGTGTGGTTCGCGTGAGCATTTAGTTAGACAGTGACCGGTATTCAGGGAGCGTGGTGGGGCTTCACCACCTGCGCGTGTAAACGTGCAAAGACGTCAGCATGGACAACGAGCCACCAGCGGGATTTCTGCCTGTTGTCAGAGATTCCGTCGGATAGTCGCCAAGCCCTTTAATTTGAAACCAGCAGTTCAGGTGACTGTAGGAAAGGGACATTTAACCGCTCTCTTGGACTTGGGAAACTCCTGCTCATTGGTACACGAGGGATTTTATTATCACTACCATACTACATTCTCGGGTAAACCGCGTCAGTTTAGGGTCAGGTGCGTGTCCGTAAATCGCTACAAATTTCAGGTGAATGTTAAGGTTCAGTTAACCGTGCGTTTTTCGCGTTTTACGTGGAAATACTATTTTTATCTTCTCCCGGACTTGCCATTTCGACTGATATTGGGCTCGTACTTTATGTCTAGAGTCGGCCTAAGGATTGATTTTCGGGATGGGTAGATAACCTTCGCGTTTGCTCCTTCTGTGTGAATCCAATTTATTAGCGACCATTTAATTAATGAGGAAGCCTTACAGGAAATTGGAGGGTACCGCCCTCCGGTTTGCAACGTAAGTATAGTTCTCTCCCATTTGACTAAAGAGCAGAACAGTTTGCTAGACCAACTATGTGCAAACTACGGGTCGTTATTCGCCGTCCGTTTAGGAGTAACGAATTTGGTGGTGTATGATATCCAATTAACAGATGACACACCTGTGAAGTTACCACCCTATCGTGTTACTCCCAAAATTGCGATTCTTCGTAAAAAGATTGATAAGATGTTACGAAAGGGGGTGATCAGGCCATCCACGTCTAGTTATAGTAGTCTGGTATCTTTGGTCCCTAAGGGCGAGGACGATTTCAGAGTAGTAGTGGAATATCGTCATTTAAATAAAAAGATAAAAATTAAGGCATAACCCATGCCGCATTTAAATTCCGCGGCGCATTATTTCGTGGCTGCCGAAGTATTTACGAGTTTGAACATAAATAGTGCCTACTACCAGATACCTTTATCTGAATCGGCTAGGCCTTTAACTGTATTCGCCATTCCGTGGAGGCTATATGAATTTCGCGGAGTTCACTTTGGAATTGCGACAAAAGCTCAGGTGCTGTCGCGGTTACTAGACCAAATGTTTTCAGGTATTAAATTTGAATACGTGTATCTCCATTTAGATGATGTTGTTGTCTACTCTCCCGACTTTGAGACCCATTGCCAACATTTGGCAGAGCTTTTTGACCTGCTAGAAAGTGCGGGTCTTACCTTGCGCACAGATAAATGTAATTTTGCTACGGGGCAGGTTTCTTTTTTAAGCCATATCGCATCTCCTACAGGGATCACGATCGATCCGGAGCGTACTAAAGTTATACGTAACTTTCCTCCACCCCAAAACCGCCAGGGCATTGGCTAGGTATGTGGGTATGGTAAACATTTTTAGTAAGTTCATTCCGGATTTTGCGGCTCGGGCGGAACCCTTGAACCGTCTTCGACGGAAAGGGACTCCGTTTGAGTGGGGCGAGGAACCGCAGCGGGCCTTTTAAGGACTTAAACATACAATTATGAATCCTGCGGTGTTGGATTTCCCGCATTTTTCTCGTACGTTGGTCCTGCAGAATGATGCAAATAGGTGATCGGTGGCTGCCGTTTTAGTCTAGGATTTTCCCATGGGGCGAAGGGCTATTGGGTGAAGTTCGCCTATTCTCACCCCCACCGAGCGGAAGTATTCTGTTTATGAACTTGAAACTCTGGCTTTGGTATTCGGTTTGGAAAAATACCGTGAATATCTGGAGCATGTTGAGTTTACCTTCGAGTGCGATAACCAGGTGCTTACGTGGACATTGGGCTCGCTGCGATATACAGGCAGGTTAGCGCATTGGGGCGTGCGTATTTCTGCCTTTAAGTTCGTACCCATACATATACGTGGTTCAGAAAATTGTGTGGCTGATGCTTTGATCCGAGTGTTCCAAGAAACAAGGCAGCATAAACCTGGTAATGCGAATGTTTTAGCAATCTGGAATTTCTGGAAATGTTTGAAGGTCTGTCCACACATCAGAGAACAGATCCGGATCTGCATTGCTTATCGATTGGCTCGATGCTCGTGAGGCTATTTCTCCTTAATGTTTAAAGGAGGGTGTTTTCATTACCCAAGCTAACTTTGACGCAGGAACAAGGTTGTTTTGCCTCGTGCCTTAATCCTTATGGTGTTTGAATATCTCCATTCATCCCCTGTAGGTGTACATTTGGGAATAACTAAAACCCAAAAACAAGATTCGTGAATATCTTGTGTGGCCGAATATGAATAAAGGAGTGGCCTCGCGAGTTTTGAAGTGTCAACTTTGTGGAATTGCGAAACCAGTACAATGTACTGCATGGAAGGATTTAGCATCGAAGGTGGCAATCAGACCCCTGGAGAAATTATTTATGGATTTTTGTCGGACCCTTTCCTCGTTCTGCCCAGGGGAATACGTATGCGTTAGTCGTGCTAGATTCGTTCGGTAAATTTGTATGGATGACTGCCTTACCAAAAGGGAATACACGAGGGGTAGTTAAGGTACTTTCTTCAACATTTGCGGCCGTTGGCACTCCGCGTTATATGGTAACGGATAACGCCGCTCAGTTTACCTCTTTCGCGTTTAGGAACTTTTGTTTTGGTTGGGGCATTAAACCCATAACTACCACCCCTTATTACCCCCGGCCTTCCCATGCTGAAAGATTTAATAGAAACCTTAAGTCAGCTTTAATGGCCTATCATCATGATAGCCATACTAAGTGGAACACGAATTAGGCTCGGTTGCAATTGGCATTCATTTCGGCCCGACACGAATCACATGGCGTTACTCCTTATCAGCTTATGTTGGCATATACACCTAACTCTCCCCTGGCTCATCTTTGGCGTCTGAATGTTACTCGCGAGGAAATATGTAGAGTATGGAAATCTGCTTTTCGGAATTTGAGGAAGTCACATGCCCAGGTTAAGAAGTGGTATGATGATAATAGACGGCCTTCAGCATATGTCGTTGGACCGAAGGTACTTTGTAAGCTGTATACTCAGTCTTCTAAACGTAATGCTTATGCAGCGAAGTTGTATATTTTAAAAATAATTCCGTGCGTTCCACACGGATCATGAAAGAGGAGCTCACATCTCTCAATTGTAATCCTTTCTGTAGTTTGATGCTTTTCCTGTGTCTGTTTGCGTTTCCTGTTTGTGTTCCCTTTGTGTTGTCAAATATTGTGTTATTGTTTGGTGTAGGAGTTTGTTTGGAGTGGAAGCGTGCCTTTTGCGCGTCGAGCTGTATACCTCTACGGCACTCCTGTATTTTCTGGCTGACGCACGTGTGTTTGTGTGGTGACCACGTGTGGGCGAGAGTCTAGTCTTCGGTCGTGTAACTGGCTGTGCGAATGCGTTGTCTACGGTTGAATGTGGTGCGTTTCTCGTATGTTGGAGTATTTGTGGGTGTTTGTAGTGTGCTTGCGATGTGTTGTTTAGGAATGCTGTCTGTTCTGTGTTGGTGTTCTTGTGTTGTGTGGCCAGTAGCGAGTTAAGCTTATGCGCACTTATTGATACAAGGCCTTGTTTATACTTTAATATAGTTTATCCTGTTGATATTTTTAGGTTATTTAGCCTCTTTATATTGTTAACTTGTTGATGTCTAACTTGTTACAAATTGTTTTGGGTGAAATCTATATTTAATGTTTGTAAATGGGTTTTAATGGTTTTACTTTGCTATGGCTGTTAAATAATTCAATATTGTTATGGTTGTTAAATAGCTTATATGGTTATAAATGTTAATAATTTATACTGTTATGGTGGTTAAATAGCTTAATAACATTTTTTGATTCGAAATCAACTTAAACATTTGGATCCTATCATGATAATAGTTTCAGGAAGAATGGTTATTTTGAGATCAGCCTATTTGAAGCTCGCATTTATTTCCCTTTCTGCTGGGCGTAATTTGTGTTACAGCCTCTTCACTTTCTTTGTTGCCTGTTCGGAAAGCACCTGACCGCCGCAGTTTGCCACTGTGATATGCTCAGCCTGGCTGTTTCCCGTCTGTACAGAGCCTTGCAATCGCTAGTTGAGACACGGAGACGACTAGCCTGGCCGTTACCATCTTCTGGGAGATTTCTGCTGGTCAGAAAAGCAACGTTGGAATACAACTGGTTTGGTTTGCTGCCCGCATTCCCGGGCCCTGGACTTCCTAAATCCCTGACTTCGACGGGTTGGTCATTTTTATACCCAGAGCCCGTATTTGTGATCCCCTATGCAGCAACGTGGGATCAACACGCCCTGGATACTGGACTACGTCCGCCGCATCGCACGAACACAAGTTATGCTCTGTAGTGCCAGTTGCCTTAATGGTGGTTGTGGTGACAGTACTTGGTGCCTCTGCTATCACAGTGACCTGTACAATACCTGATTGTGTAAGGTGTATCCTGTTTACCTTGTGATTCCTGATTCCGATATTAAGGCTTTGTCCCTTCCTGGAATGCCAAGCGCGTGTTGTCAACTAGGGGGAGTATTGTGCTGATTGCACGTTCTTTTGACGCACTTCATTTGTTCTGTTTCCTGTATTTTCCCGCGAGGCGGCGTGGTCGTCGCTTTGCCTGTCCTGCGGGGTGTCACCGTACGGAGGCAAGTTGTACTTTGGTTTGGGATAGTACCATATAGAACGGTTGTTCTGACCGTAAATTTGCCTGGGTCGTTCTTCCACAATTTGTTAGGGGAGTAACTCTCGAAACACCAAATTTATCTACTGAATATTTGGGTTTTCAATTAGGCTTGAACTACAACAATATCTACAACAATAGACCTACAACAATATCTGGAAAACCCAGTTAACTTTCCAGATGTTTTACACCGCTGATTGGAGTTAAACTCACACCCATACACGTACGCCAACACACACACCTCCCACAGTCCTCAGATCCTTGCGCCAATCATTGGCCAAGGCGGCCCCGGGGAAAGACGGTTCCCCGTGAGTGGCACAGGCTCGCACCTACAATTGAATAGGTAGGCCGCCCGCCGAGCGCGCACTGTCAAATATCGACCAAGCAGATACATGGACTATGAGAAGGATTTCATACTTTAACGATGCTGACGGCAGATAATTACAACTGACCATTAAAGGCAAATACTGATAATACAAACTAGATTTACATTTAGGTTTAGTAAGAGAGCAGTAAGGTATAATAGACTATCACTGACATGCATGCAAATGTTGCTTGCAGTGACAATAAAACAGTTAAACTTAAGACACGGCACTACGGCGTGATAAATTACCCTAACTTCCTAACAAGTAACACCTGGAATCCTACCAAATACCACCCAAAATAGGCAGTGGAACAGGCTGGGCTTCAAGTCGAGCCTGTATCCCTGCATCAGAAACCCACTCAGCTGAATCGCACTGCGAGACAGCTACGATTACCTTCTGGAATGCGCGGGTGCTATAGGCGGTACCGCAGCACATTTCTCCTTCCCAATCCGGTGGAGGTTTCTTAGTGGAGTAGTACCCTTGAGGTGAAGCCCCCATACCCCACTGTGCCCTCCAACACCGTGGAAATCCATAAATAGATTTTTCTTCCACTCGAGACAAAAATCTTGCTATTTGCTCAACTGTATCTCTTGGGCACAATTGATTTCGTAAGATTTATCCTTGAGTTTGTAAAGAAATGTACCAGCCAGGATTATATAATTTATTTTCAAATACTTTTTGGGGGGTAGGGGGCATCAATTCCCCTTCCCCGGTGAGGTACGCGATTATTTCGAAATGATATAATGGCCATTTAACCAGACGAGGAAGCTGCACGTCAACTTTCAGAGGAAATGTTACAACAGTACATCGAGCCTGGATGTAAATTTCCACTACTTCTATGGGCAGAACTCCCTCTTCTCTGACGTGAACGACTAATTCTTTTGGAAGTTTTAACTCAACGCTGTTAGGTATGTTCTGTCATTTACACCTAACATATTTAAATAACTAGAAGCCATCAGTCAGATAAAAACCGCTTCTTAGGTGAAAATAAACCGTGAATTTGAAGGACACCAGACGAAGCAAGAAAACAGTGGACAAGGAGGAATTTCTGCAACAGAAAATGGTCAGACATAGAGAAGGCGAAATAAGCAGACTACGATATATCAAAGCAGTAGAATGTCGCAGAATGTGCCGTATTAAGAAGTCGTAACAAAACAACTTTTGCTATAAATGTTACAATATTCAGTCACACAATTTTAACCAATCTACCAGGTCGTAGTGCACTTGATGCCCCGTCCTCAATGTGCTTAATGGGAAGGAAATATGCGATGCGCAAAATCTATATCTGAATATCTATCTAAGGACGTATGAAATTCGAATGTCTAGCAAATAGCGCGGGAATGCAACTATTGCATATATACGAGCAGCTAGTGTGCAGCTAGTTTACAGCGAGAGGAGGCTACAGTTCTGCAGCAAGTACCCCCTTAAAACGCGAAGAGGTTGCCATAGATTCCTTCCTCTATGACCGAAGCACACCGGCGGACTTTTCAGAGAGCCGGGGAGAGAAGCTTGCCATCTAGGGGTCAAGAAGAACTTTCACCAGAGAGCATCTGCGCCATTTGTTCGACGACACTGTACCCCTGCAACCTAACTGAAATGTGAAAGGAACGCAAAACAATAGGGAAAGGAAACTTTTGGTAGAAAAGAAGCCAACATTGCCTCGCCAAAAAGGGAAAAACGCAAATATGGTCAGAATAGCCATCACCAGGAATCGAATCCAAGACCTTCCAAATGCGAGCCTTTCACGTTACCGTGAAGTGATCCCCATCGATACAGTTTTGGCTAAATCAGATGATTGTAGTGCAGCTATCCGATAATCTTAATAGCTGGTTTCACTTTACATACTACCATTAATTGTTTGACTTTATAAATTTACATGAAATTTTTCAGTATGTTGAAAGCAAATTTCAACGTTTGGGAATTTTTAAATGACAAGAACATTCAGGTTTTGAAGGTAAAATCTGCTTTTATTTTAGATCCTTACCCTATTGGACATGGAGATAAGTATCTAAATGTAAAGGTATTTTGAAATTATGCACCGAATTGTGAGTATGCTTTGGAGACATAGTATACGAATTCTTTATTCGAAGCGTTCCCGAATGTAAATGGTGTATTCGCTTAAGCCAAAAGAAATTAATTAGAAATCCACTACTTAAGCGTTTTAAACAACAAACTAAAATCCTTTCTTATCCCTTTGAAGCGTAAGGGGTTTGTTTAAAGGTCTGAACACATTAATTACGGCTGTTGCTTTTCACATCCCCTTTAAAACGTGTTGCTGGTGATTATTTCCGCTTCTTTCACCTTTAAAAGTAAAAAGGGGAGTTTATTGATGCATAGCTGATTAAGTAATTAAACATTTAAAACTTTCCATAGCAAGACTTAATGGATTCCACCACAACGTGGGGTGGGAAACTAGAAGGGGGTTGAGTAATTGTATGCTACTGACGTGTTGAACATCGCCAGTTTTTTTTTCTTTTTTAACCGTTTGTTGGCTAGGAGAAAACATTTTCCAGGAATTGACTAACTTAATGTTTACATGCGAGAATTAGCATTAACGTTGAGCTTCCGTAGAGTTCTTGTGGTGCTGAGGTTTCGGTGTCAGCTGCTGAGGTCAGGTTACTAAGCGTCAACATTTTAATGAGATCCTAAAGGAATACCGACTTTATTAATAATAAATTTTGTCGCTTTAAACCGAAGACAAAGAACGGCTAGTTTATGAATGGGTTGACTCGTAAGTTCTGACATTTTTAATTGTAAGTTTTGCCTGTAAAATAAAACATTTTGGCAATGTGATTTACATTATTCGTTAGAGAACTATCTGCTATACGAAATAGTGTGTTTAGTTTTTGCATATATATATTTGCATATTCTTTTTTCCTCTCAACCCAATAAAAAGTGTGTAAAGAGCACAACAAAGAGCATTTTCGACAACGTCTGCTTTTTGAGTTTATTTCTGGTATCAAAGCCACAGAAGCTGCTCGTGAGCGCTCGATTTGACTCTTTTTTCGGCGTTTTTCCATATACTGAAAAGAGAATGACGGGTAATTGCAAACTCGGTGGACCTCGGGATCTACGGGGTCAAAATATAGACATTTATATTAATATTATTATTCTTTTACGGGATCTGATTTATGAACAGTTCCCTCAGAAATTACCAATGTTGCCAAAGGTGTTAAACAAAAAGTTCAATGAAACTATTCAAGTTAAGCGATAAGTTTAGCTCCACCTCATCATTCAATACTATTACGTTTATAAAAACATTTCTTAGTAATTTAAATTTCGATATTCTTTATGTGATCATTTTTAAAGAAGTTAGCATTCTTTATAAAGCCATACTGCAAGAATGATACACTCTTCACGCAGCGACATCTCGATTTAACTGTCAAAAATGCAGAAACTGTCAAAAATGCTGCTGTTGTCGACTTGACGCTCAATATTATTGACCGGGAAAGAACAAAAAGTATATAAGCTTACAAAATTGGACACACTATTTTTCGTAGAAGACATAATTCTGTATGGAATAACGTAAAACACATTGCTAAAACACTTTATTTTGCTTCATTTAAAAAAAAGGGCTGGAATTTACCAGCCAATCCATTATTTGCCATATACTTATATTTACATTCAGTTTTAGCAAATTTGAACGTTCCTTTTGGTTTCCATGTTATTTGCTTAGATTTTATTTTATTTACCGATCATTTAGATACAGGGACAAGGGTTTCGCGAAGCAAATGCTATGGAAGTCATGGTAAATATACGGAGAGAAAAAATATTGGGATTCCCAAATTATTTACATTTAACTGCATATATACAAAAAAGGCAATTAGGAGGACAACGTTGTAAGTGTAGATCTAGAAGGATATTGCTGTACTTGTTTTATTTCTTTCAGTTATTTTAAGACTATATTGAGTCATCGACAGAAAATTCGTTGTTGGTGAAAAGTTGATGAAGAAAACCTCGAAAGACTCTCGAAGCCACATATCCCGAAAAATAAAATAGTAAAGTAAAGTGAAGAGTAGGATTATAAAATGAAATACTGGGTGGAGATGGAAGAAGGGTGCAAGGAGAAAACGCACCCTTCTATCCTCTTCTGTCATCTTATTTACTGAGACCTATAGACTTTCATGTCCCACCTTAAAGTTTACAAGGTTGGGGCATTCCCTACGGACATAAAACTGGGCACGGAGGATGAACGAAAATACCTAGAAACCGTCTTGATGAAGTTACTCAAGTATACAGGGTGGAAGAAAACTTAATATAAGGAAGCTTAAATTCATTGTGATTTAGAGGATATTCCAAATAATGATATAAATGATTTCAACTACTTTTATTTTCTCGCCTCTCTCTTATGTAGATTAAGTATTGTATTCCACTCCAAAATTCGATACGAGGTTTCTCCTAAAATACATTATGAGACTCCCTGAATAAAAAATATCATTATTATAAAAAGAGAGGTTTGTGCCTGTGTGTGTGAAAGGGTGGGTGGGTGCGTGTGTGTCTCTCTCTGAGGACATCATAATTAAAACACAAAAAGTCAGTTAAATAGCAAACACAGTATAGGTATAAGTTGAGCATCATCCAGGAATGCGACATGGAGATAAGCAAATCCAAAACCACCCTTTTTGTAACATTTTTCATTTTTTTTTTAATTTTACAAATATGGCTCTAAAAATTTTCATTAAATTACCTTATGTTTAAGACATTCTGATGACAAATGAAATGAATATCTTGAAATTTTTGGGAATGCCTCTGAAGTCCACTTCATTCTGTATGGTTTTACTATGGCAAACCGTAATAGACAGAAAAATTCTTACTGCACAAAAATGTAGATTCCTTTAAAGCACATAATTTACGTCTAATGATTTTTGTTGCCGAATCGACCATTTCCAAGATATTCCATGTTATTGCTTTCAGTTTTCAAATACGTATGATGAACTTTCGTAAGTGTTAAGATCCTGAGAGGCCGTGGCCGTGGCCGACTGGTTAGATCGCTATTAGGGTTCGATCCCAGGCAACCACAAAGGGAGATTTGTGGTGGACAACACGGCCCGGAGCGGATTTCCTCCAATCCTCCGGTTTCCCCCGCCATCATTCCACAAATTTCTCCATCCTCCATCTTTTCTATCATTAATTTTACCCTCATACTGCCACCCACTTCGCTCGCTCACATCCCAGGAGTTGGGCTGGCCCCTCAACCCTGGTTCCTCTATAAGGCTCAGTGCTTCGGCTTCCCTGGCCCCGACTTTCCAGGCTAGTAGAATCTGTGTCCCTAACACCGGGATTGGTGGTGTATGGGAAAAAAAATACTTTCCTCAAATAAGAAGTGGTTATTCGTCCCTCCCCTTCCTGGCCACGCAATGAGAATAGAACTTCAAAGTCATCATCTAGTCACCAGCTTTTAAATAATTTGACTATTGCTTAAGGCCTACTATGTTCCGTTATTCAATTACCTAATTCTCTGGAAGTTACATGTTCAAAAATCACGATTCCTGAATTCCAGGGGACATCCTGAATATCAAATTTGTGGATCACTTGCATCCAGACCCCTATCAGGGATATGAATGCGATACAAAACTTTCTTCGAGCAAGCTCGTTAAATACGTAAAATATGAAGCTATTAACAGTGAAGCAAACAAATATATACACATATAACAATCTGTAACTTAAAACTTCACTTATAAGAAATGACGATCCTTTTCTTCTATTGTCCGGGATCGCGATTTCATGTAAAACTTTTGCACTTCCTCAGCCGGAAACACCAAATTTGTCGCCATCGTTACGAACTCTAGATGTTAATTTGTTATTGTTAATACTACCAAAATCTGAAAATAAAAACAAACTTAAAAACATTATCGACTGCAGTTACTTCAAATTTCATTACGCGATGTTTGTCTTTTAAAATAAATACCTTTTCCAAACCATTAAATCTATCGGACCATTTAATTGTTTTAATAATTTAACTTCTGGATTTATTTCATGGTTAAATGACCAAAAATAATCTACTACGGCCGACTTATCAGTCTCTTTATGCTTAATGTTATGAAAATGTCCATTCGTTCTGGTTTCTAAATTACGTTTTGTCTTTCCAATATAAACTTTATCACAATCGAAACAATTAAATTGATAAATATCAGATGATTTATTATTAGGAATTTTATCTTTTTTAGAGAAGTGCAATATATTTTTAATACTTTATTTATTTTGAAAAACTAAAGTTATACCAAACTCTTTAAAAAAATTTGAAAACATTTATTAACCCAAGGATGGTAAGTACATTTTTGATAATTATAATCGTCTTTTATTTTTCTAAGGGTAGAAAGCTAATCAAAAACTGTTAATGATACTTCTACCCTTAGTAAAGTAAAAGATGATTATAATTTTAAAAAATATACTTACCATCCTTGGTTAATAAATATTTTCATTTTTTAAAGAGTTTGGTATGACTTTAGTTCCTCAAAATAAACGTAGTATTAAAATTTATTGCATTTCTCTAAAAAAGATAAAATTCCTGATAATAAAAAATCTGGTATTTATCATTTAATTGTTTCGACTGTGATAAAGTTTATATTTGAAAGACAAAACGTAGTTTAGAAACTAGAACGTAACATTAAGTATAAAGGGACTGATAAATCGGCCGTAGAAGATTATTTTTGGTCATTTAACCATGAAATAAATCCAGATGTTAAATTATTAAAACAGTTCAATGGTCCGATAGATTTAATGGTTTGTAAAAGGTATTTATTTTAAAAAATAAACATCGCGTAATGAATTTTGAAATACTGGCAGTCGATTCTGTTTTTAAATTTGTTTTATTTTCAGATTTTGGTAGTACTAACAAGAATATATTAACATCTAGTGTTCGTAACCATGGCGACAACTGTGTTGTTTCCGGCTGAGGATGTGTAAAATTTTACATGAAATCGCAATCCCAGACAATTTATAAGAAAAGTATCATCATTTCTTATATGATAAGTGAAGTTTAAAGTTAAAAATTGTTGTATTTGTATAAGCTCGTTAAAATTTACGGTAAGCTATTCGCGGGCCTTCACTGCGCGAGGGACCTTGCACATTAAACACTTGGCTCACAAACAGAGAGCATAACTGTCATTGTTTGTTTCAACAAAATGGGCGCTATTGTTATTCTAGCACTTAATATACACTACACTACAATGTTCAAGTCAAGGTTTACCTGAAGCTCAATATCGACTGTTTTCATGTTAATTGTTGAGCTAGCAGGTTTACGATTTTTGAGATGATCCACTATACTCGAAGCTTCATGGTTATTAACGGTCGCTTCATACATCTAAACATGGCCTGAAAATCTACACGTGATAACTTTTTTTTTCTAGCTGTAGGTCCTCCAACGCTAAGTCATATCGGACGACGAATGAAATGGGTGAAAGGATACTCAAATGAGCCCAGGGTCCATAGAGCTTAGAGTTACCCGAAATTCGTCTTTCAGGATAAGGGAAAACGCTGTAAAAATACCTTATCCAGTTAACTCACCCTGACCGAGATTCGAACTCTGGACCTCTTGAACGTGAGGCAGACACGCTACCGAGGCGGGCTCGGTACGTGATGCGCAAGCTAGTTATCTTATATGAAACATATTGTTTAAAGAAACAATGCCTGTTTGCAGGCGAAGATTTCAGTGCCACATCGTACATGATACCACATCGCCGACGACCATCCCTCGGACAGTGACGAGGGCCGGCGAAAGCGTTACCAAATGTTAAACGACTAGTAGTCCCACAAGATGGTTTTCCCGGGTAATGGCAAGGGTAGGTAGGAAAGAAAAGAGCGAGATACTAAGGATGGTGGCCATTCTTAATCTAGGGAGTAGTAAGGAAGGTGGTAGAGTGGGCAGGATGTTGTCGGTGTTCGAAGATGGTTCTGAGGACAATTTCTAAAGGTGCAACAATGAATGTATGTTATACGTTAGTTGTGGGACTGTATCGATTATGTTTAATGTAGTTAGTTATGTCTCAGGTAAAGGTTTTCTGCGCTGATTGTATCTGCACCTAGCGTACACAAATCATACTTACGCTAACAATTTAATTTATCCTCTTATTACCTAACCTAATTAAACCTAAATTAATCTAACCAAATGTAACCTAACCTAAGCTGAATGTACTTTACCTAATTTAAGATAACCAAATGTAACTTATCCTAACCTAACTAAACTCGACATAAGCTAACATAACGAAACAAAACAATTCATTACATGTATTTCAATTACTACATATACTTCAGCGCTTACTTTTCTTGGTTACGCTGGTTACATTTCTTTATTATTGTAGTGAGATTTCTTGGTTACATAGTGACAGTTTTGATGATCTTGATAATGTTTCTTGATCATTTTCTTGGTCATATGGTCTAATTAATTAGTTACGTGGTAACATTTTCTGGTTGCGTGACTACATTTTTGTCACGGGGTTTCAATAGGCACGTTCTGGTGTTTTTCAGGTTTTAAGGAGATAACTTATGTGTAAGTAATCGTTGTTTGCACAATTATCTATGAATTGGTAATTTTATATAATGTCAACCAAATAAATTTTTTAATGTTAAAAAATAAGTAAAACGTATGTTATTTATACCTTTAAAATATTCCTTTTCTTGTCATATTTATATAAAACCACCACACTCCTGGAAACATGCAAGTTCACTTTAAAGCAAAAAAGAAAATAGCATAAAATGACAATACGGGACAGGAAATCACAACAATTTTCGTGACCTACTGAGGAAACTCCACAAAAAGTCATTCAACTTTTAAAAAACTCAATAGTCATATACATGTTAAAAAGCTACAGACTGTCATTTACAATATTCTTCAATACCATATATGTGCTTATTGTTTCGTCTGTATACATTAATTATTTGCAACATTATAATGTTTAAACGATGATCCATATAGGAACTGGTGGAACGACCGGAACTCGAAATTTGTTATACAGAACATAACCTTGATACATGTTATTATCTATTCCTAACTGTATAGTTTCCGATTACATTAACGCATCACATCTAATTATATGTGTAGAAGCGTATATTCAAACTATTTTCAAAACGTTTCAAAACTATACTTTGTATTCCACCAGCGCGTAAACTTGTGCTGTTATTAGAGTTTAATATATTAAACATCGTTTAACCAGAATGATCGGTCGCCGGGAACCAACCCCGCTAACCGAATACGAGCCTCACACCTGCAGGAAAAATTACACATTAAAAGAACACCTTTTGTTTTAAACAATGAAGAGATCGCCAAGCAATCTTAGCTAGAGCATTCCCATGATGAGCGCATTATAAGAAAGATCTAGGTACAGCATCCATTCGGGAAAACAAACAGCGCCAACTCCAAGAATTTCTCAATGGATGCAGAAAGTGTTAGCCCCACAAATTCATGGAAGCACATTTTTCCGTGTTTAGGCACTGGCAAATACTTTTATTCCTCTATTCCTCTCTCTCTCTCTCTCTCTCTCTCTCTCTCTCTCTCTCTCTCTCTCTCTCTCTCTCTCTCTCTCTCTCTCCCATAGCTCCTTCTGTTTAAACGGTATAGAAAGCTGTTTAAGTTTATTGAATTTATGTTTCAGTAATACATTTTATAGCCTACTTTCCTATCATTATTATCGAACAGCATACTTTCCGGTACTTAAAGACAAGTTTACTGAGATTTCTGTTCAGTTACAAAGACAGTCACTACTCCTAAAGTACTTTATGCTAGCAGAGTCATCTCGAGAAGATGAGAAATATTGTTTCTTTAAGGAGCATTGATGGGACAGTTGAATGCAGATGTGTTCCATCTCACAAAGGAATGTAATACAAGATTTTACTCATACACATGCTGGGACATATTTCCTATTCTGCCTGCCTAAACAGGATACATAAGTTCCCACGAAATTACTCACAGGTGTTAGAGTTGTGGATAGTCTACGACTTCTACGCAAAAAGCCAGATGTGTATAACATTTTTATTTTTAAATTTATGGACGTTCCTTAAAGTCTGTGATTCTCAGCTTCCCATTCTGTATTCTGCGTTGAAGACAGCTTAAAGTTTCTCAGAGGCCTTTTATCAGGTATGGGGTTTCTTTGCGTGTTGCAAATCTAGGCTCCTAATGTAAAATGATTACATACAGATAAATATGAGTGCATTAAGCTATGTTAAGCATAAGAAGCTGGCAATATTCTAGGATGAAATTTTTATTTATTTCAAATTAACAGCAATGTTCGGCGCAATAATTAGCATCATGTACATTATTGTGACAAGAAGAAAACTGCAAGAAGCAGAGCTCGTGCATGTCCGAACTTTCTAATACGGCACTATTGCAATGGATCAGATGTCAGAAGTCGCCCAAAAATATTAACCTGACGTTCAGTCTAAACCACAGGAAGACAGCTTCGAGAGTTGTGACGTATTTCAATCGGGAGCGAGTCCTGCACTACGTGTGAAGCCTGGCAAGAGCCGTGTAGTACCAAGTTGCCTAAATAAATGGGGCAGTGAGTACAGAATTTGAGAGTTCAGTCAGTTTTTTTAAATATATATATATATATATATATATATATATATATATATATATATATATATATATATATATATATATATATATATATATATATGTATGTATATAGATATATATTTTTTTCTTATTTAACCGATGTTTCATTATTTCCGTTTATTTTCATATCTGTTTTCCTAGTTTCACAAATATTCACTATACACATAAACACCCATGCCCAAGGCGGGACTCGAACCCGGGACCCTCTACGTAGCGGAACACTAGAGACATACGCTTAAGGGACCATGACTACGAGGGCCGTTAAGGTTCAGCACACTCGATGACTACAATGGAGCTGCCATGTACCTAATGGAACTCTTAAATTTACATGTGACGATTTATTGAAGGACAAATTGGCTGAGTTTTACAAGAATGTCCCCAAACCAGACTTCCAAGGTTGTATTCACTTGCCGCACGGACATTGTGTATGTTTGGCTCGACATACGTGTGCAAAAAACTTTTTTCTGTTATAAAATTTGCTAAGTCCAAACCCCGAAGTATCCTGTCTGATCACAATCTAACACGCAGTGTTCTATTACAGATTTCCCAGACATTACGTCATGACATTGATAAACTAGTTAAAGAAAAACGAAGGAGAAAGTGTCGGAAAATGTCCACCTAATTTTGTTCTGAATCGGTCTCTTCTAATTTGCAGAGAAAATTACTTGATGATGATACAACAACCTTTATGGGTGACACACTATTCCACGTTGGGAGGCCAATTTGATACAATAAGTTTTGTATCAAACAAAGTTCCACGTTGTCGCTAATTTGAAGCTATTATATTGTGTGGCTCAGGGTAAAACAATGAGGTTTCTCACAGGGTATGTGGATGTGTGTGAGAAGGATATTTTAATGACACTTGAATGCCCGTTACCAACTTATTTATTTACTGCTTTTTTTAGAACATCGAAATTGAAGTTGCCGACCAAGAGTTACCACTATTCCTGTTTAGAGTTACTGACGGCAGAATGTTTATTACTCGATAAACTTTAATCTTTCCTCACGTATATGTGAACCGACAAATACATTCTCACAGTTCTGGTATGCCTGGCCCAAGACAGAACAAGTTGACTGCCCTAATAGGCTTCACGCCTCGGACTGTTTCAAAGGCTTGCCCGCCATGAAGTGCTCTAATCGGCTCCACGCCGAAGACTCTTTTAATGGCTTCCTAGCCATGAACTGCTCTAATCGGCTCCACGCCGAAGAATCTTGTCTACAGTTGCGCGTGTGGGTGTATATGTAACTTTCACTTCCTGGAGACCCTCTTTTCAACCAAGATCCTTTTGTAGCTATTTTGTCGCCATTATGAATGGTTCAAAGAGTACCCTATTCAACAAGTCAAGTGAGCCCCTTTAGAAATCTGCTAAGGACACTGATTCTTACATTGCTTTTGTTATAACAACTTTCCCCCAAACTGCTATTCGACTTAACTGGCCTTGCACGTTTTGTAACAAAGAACCAACATTACTTTGACATCCATCATGACTCTTTACTTATGGCAAACCTTAATTTTGCTATCAAATGCCTCCATAGATATTATTTTATTACACCTAAATAAATAATATATATATATATATATATATATATATATATATATATATATATATGTCTTGCCCGAATACGACGCAACATACTAGACCTTTGTCAGCAGCTTCCAATTCGTTTTACAATTTCTTTTCACAACGTTAATTTTGCATGGTACATGGATAGGGATTTCATAAAATAGTTCACATGGTTACATAACTATAGTTCATTTAACATTTATCAACACTCTGATCTGAAATTTTCCACTTTTAAAAGCCACTCAACGGACAACACTCTAATCTACGTCATCATCTCTCTCTCTTTTTCTGCATCTGATCTACTTAAATCAATTCATATTATTGCTACAGTTAGAACAATTCATAAATATACACTTCCATGTTTAAACCATTGTACATTAATAATAATATATTTTTATACAACACTTCTGAATTCTTCTTCTGGATTCTATATAAATATTCTTTTCAAAAGTTTTTCATTGCTCTGATTTTCTTTTAACTGGTTAATTCGTTTTAATACATTTCCAAATACTTTTTTAGGATTCTATATAGATATTATTTTCAAAAGTCTTTCAGTGTTCTGATTTTCATTGCTATATTTTTTTTTCTCACTTGTTTAGTTTTAAGTTTCACTGCACTGTCACGACACTCTTTATACTTAACCTTATAAACTTTACACTACACTTTTTTATACTTAACATATACATTTTACCAATTTCGTGTTTCTTCTCATTTTACAAGCTGTTATGGTAATTTTAAATATTTTAGCCTAAGTTCCCACCATTTACAAGAAAATTCATCATCCCACAACGTACTTCGAAAATATAAGGAATTTTGCGGACTTTTCCATGTACAAAGGACTTATTTATTCTACATCCCCATGATTTTTCCATATCTATCTTAGGTATCGTACATCGATATCTTGTCCTAGCTTTTCTACACATATTCTGATGGAACTGTGCCCCTTGCCCGAAATATTTTAATATTTCTCTTTCGTTTCTCCCTCGATTTTGACTGCTTTTCAATGTTTCCTTTGTCACCGTGATCTCTATTGCGACCTCGTTCATTTGATTGGTGGTTCCTTCCACATTCCTCGTCTGTTTTCTATTTTCCCATTCTGATACTTCCAAACGACTCCTAGTTTCTTCTAACTCTTTTCTAGCCATTTCTCTTTCTTTATCTAATTTCTGTACGATTTCCTCCCTCAGTTTTCTATTTTCACTATCTGACCTTTCATTAACTACATTCAAAACTTCATTTTCAGTATTCTGCGTCTCCTCACTAACATCTTCTCCTACATTGTCTGTTACCTGACCAGCTTCTTCTCCTACATTCTCTACTTCCTGACTAACTTTCCCGAAATTTTCTAACGACTGTTGTTGATTGTCTAACTTCTTTCCTAGTTCTATTTGTCCTGACTCTAACTTCTGAACACCATTTTCTATCTTTTCTTCTATCTTTTTTAAACTTTATCTCTTTTATAAAACTTACGAACATTTCTTTAATATTTTCTAACATATTTCTTTCCATTTCTACATTATTTGGGACAGTTCTACCACACTCTGCTACTTCGATTACTTTCTGCTTACGGTTATTACTAAAAACCACCTGAACTTCCATGTTTTGTACAGATTTTTTTACTTAATACATTTCTTTTTTTCTCCTTTTTCACTCAAATACACTCACAATAGTCTAGTAGATAATATAACACTCGGTACCTTTGATTTTCTACTGGCTTCTGATGTCACTGAAGATGCCGGTTTCTCTTCTTTCCAGTAGAACCGTTGTAGATCCACTTGTTGTCGAACGTCCTCGTGTCGAACTTCCTTCTCCTCCTAGTTGTCGGGTTGAACCTCCTTCTAGGCTGAACCTCCTTCTCGAGTTGAACCTCCTCCTCGGGTTGAATCTGCTGCTCGTGTCAAACCTCCTTCTCGTATCGAGTCCCGCGTTGGCACGCCAATTTGAAGCAATAATTTATTGACGAGCAAATAAGTTGGCGAGCAAGGGTTACCACTATTCCTGTTTCTTTCGTCGCCATTAGGAATGGTTCAAAGAATACACTATTCAACAAGTCAAGTGAGTCCCTTTAGAAATCTACTAAGGACACTGTTTCTTACATTGCTTTTGCTATAACAAATTTCCCCCAAACTGCTATTCGACTTAACTGGCCTTGCACGTTTTGTAACAAAGAACCTTTGACATCCATCATGATTCTTTACTGATGGCAAACCTTAATTTCGGTATCAATGTTTTATTTTATTTACTTCATAACATGCATGTCCGTCAGATGAACCACGAGTTTGAAGTTTTATATATTTTCTCATAACACAGAGCCAAAGTGTAATCGCTTATAAACTGACCAATTGTGTAATTAAAGCGGTCAGCATTAATATTACAACAACCAAGATGTAAGTTGTACATATTATTAACACCCAATACGTTTCCTGTCTTTCCTACCCGCACACATCAAACTACTCCTTCCCCTTCGACAGCAGTAATCAGCGCGGTGACGTCACACGCTAACCTGCCTTTCGTTCGGGAGCATATTTGGCGATGAGGGCTGGCAGAGCTGACGTCACACCGCTACTACCTGTCTTCCCCTGGCCTAAACCCATAGAAATGCTACAGCAAACGTAAAGCTAAAATTTTAGACCTCATTTTCGCAGTAATCGAAAGTCAGAGTGTACAACAAATTCCCCAAACACCAGTAATAAGTTATATTAGATCCTGGTTAGCAATACAAAGCCTTAAAAAGCCAACAACTGTCATCTATGTGCCCTTCTTGAATGCAAGTATGCCCTGTACTTTCCCCCAAAGGAAGTCATGCTAAGGATTTTTCGCCCAGCAATATCCTTCCGCCTCCGTCGGGTTTAAACCCTCGAGCTCAAAAACCAGAGGCTTGCCTGCCTCTGGACCACGAAGGACGGCACAAAGAAACCGGGTGGAAGATATACATGCTCTGACATGCTTAGCTCTATTATGTCTATATAAGCTTAGGAGATATAAGCTGCGTTGTAGGTAGTCCACGAGTCCTGAGCTGTCTAGAAAATAAAACAGTTTTGTATAACAAAGGAAGTTTTTACGAATGCTTGTACAAACCTAAGTTTACCAGGCCAGGTAAACAAAGGAAATTTAGCAGGATTGGTATGTTGACTGCGGGGCAAAAGCAGGGAACGACCTTGGTAACTTCTTGAATAGAATGCATGAACTTTAAATAGTGACATGTCAACCACTAATAAACCAAATTAGTAGTAGAGGTTGGATCAGACTCCGTGTATTCAAACAGTGAACATTTTCAGAAGTCCGTTCCTACCTCTCTGCTGACAATCAACCTCATCTACCTTCAGTACAAAATTGGACACAATGAGGGTTTTATAGCGATATGGTTGAGTGATTGATTTCTTGATTTATGGTCGGGAGTAGGAGGTTAAGACAAGTCTTCACTGTGCATAATCTCAAATCTACACTGCTGAATTTATTTATTAGGAGTTTTCATGTCATTAAGATCTACACATTTTATTCAAGAAGTTAGCAAGATATCCGTACCCCTGCTGTTACCCCGCCGTCAACCGGTCCTCTAATCTAAATTATCACCTTTCCTAGTACTGCCTGGACTGCGCTTGGTCGCCATCTTGCCTTTAAACAGTGGCCTGGCTCTGCCGTTTTTTACTTTCTGGCATACATTGCCGTAAAACCCGTGTTCTTACTTCCTCACAATGTAGTGTTAATTAAAATTTATTCCTTTGATTGAAAAAAAGTAATTTCTATTCTTGAGGTAACGAGCTGTTTTCAATTATTTCAATGTATGCTCATTATATTTTATTTTCTAAATCATTCAGTAACGGAAAGGACTTCTGGGATTAGTTAACTACAACAAATAAATAACAATTTTCTTGTAAGACCTGAAGCTTTAACGGCGAGCATTACTAATCAAGGCTTCGCGGGTGATCAGCCGTGTCAAATTATAAACGTCGAGCTTTCGGCCATTGTAAACTCCATGGCCTTCATCAGGATCTGATGAAATCAATCAATCAATCAATCAATCAATCAATCAATCAATCAATCAATCGATCAAGTAGCTGGCGGCTGACTGAGAGTCAGCACGATGTGTGTCATTAGTGTACCCATCATACACGGACTTAACCACTTAATGACAGGATATGTGGGGTTTTGCAGGGTGGTGGTTTAAATTTAGGTGGATGAAAAGAAGGGAGGTAGCCGTAGCTCCTCATGGTAGCCAACTTGGGTGCAACGCTTGTGTGCACCGCTGGTGCGAGAAAAAATTTTAGGAAGAGTTTAATTAAGAAAGTTTACTAATTTTCAAACGGTAATAGTTTTGAGGTTGTAATAACAACTTTATTGTTGTCGGGTGTGCCCGCATGCCATGCGGGCAAGCCGGTAGAGCTTGTAGCGTCTTTCTGAGGATCTATAGTTCCCTAGAGACCTAACCAGGGCGCTCTGATGTTGAGGCAAACTCGCGTAGAATTTTGTGGCCCGGCGCCTAATGACATCTTTCACATAGTGGAGAGATAAGGCCTCATGAAGGTATCTCACGGGAAACCTACAGCAAACAGAATAGATGGCCCTAAGACATCTATTTTGTAGACGCTGAATTTGTCGCAGATTGGATCCTGCGGCCATGCCCCAGATCTCACACGCATAAAGCATGATTGGAAGAATTAAAGCCTGAAAAAGGCGCAACTTAAGGGGTGTCGGCATCCCTGAGCGCATCATGGGGTATAACGAAGCCGAAGCTCCGCATGCCCGATGAGCAACCTCCTGGATGTGACCCCCAAAAGTTAGGCCCTTGTCCAACTTTACACCTAGATACTTCAGAGAGTTTGTCCAATCTATCCTTCTGCCAGTATAGTTAAAGGCGGGGAGGTTGGCGGGAAAGTTACGCTTGGTGAAGGGTACGGCTTGGATTTTCTCCGGGTTGATAGACAATCGCCAAAGCCTACACCAGTCATGAATGAGGCTTAGGTGTCGCTGTATTGGATTGAAGGTTCTGCGTGTGTTTCTATCTGTGTTGTAGAGTAACACATCGTCTGCATATTGGGCTATGTTGACATGTAGCTCCGTGGGGAGATCCGCCACATACACGCTAAATAGTGTAGGGGATAAGACAGAGCCTTCAGGGACGCCTCCTCTGATAGGTCGTCTGGTAGATAGCTTTCCCGCCACAGTGACTCTGAAATGTCTGTGTTTAAGGAAAGAGTGTAGAATATGTATCATGTGTGAAGGAAGCCCCAGGGTCATTAGCTTATGAAGGAAGCCTGCATGCCAGGAGGTAGAGAAGGTCTTCTCCACATCCAGAGATAGTGCCGCGGTGAATGCCGTTTCCTGGAAAACCAGGGCAGCGACCTCCAACAGACGGAGCAGCTGCTGTGATGTCGAGTGCCCAGGACTAAACTGATGGGGAGGGATAGCTTGAATGTCCCCAAGTAAGGGTGACAAGCGGGCTAAAACAAGCCTCTAGAAAACCTTCGAGAGGACTGACAGGAGGCTAATGGAGCGGTAACTGGCGGGGAGAGCCGGAATTTTACCGGGCTTCAAAATGCAAATCACCCGAGCCTCCCTCCACTGCCGTGGAAAGTGGCCCAGGGCCAGACCCATGTTAAAAACCCGAGTAAGAAAGAGCACGGCTTTGAAGGGAAGGTGACGGAGCATCATAGGGGTCAACCCATTAGGTCCCGACGCCTTTTTGGGATTTAGACGCCGGAGTGCGCCCTGGAGCTCACTGGGTCTAATGACAGGAAGTCGGTCCGCCTCAGCAAGAGGACGTCGAAGATACTGACGAACCTCCCGTTTGACGCGGCCAGTGAAGTCTAGTTCCTGGTGGTCATCTCGTGGCCTCATGGTCCTCTCTGGGTAATCGGCAAACACATTAGCTCTGGCTTGGGGTTCATACACCAGGCCTTGTGTGCCTTGGATAGTGGTGGTTGGTGCTCCTCCACGATTCCGGAGTCCTTTTGCAAGCCTCCACTACTGACCATTCTCAAAATTCACTCGAGACATCAACTCCCCCCACGCGCGCACACGGTTCTCGCGTAGTCGAAGTCGAACCTCTCGGCGCAAGCGCACGAGCAGAACTTGATTACGGCGAGTGCGGTGTCGCTGATAGAGTCTGCGAGCTGCCCAAGAGCGGCGGATGAGCAGATGGATGTCTAGCGGGATGACGTGAGGGCTTAGAGGTGCTGGAGTGTGAACGGTGAGGTTACGAACAGTTCGTCCTACGATGGAGGTGAAGGAAGAGATCGCCGTCTCTAGGGTTGGTATGTCTGTGATGTGTGGGTTAGGAGATATGGAGTCGTTTAGGCAGACCCGTACGTAGTCCCAATCGACCTCACGGTTTTGAACCGTGAATTCATGACTGACAACCCGTAAGTTGACCTCAGCCACTACGGGGTTGTGGTCGGAATGTAAGGCGCTTTGTGAATTGAGTGATAAGTGAAATGGACAATGTTTGATGATTGCGAAGTCAATGACCGAAGGACGACCTTGAATTCGCGGGAAATGAGGGGGTTGCCACGGACCCTTAACTCTCAATTGAGGATCTCCATCTATTATGCGGATGATTTCTCTACCTCTTGCGTCTGTCCGGGGACCCGAATGCCGACGCGGATGTTTAGCATTCAAATCTCCAGCCATAATGACGTTGGGATGTAGGGCGAGGATAGAGATATAATCGTTAGCAACGAACTGTTGGCGAGGAGTGTGATATGCAGACATTATCATGACCTCGGAACCGCCCAGGTTCACGCAGACGGCCGTGGTTTCAAGGGTTTGAAGAGGGGGGAGCTGGACAGGGTTAAAGACTACACCCCTCCTCACGAAGATTGCCGTGCCACCGCCACGACGGCCCAAACGTTCGATCCTGAGGCAGTGATAGCCGGAAATCCGGAAGGACATTTCAGGTCGGAGATTTGTTTCCGATACCAAGATGAGATCCAAAGCAAATGACCTCGCAATATGTAGGAGCTCCTCTTGTTTTCGATTGATGCCACTCGCGAATCTGAACGAGGTCAGATACCTAGTTCGACCCACCCGTTATGGCTCGCGTGGCTTACTGTAGACAGCAAGGAAAGCGCCTCCATGGCAATGACCATTCGGGCTGCAGAATCCGTGGTGTCAAAGAACCTCACCACCAGTTCACAGATACGCCGGCCGTGGTACTGCAGCAGTTGCTGCAACCAACCCAGCATCTCTGAAGCCTGGGTTGTGGGAGGAGAAACTTCATTTGAAGTGGAAGTTTTGGTGGGAGGAGGTGATGCAGAAGAGCGCCTGGGCGCCGGTCTACCATTAGCCCGTTCATCTCTCAGCTGACAAGCGGACTTGGGAGTATCTCGCCCGCTCAACGCCTCGGAATCGGACTCTTGCTCTCTGTCAAGGTGCCGTTCCTGCGCTCCACCGGAGGGGGTGGTCTTATGGGGCTGATTTTGTAGCCTTAGGTGGACTTGTGTTTTGCCCGTGATATCGCCGGGAAATCCGCAGGCTTGCGCGCCACCTCCGCAAAGGTAGGCACACAACCTTCCCTCTGAGTTGTACCTGAAGTAGCTCTCTGCACTGGTACAGCGAGGGCAGGATTCTGCCTAGCAGATGTTGGTGATGGCGCCCTCCTAGAGGCTATCACTGCCTTCCTAGTCGGGTAGCCCCCATAGTACGCAATGTGATCACCCTTGCAGTTAGCACAGGTGGGTACCTCAGTGATCGTACGCGGACAGACATCTTTGGTATGGGTGCCACCGCACCGTAAGCAGCGTGGGTTACGGTGGCAGAAGTTGCTGGAGTGGTTTAACCCGAGGCATCTATAATATTGTGGGGGCCGCCAGAGCCTTTTGCTGGTTTCAACTGAACCCGGAGGTAGCAGATGTTTGTGACACTATCCAACTTGATTTCCGGGTCACTGGTTCGCTCCACCACTACAAGGAACAGAGGGAGAGGGGATTTAGTGCATTGGCGATCTGGAGCTGGCCTTGTCAACTGCTTTATCACTCTGTGGGTGATACCCGCGGACGAGATCTGTCCTGATGTCTTCTACTGAGGTATCCACCGGCAACCCACGGATAACCCAGCGCACATCTTGGGCTTTCTCTAGCCCAAAGGTGAAGTGGGGTATCCCTCTTTTCTTTAGATGCTGAAGTAATAGGCTGTAATCTTCCACAGCCTTAGCCTGGAAGATATAGCGGCATTTTTCCTCCGCACTGTGCACGTCTGCGCCAGGGCCGGCATGACTCCTTTGAGGAAGCTAACAGCCCCGGAGAAGTCATCCACAATGATCGGAGGAACGTGATTCCGTTGACCCCCACCATCCTGACCTCTGCCAGCATTGGCAGGGGCCGACGGCTGGACCAGCCAGAGGACACGCCCTCTGCGGCCAGACTATCAGCGCGCTTGGCTTTCCGTGTTTTAACTTCATGGAACTCCCCCTCCTGCTCGCCATCCGTGGATATGACCGAGGAGCTATGCGATGAGGCATCCTGGTATGTCGAGCAGTAGCTGGAGTACGTAGTGCACCTACCACTGCGGCAAGAAAAGGATGTGCGAACACTGACACACTCGTCCTCGGAGTCAGACCCCGAGTTTTTGTCTAAACGAAAAACTGGGAGGGTGAGTCGCCCTGGCTGGTTGATTCCAGAAGTACTACCTTGCCTTCTCCGCCTCGGCGTTGTTGGCGAGGTTTTCTCTTCCTGGTTGCACCAGTAGAGGTGCTAGTTAAGGCCGTTGCGGCCGAGTTGGCTAGCCCTTCAGGAGCAGAGCTAGAGAATGGGATGGGTTCCATCTCTAATGGGTTTGCTGACTAGGGTCAAACAGGTATTAAAAGCACTGCACCAGAGGTGCAGTGCAAAAAACACACGAACGTTTGCCCTCACCTGAAGATAGCAGGGGCTGTGAAGCGTGCCACTAATAGGACCGGACACCTGTATACACAGATGCGCCTTACCCGATACTAGTTATCGGATGGCTTTGGCCGTTAGTGGCAACCCGATACCTTATGCTGGCTTCCCGTTCTTGATGAGCAGGCTCTGGTAGACAAGCTGGCTGTTGGTTGTCCCTCAGATGAAGGCAACTTGTTTTCTCCGAGTTTCTCTCCAAGCAGATCCGAAAATGCGAGCCGCAATTGCCGGAAACTGCCCGGAGGTCGTTTCCGATGTGACATTGCGCTGGCTGGAGAAGTTCTAGTCGGCACGTCCGCTCTGTTTGGCTCATAGAAGCCGAATTCTGATGAAATCCAGCAGACCAGCAGAAGAGTCGAATCGTTCAGGTTTACCTGGACGGAGTGTTTGCTGCCGCTTACTGCGTCTTTATCTGGGCAGTATAAAAGAGTCATCTTTTGTCTCAGGTGGTTGTTTTCCCAGTGGAATATCTAGCCTTGTGCACGCTGTTGCCCCTTGGGGCGGTGCGCCCAGTGCTAGTTGCGCTCTTCCGCCTGCCTGGGAGGCATCTGAGCACAGTCCGCTTAACAGGCTAGAGGGAAAGGATCAGTGTTGAGGTATTGAATTTACCAAGTCCATTTCTGGGCTTGGGGGGTTGGAGTCAGGGGAATGTGGCCCTGATCAGTTCTAGTTACCCAAAGCATCTTTGGGCAACCGGTAACTCGGTCGGCGGTGAGGAACCCTTTGGTCGTAACGGCCAAGGGTGTTCACCAGTATGTTTGGATGGGAGTCCAGCTTAACGTAGATGGTGCGGGATCTCTCCCGCACCACGTCCACGATGTACGGGACCCCGGAGTATGTATGAAGGATGTGGGACGGATATCTATGCCCGGTATCGTAGGTCATGCGCAGTGCCCTGTTCTGGACGCGCCTGTAGTCTGTGGGGGCCGCTGATCCCCAGATTTCGCAGCCGTACAAAATCAGGGGTGGTATAATCGCCCGATACAGGCGTAATTTGAGGTGCGTTGGCATGGTGGATTTGAGAATTGACCATAACTGCGCTAGCGCTGCATGTCCTTGTCCGGCTTTGACCCGGACGTGAGGTGCGTAGGTGAGACCGCGATCGAGGTGGACGCCAAGGTATTTGGCAGTGGGAACCCAAGGGATTTGCCTCTGCCTCAACCTCAGCGACCAATCCGATCGCCCAGCTCGGACCTTAGCCAGAAGAAGAGCAGAGCTCTTCTCGGGGTTAATGTCCATCCTCCACTTCTCACTCCAACGGCTAATGGCTTGGAGCTGGCGGTGCAGCGGAGGATGACAATATCTTAGGTTTTTGTTACGTGCCATTATGAGGACGTCGTCAGCATATTGGCACGTAACAGTCTGTGGTTCTAAGGGGAAGTCAGACATCTAGGCCGCAAAGAGTAACGGGGACAGTACACTGCCCCTAGGGACTCACGCGGCTATTGGTCTGATAGATAAGGAGGAGGTACGTTGGCCTCCCTGAGTTTGTACAGTAGGCCTTGCTGCCAGGTTGTGGCAAAGGCTTTCTCTACGTCTGGCAGCACCGCGACTTCTTGAGTTTTTCCTGGAATCCCAGGGCTGTCCTCCCGGCCAAACAGAGTAACTGTAGGGTCCTGGAGTGTCCATGACGAAAACCAAACTGGTGATCGGGTAGGAGCTGCCTTTGCTCGAAAAGAGGGGTCAGGCGGGATAGGAGCAACCTCTCAAATAGTTTTGAGACGGTTGGGAGAAGACTTATGGATCAGTAGCTAGACGGAAAGACCGGATCCTTGCCGGGCTTCAGGATGCATACTACTCTCACCTCTTTCCAGCAAGCCGGAAAGTGGCGGAGGTGAAGGCATGCATTGAAGATCCGCGCCAAGTGCATGACGGCCCTCTTGGGAAGGTACTGGATCATATGAGCACTAACACCATCATGTCCAGGGGATTTTTTGGGTTTCAATTTGCGGATTTCAGCAGTCACCGCCCTTGGCTCCTCATAGAGGTCTTCCAGAGCAGCCTTCACGAAGTCAGTGAAGTCTTTGTCTTGGAGCCTCCCTCGGCTCCAAATGGCTTTCCAAATGATCCGCGAAAGCTTTGGCCTTATCTTGGGGCTCGTAAGCGAGTCTCCCGGGATTTGAACGGCTGGTAAATTGCTCCTATCCTGGGATGACGGAAACGCTGCCATAGCTTCCGAACAGCTGCCGTGGCCTTTAGAGGCTGCCGGATCTCGTTTGAGATGGACAGAGGGTTAATTGTGTTGGTTCGGATACGGTGAATGTGTGCACTCACCGCTTGACGGACTTGTTGGGAGAAACTCATCGCCGCAGCCTCCAGCGCTTAGACATCTTCTATGCGTGGACGAGGGTCCATGGTCTGGTTGAGTTTGAGGATGGCTGCATCCCAGTCGACCTCGAGTTCCCAGTCTGAGTTTAGCAGAGCTGGCATGGTGACGCCGGAATCGACCGTGACAAGGTCATGGTCCGAAACCAGTTCATTCACCGCTGAGAGGTCTAGGTGAAATGGAAAGTTCTTTATGATCATGATGTCGATGACATCCGGCCTGCCTTGGCCGGATGGAAAGTTGGGCCTCTCGGCCCATGCGCGGCGAGATTTGGGTCACTGCTTATGAGGCGGTAGAGCCCTCGTCCCCTCAGGTTGCTTGTACGGCCGCGCCAGAGCCCGTGTTTCGCGTTGAGGTCTCCTGCAATGCAAACCACTGGGTGTAGTTTGAGAAGGGTAGTGTAATCTGCTTCGAAGAAGTGATTGCCAGGTGGGTCATATATCACAATTAGCAGGGTGTCCTGTCCGCCGACTGATAGCCGGACGGCGCAGGCCTCCACGTGCTGCAGGGCAGGGACAGGAACAGAGATGTGAGATGTTTTTCACGAGTATAGCTGTACTGCCACTCCGCCGACCGTTACGATCGGTGCGGTGGGTGACGTAACTTGGCAGCGAGAAGTCTATACCAACATTCAGGTGCGTCTTGCAGATCATTAGGGATGTCAATCCCGTAGGACTGTACAAACTCCAACATTCCAGGACGCTGATCCCGTACACCGTTTACGTTCCAGAAAATGGTCTCCTGACAAGTCGGGGGGCCATTACTCATCGGTGCATGGGAAAAATTCCTTGAGTGTTTGGAGCAGGATGGTGTGTTTTTCGAGGAAGTCTAGCCTCGAGTCTTCAATATTCTCCTTGCAGTCTCTAACGATGGGGAGAGCTCTCAAAATGAGGTCGCCGAACCACAGGGAAAGGTCCCTGAATTCGTCGACATCCTTCGCTGAGATGGACCCCCGGAAAAATGCAAGCGCCGCTAAAGGTGCCTTCGCAGTTGCAGGCGCCCTAGTCGAAGCAGGTTCTGCAACTGGTACCGGCGCTGGCGCTGCGGCCGGGTCGGTAGACCTAGCTGGGGCCTCCTCCCTGGTGGGAGGGGCTGCGGCCTGTGTGGCAGGCTAGGCCTTCCTTTGCGCCTTGCGGCCCTTTCTCGGACGCTGTGGGTGCGGTGCCTCCTGTGGAGGTTTTGGTGCAGTGGGCTGAGGAGCCGCCTGCTCTGCTTCTTGCAGAGTGCGCTCTGCCCTTCCAAGAGCTGCCGCGAATGAGACTTCGGGACGGACATTTGCCAATCCGGCATTGCCTCCGCGGCGGTTCTCTATGATTCTTTGCTGCGGCACGCACCCCTTGTAAGTGCTGACGTGATCCTGCCAGCAGTTCACTCATTTCTTCTCCTCAGGTGCTTTATCGCATTCCTTCAGGAGGTGTTCACCCTCACACCGAACACATGCGAGCTTACGCTCGCACGCCATGCTGGAGTGATGGAACCCCATGCACCTGTAGCCTTGTACAGGTCCACCCTGACCGTGAAAGCGCTCAACCTTCACATCATTGTGGAACAGCGCCCGAACAGCGTCGATGGGCTGAACCGCCTCTGCAGGAACCTTGTCCACTACAACAAAGAAAAGATGTTTGGGTACACGCACTAAGCCTTCCTCTGTGTGTACTATCTTCCTCAGCTGGGCAACAGCTGAGGCCTTGATGCCTTGCTCCTGCTCCAGAGGGAGTTTTACCTCCTCTGGTGGGCACTGGGAATCCAGTCCCCGCAGAATCCGTCTTTCGACGTTGGGTTTCTGGGGGGAGTAGTAATAGAACTGTATCTCAAGTCCCGCAGAACCTGCTTTGCAGCCTCGAAATCCTCGGGACTGCTGGTATAGATGTAGACCTTGCGAGGCTTCCTCTTGGCCTCGAAGGGGTGCTTTAACGTGGCCGCCAGCTTTCGCATGACGCCCACGTGGTTCTTAAAGCTATCCGCTATGATGGGTGGAAGCTTGGACCCCCTTTTGGTTAGGGGTTGGGGCGCCTATACAGGTTGGCCCCCTGGCTTAGGACCAGAGTTACACTGACGTCGTCCTTGGATGACGGTGAAACCCTCCTGGTCGGCGGTGTCATACTCTGACTCTGAGTCAGGCAGAGGGGGATATTGGGTCACAGGAGCTAGTGCCTCCGTGACCGCAGCAAGGCCCTAAGGAGGTGCCGAAGCTTTCCTCTTCGTGGGCCTTATCTTCGTGGCGGCAGGTGTCACGGGATCGGGTGCACTGGGTGTAGAGGGTTACTGCCCATCGTCCGACGTGAATTTTCTTACTATATATGATCAAATGATGGGTGGGGCTTGTGCTGCCCTGGCCAATGAGCGGGTGATGATATGTGATTGGGCCGGTTAGTTTGGGCTATGTTCTCTGTCCGCTATAGTGATTTCTGGGAGGTTGGTCTTATGTCCAGTGTGACAAAAGTTGCTGTTTGCCAAGGTGACTACAGCTAAGCCGTGCTTGGACAACAGCCAAAAGATACACCTACAATTACAGGAACCCTAGTCACCCCGGACAAAGAACGAACTTCCAGGAAAACACCTTGGCACACAGCACAGTGATGTCGTTGAAGGTCAACCTCCTCAGAGGAGGAGTGGCCTTCGACGTTTTGCCATTTCGGGACATTTCCCCTACTGGCGTGGTGGTGGTTTTTAATGATATGACGGTGGGTGGATGGTGGTGGATATGTCATAACGGTTGTTTGGTTTATTGATAGGGATTGAAATGTAATGAATATCTGGGGGATTGTATGCGCCTATGTTGGTGCTAGCACTAGTCTGGGTCGCTTGTAGGTTTCACCGGGGTCAAGGTCATATTCTCCCAGACCGCGGATTAGACTGTTGAAGCTAGAAGGGAGCTTGGTATAAAAAACATTAGATAGGGTAAGGATGTAATCAGCAACTCTAGTCACGCTCTAGTCACCGCAACTGTTAGTCAGCTAACAGTTTAGGGACCTGCACATCTTCTTCCAGACGTTCTTCCTCTAGACGTCGCCCTCCTCATCCGCCGCTCCTGTTCGGCACGGAGACTATACCATCGACACCGCACGCCACATAATCGCGCGCTCTTGCCACGTTTACATCGACTGGTCAGGGTCCGACTGTGTGAGCACAAGGTGTAAGCGTGGGAGGACACCATGGCCAGACTGCGTGTTGAAAATGGCAACGTGTGGCGTATCGCAAGAACCCTCAGTAATCGCAAAGGTCAATACACCTCACCTATCCACGGCACGCAAGGCCTGGCCTATGAACCCCATGCCAAAGCAAGTGCGTTCGCTGACTATCTTGAACGCACTCTATGTCCAAGAGAAGACCCCCAGGACGACATATTTTCCGAACGTGTTCGTAGATAGGTACGCCGATTTTTTCGACGCCCTCCCGCGGACGCGGAACGACTTGCCATCATTCGCCCTAGTGAAGTCCAGGGCGTACTCGAATGCCTCAAACCAAACAAGGCGGCGGGGCCGGGCGGGCTGACACCCCTCATGCTCCGTCACCTTCCCTTCAATGCCGTTCTTTTCCTGACCAGGATCTTCAGTATGTGCGTCGCTTTAGGGCTCTTTACTCGCGAGTGAAGAGAGGCCCGGGTGATATGTATCTTTAAGCCTGGGAAGGATCCGGTACATCCTTCCAGCTACCAATCCATCAGCCTCCTTTCTACCCTCTCGAAGCTATTCGAGAGGTGAATCCTAACCCGAATGACTCCCATCTCGGGAGACATTCAAGCTATTCCTGATCACCAGTTCGGATTTCGTCCTGGTCACTCGACTATCCAACAGCTACTACGTATGGTGGAGACAGCTGCCCTGGGTTTCCAGGAACGCGCCTTCCTGGCAGTGGTGTCTTTGGACGTCGAATAGGCCTTCTCCACGACACGGCATGCCGCTCTGATCTTCAAACTTATCCAACTGAGGTTACCTACACAGCTAACAAAGATTCTACACAGCTTTCTCAGACACAGATCATTTAAAGTCACGGTAGCGGGGAAAACAGCTACACTGAGACCCGTGAGTGGCGGAGTCCCCGAAGGCTCTGTGCTATCCCCCACACTCTTTAGTGTGTTCATGGCAGATTTTCCAACTCAACCACAGTTCGAAATGGCACAGTACCCTGACGACTTGCTGTTTTTCTGCAAAAACAGACACATACTCAGAGCCTTCAACCCAATTCAGAGACACCTCCGTCTCACACAAGAGTGCTGTAGGCGTTGGCGGATGTCAGTAAATCAGTACAAAAGCCACGCCATTCTTCTTACAAAGCGCCACACCCGCGCTGACTGCCCCTAAACTTCCACTTTAGAGGCCAAAGGTTAGATTGGACTAATTCCATCAGGTACCTGGGCGTTCAACTTGATAGAGGCCTAACTTTCCGCGGACACATCAGGGAACTATCGGAACGGGTAGAGGGGGCTGTTGCCTCTCTGTACCCAATGCTGGGTTCGGGCTCGATGCCAGTCCGCTTAAAGCTACACCTCTTTCGAGCGCTGATAATCCCACTCATGTTGTACGCCTGTGAAATCTGGGGCATGGCTGCATATAGCTGGATAGCATACCTTCAGCGTGCACAGAATAAAGGACTCCAGTCCATCTTTTCTGTGGGCCGTTCTTTACACGTGAGGTTGCCTCACGGAGCTTCTCTTCTCCCGTCCGTGGAGGACGAAATTAGGCGCCGCGCGATAAAATTCTACGCTCAAATTCCAGCTCGTAGAAGCGCCCTGGGTCGGTCTCTAGGAGATTATGACGCTACGAGACGCCGCTTCAGGCTTTACCGGGTGCCCCGTATGGCATGCGGGCACCCTAGGTAACAAAGGAGTTAAACCATACAGCAGCATATGCTAAACTTCAAAATCTCCAAATGAGCTGTTTGGCTACAAAATTTACCCCACTTTAGCAAAATAAAACACCAGGGTGTAAACAAAAAAGCGATTTGGCATCCTGTACAAAATTAAGAGGTGCAAAAAGCTACCTCAAAAATTTCCTCAACAAAATAATCCCACATCATCTTGTAACCATCTGAATTATCAACCTGCGGTCAGACCCAAAACCTGGGTGGGTACGCAACAAAAACCTTCTGGCTGTTAACAGCCTGTCAGTATTCGACTTGGACTTGGATTTCGTCAGATCCTGAAGAAGGCCATGGAGTTTACAATAGCCGAAAGCTCGACGTTTATTAATTGGACACGGCTGGTCACCCGCGAAGCCTTGATTAACAATTTTATTAATTCGAAACCAAATTCTTATGTAACGCTGGGAATATTATGGCATATAAAGCGGGGTGCATAAACACATGTAAATTCATTTGAATAATGAAAATATATAGTCTATTATTCTGAAGAATCTTATTGCATGCTTTTTTTCTGTTAACGTCCTCCAAAGTTAAGTCATATCGGACGATGAATGAAATGGATGAATGATTCTCAAATAAGCCCAGAGTCCACAGAGCTTACAGTTATCCGATATTCGTCTTTTATGACAAGAAAGGACCCGGAAAATCGTATCCAGGTAACTGACCCTGACCGAGATTCGAACTCGGGACCACTTGTTCGCGAGGCTGGCGCGATATCAGCTACGCCACCGAGGTATAAGAAAGAAGTTGATATTGACTGATTTTTTTAGTTTAACATACCGTATTTACGCAAATCTGATACGCACCCCATATTTACAGCTTAAAATTATATATAGATGAATTCCACATTGAAAAATTATTTTTCTTCCGAAGTGAAATGACATACTGCTGAAACGTATCTAGTTTGTCCTAAAAATCTGCAGGAAGCTTCTGGTACATTGCTTTACGATGTCTTAGGTAAAGCAGTCAACTTCATTAAACAATCCACCTTAAACTCTTTTTTCGGAATACCAAGAACTTCAGCCTCTTATTTGGCTTTCTTTAGTAAAGTGCCACTAGATACAGGTAGCTCATTCTTTCTCCTTTCCCGCACAAATTCCAGGCCTCTTTCATAAGCTTCAGGATGTCTTCCTATGCGAGGATCTGTAAATTTCTTCCAAATAGCTTTCGTAGCATATAGTCTAATTTCTGTTTTCGCCACAAGCGAACGTTACTCTGATACATTGAACTCCCTTCCTACCTTTCTATTAACATTTTTGCAGCATAAAGGATTACTTTACGCTTTAAAGAAGCATCGTTAGACGTTCTTCTCTATCTTCCTCCATATTGTAACTATAAATGCGTCCTTTTTCCCCTTCTCAATAATAGTGTAGTTCCGTGGAATATCAAACCAACGCTGAATAAATAGGCTTAAGATTAATGAAATCTAGCAATCCAATGTGACATTAATAAACGAAAACAATGAAGTTACAGCCGTTCTACGGAACGGATATTAACTCGAATCTAATTCCCTCCATGATTACTACATTTGGTCTAAAAGGTTCGCATTAGATTCGCGTATGGGTGTGTGTAGTGTTTAACGCCCGCTTTTACTTCATACGGCACCGCAGGCGATGACACTGATGATGCATGAGATGAAGATGGAGCACCGGTGGAGTGAGATGGCGGGGGAAACCGCAGGTCCCGGAGAAAACCCGCCCCAACGCCGTGTTGTCCACCACAAATCTCACTTTGCAGTCGCCTGGGATCGAACCTGGACCGCCTTGGTGAGAGCCAAGTGGTCTAACCACTGAGCCACGGCGTGGCCTTAGATTCGCGTAGATACAGTATTTAGGACCTGGTACTGCATTTAAATTACAGCACATTGATACTGCGTTAAAATATGTTAAACATTTCTTAGTCAAAAATTCTCTGTTTTCTTGCCGTCATTATTATCAGAAACTAGAAAAATGGTTCTATTTCAAATATTTAAAAAGTATTTAGATATTTAAATATTTAAAAGTATACACGGTTTGTCGACAAAGAGTAATTAAGTTACTATGCTGTATTTCCCAACCATGCATAAACAAACTTTTATCCAAGTTATAACCAAGTTGAACTTCATTTAAAATACCTTTGAATGCACCCACTATTTCCCATCCGAGCGTACTTTTTGATTATTATTGTTTTAATTGGGTATCTGGCAAATGTGATAAAAACATATTGTTACCAAAGAATGTACAGAGACGCATTTTAGCGATTGAAAGTCATTACACATAACTCAACATAAAATCTTAAATAGAAACCTCTGAGTGTATTCAAAATTTTGAGAATAGCCGTTGTATTCCCCGTTCACCATTTGAATGCTTTATTCAAGAACAACCATCAGAGCAGTGTTGAAATGAAGATATCGGCGTACACGAGATCTGGCATTCGAATGAACGTGATTTCAATTAGCGAACATTCATTGGTATTAATGAGTGATTATAGTTTCCGAAAACTTGCATTCGATTTAAAGTGATATCGATTAGTAGCGAAGGATTATAATATTTGCGGCTGTCCTGAATTTGCTGGGTTACCTCGACTATTTTGAAGGACTGGGCGCGGATTGGTGCTTGAGGCTCTGTATTCTGGTAATAAGACCGTTGTTATGGGATCGTGGTTATACGGACATATAATATATGTACCGATAAATTGCAAGGTGTGTGACAACTTTAACATTGGCAAACTAAAAAGAATTTGATCATTTGGTTTAAAGAGCATTTTAGGAACATAAGAACAAAGAAATTTACAAATTGGCAGTGGCGTACCATTTTTGGAAGGATAATCACGATATAGAACAAGAAATCCATTTATTTAAAAGAGTTCAGGGTCCAACTGCATTAACCGCGTGGGAAAAGACATTCATAAAGAACTATGAAGAAATACTGTTCAATTACTACACCACCTTTGAAGAGAATGTAAACTTCAAGCTCATCGGGGTACTAACTATCGCCTACAAGGAGTTCATCAAATCCAAATTCAACAGTCGGCATTAACTGAGGATGTTTCGAAGGTCTAAACGAAATGCATTCTAGGTAAACACTAGCAGTATATGGAGCATGGAGTACTAGTTTGACTCAAAACTATATTACTAATCTTCCTCTGCATGTCGTTCAATAGTGACTCCCTCAGGTTGACTACTTCCATCGAATTTTTCACCGCCGAGTACAAAAATGTACAGGCCTCATACTTGCTGATGCTTACTCCCACATGGACCGCGCCGTGGCTGAGTGGTTAGATCGCTTGGCTGTCATCAAGGTGGCTCGGGTTCGATCCCAGGCGACGCAAAGAGATATTTGTGGAGGACAACACGGCGCTGGGGCGGGTTTTATCCGAGATCTTCGATTTCCCCGCCATCCCATTCCACCGATCCTCAATCTTCATCTCATGTATCATCAGTGTCACCACCTGCGATGCCGTATGTAGTAAAAGCATTCATTAAACACTACACATATACACACATACAAACAGACACATACAAGCTTACTTCCACCTATGGAAATGCAGTATGGCGTTGGATTGTTCTCTAAAATATCCAAAAGCTACTTGTCTTACTCTCTGTCACTTCACGTGAGATTATGATACAATGCTACAATAGAATTTTCCTCTCGGTGTCTTACAATAGACCTTTCTCACTCCGTGGCCGTTGTAAAATTGCATTCTTGCCCGATTTCTTGCACTTCTTTGCATTCTTGTACTTTTATCACCGAGATCTTACCGCTTAGGCAACATCCTAACATTAACTGTATTTTACATATTTTACATGTCTTAAGCTCTTTTTTGGATTTGCACAAGTATATACACATCAGTAAATTATCATTCATTAGTTTATGTGAGAAAATATTTATACCTACTCTTACGCTATTTTCTTTATGCTAGTTCCGGTTATTTATATATTTGCGCTGGTCGGGTTTAAATTCCTAACCTATAACTTGAGTTAAAGTGAAACTTTCAACTCTTGAAAGTATTGGACTACAGTGAATTCCATTCTTGAAAACATTCGGCTCTGTCCATCACTAATTCTTTACATAATGAGATAGACCGAATTTGTATAGTGCTTATTAGTTCTTGTGCTTTTTAGGTAAACATTTAATGTGGTTTCTTTTCTCGAATTGGCTATAGTGGTCATGATTAGCAATGGGTCAAAGGATTCGGAGTCATTTCAAAGGAACTCTTCATTTTTAGGAACTGTGAAGGTACCATTCTATTATTCGTAACTAACACTTCCTTTGGAGTTCGTTCCAATGCATTTACTTCCAACTCCGCCGGAGATACTTTCGACCTACACTTCCTACTCTGTCGGAGTGGTTCCAAGTTATTTACTTCCAACTTTGTCGGAGTTACTTCCGCTTCCACGCTTCCAAGTTCCAATTGCATGATGATTCCAACAGAGGTATTTAACGGAAACCGTCGTTTCATTATTAAAATAATTACAGGAATCAGGTGTTATGTAGTACATGGATAAAATCTACAGTAGGATCATTAAGTAAAAATGAAGAAAAAAGCGCAGGAGTCGTGAAAGGGAGTGCATTGCTCAATAGCACAGAGTAATGTGGTAACTTTAATTAAAATGAGAAGAAATAGTGATCAGAAAATAAATCTTGAATTACAAAAGCAACAGTGAAACACGGAGACACAAGTTATGTGTTTTCTTTGGTAGATATTGTATGTTAGTACTTTAAATTTAATTTTATTCTAGATTCTAGCACTAGACGATAGTAGCGTTGCTGCTTACCTAGCGGCAGACCTGGGTTTAATTTCAGGTAGCGACTTGGGAATTTCCTCCAACTGGGAGATCTGACACAAAGTGCATTCGGCCTCGTTAGATCCTTGAAGGGCCAGTTCAGAAACTACTTAATTGAGAAGTAGTGGACCGTGGTTGATCAGACCGAGTATATATGTATGTATATGTATATATACCGTTTTCCATCCTACACATGATGCCCATGGTAGAAAGAGGAGGGAGACAAAACGGCCG
Organism: Mantis religiosa; assembly: GCA_030765055.1. Classification (NCBI taxonomy): domain Eukaryota; kingdom Metazoa; phylum Arthropoda; class Insecta; order Mantodea; family Mantidae; genus Mantis; species Mantis religiosa. The sequence goes on along the minus strand of CM060950.1, from coordinate 303,092,364 downwards.
GGCGGTAGATCATGTCCTGAAAAATGCTGTTGCGCATTGGGTTTAGATTATTAGCGCATGAGCTTGGCAAAACGTTTCGAACCAATAACCATACCACTCGAATTATATGGCTCTTGGGTCAAACTGCTTTTTTCCCCTTAATAAAATACGTGAAATTTTAAAGCGATAGAAAGAAAGAATGCATTGTCACTGGCGTTGTATATAGACTTACTTTACTACAATGATTAATGCCTATTTATGCCTCACAATATTGGAATCTTAATGGTTCTGAACAAAATTACGTATTTCAATATTTAACACCCTTGTGAACGTGAAAAGAGCATCACTTGACTTGGTAAGAACGAGGACATGATCAAACAAATCTCCGAGAATAGGTCACATCTCAAAACTGAAAGATCTAGAATGTGAATAATAGTTAATAGAAAAAATTACGAGTTGCATTAGAGTTTATGTGAATACTTTGCTATAAAAGAAAGTGGTGTATAAGGGGTGTACATGTAAGTATTCCTTTGTTAACTCCCCAATTGCGGTATTCAAACAAATAAAGTTCCTCATATAAGACACTAATACCACACATATTCTTTGCGCTTATCGAATTGATATGTATTGTAAATTTCAAATGACATGTTTTTCCTCCCCATTTCGAATATCAACGACGTTCACCGAACGTAACTAGTTATGAGAGAGACTCAAGCTTTCAGGGCATACTGAAACGACTAGGAACAGAAATTAGCATATTTAAACCTTGGATTAAGCTTAAATTTATGCGGGTTTGTGAGAGATTCAATGCTACTATTGCTACAAAATGTTCTGGTTCTGCATATTATACATGTAGAGGTATTCTCCATATCATATGCCTTCCTATGCTCCTGGTTTTTACTATTGAAAATAAGGGCAACTAGATCCTTAAACAGTAATACATGCATCTTTTTAAGCTATAAAGTGTTAAAAGCTTATACATTTAATGTTCAGGTAATTGTTTACTTTAGCAGTGATACCTCTGGCTACACTCTAAAATGATGTTACATTGACAATGAGTTCATACACATACAGACTTGGACTGATTGTTGAAATGGAAAAAAAAGAAGGTTCAGTATGGTCTCTAATATGTTCCTATGGTTTTAATACTCAATGTTTACCTGAGTATCACATAAGTACTTAAAAGCAAAACCCAAAGTTGGACAATTTAGAACATAATTTGTGCAGCAGGGCAGACAAATCCAATTTTCATAAATTAGGAGAGTCAAATTAACTCATTGGATTGATAAAAGTGGAACTCCTATATCCCATTACCATAAATAAATACCATATCAGTGATACTGAAGCGGAGTCATAGTGTTTCAACAATAAATTCCGTTCAATATTTTGAGGCCAGAGCATGTGTTTTCCATTTGAAGGAGTCTACTTACATTAAGGGGTACTACTTGTTGAACGTGTTATAAGTACTAGAATTAAAGTTAATCATCATAAGTCGATGTCGTGTCTTGAAAATATAAGCAGGTTTCATTTATTCAGCCAAACTTAAAGCATATTGTCACATTTATGGTTGAGGAATACTTAGAAAAATATCAAATTCTAAAATCCTAAGACTCCATGCTCACTTTTGTGATTAGTGTTATTCGCACGTTTTGGAGTTCTTTATTGTGCTGAGTAATAGGCTCAGAATCTGTCAGTTTGCACATGTTCTTGACGTATGATACGGTTTCCTGTTTTTCTATTTCGGCTACTGGCAGATGATCGATAACCGGCTTCCAGAAACCTTGACATACGTGGCACATAGGCGCGGGATCGCAAGTATGATTTGGCTAAATTTAATTGGGGAATGCCTACGTAACTTTCTAATTTGGAAATACTAAGTGCGCTTAGCGGCATCATAATGATAGGATCCATATTTAAGCACTGCTTAAGCTCGCATGGTGGGTGTCCTTCTGGTCCGTCAGTCAGTCTAGTTTGGTTATTCCGGAGGTCACGCTGATCTTATATTCATGCTCGTCATGCCGCGCTCCAGTGACGGCTACCTTACACGCATCCTCTAACCATACATGGCTACACAGCCTCAAGGTAAGACCTCACGTGCTCGTAATATAATAATGTAACTGTTAACACTACTTCACCGCAAGTCTTTTAAAGACATCAGGAGTGACCCAATAATTAGGTTGTAGTAAATTGGCATTTTATAGAACTCTGTGTTGTCTCTATCTCTAATACAGCTCCTACCTTACTCCACCACTTGGCTCTACCGTCTGCTCCTCTATCCTTCCAGTTATGCTGCTAGTTACAGAGTAGATTGTAAACCACTTCTGTGGACACACTTTAAGCATACAAAAATCTATTTTGTAACAATATGATTTATTGAGCATAACAGGTAGGGAAAGTACTCTTAAGTTTGGTTAACAAGCGCTAAAACAACATTAATATTTAAATTAAGAAATCTCATCTTTAAGCTAATGTTACACTTCATGTTCTCATACTTAAGCTATATTGTGGATACTGTCTCATAAGTAATGTCGCTTTTTAGCAACAACAAAGTTTTGAAACGTGTTCTGACAAGCAATAAACTAATCTTTAAAGGATAGACCATTCGATTCTATGGCCTTGAACCATCGTTCAGCGAGGTTTATTATCCCACGACGGTACAAGCTCTGGTTTTTGATGCGAAGAATTCGGTGACAACAGCTTCTACTGCTTCAGTGTTGTCAAAATTTCTTCCATATAGAAAATGGGCCAAGGATCGAAAAGTATGATAACCTGATGGTGCGAGATCGCAGCTATATTCTGTGTGTGGTAGGACCTCAATTCAATTCCTGATTTTTTCCCATGGTTGTTCATGCAGTATGGGGGTTTCGCACTGTCCTGTTGGAATAGAACTCTATTTCGGGTAACTAATGCTGGGTATTTACGTCTCAAAATTTCATGAACTCGTTCCAGTTGTTGAGAATAAAGATCCGCATCAAGCGCCCTTCCGTTTGGTACAAACTCCCTGTGATTCAAACCTTCAAAATTCCATCAGACAGACATTTATTTTAACGATGACTTTGGCACGTTGGCGGGGATCAAGCCACTGTTTTGAGGCGGCAGGGTTTCGTTAATATAACCAGTTTTTATCACAAAAGATAATTCTCCTGACAAATCTGTCATCCATGGGATTATGGATAAGCTGACGACAGAGATCCACTCTATGTTCAGCCTGTTCAGCTGTCAGTTCACGAGGTACAGATCTACAGCTCTGTATGGTTTTTCAAGTGTCTTAATGTGACGATGTATTGTATCTTTAGATGCACCAAGTTCTTCTGAAGGCCTACGGATACTTCTTTCTGCGGTTTTCTTGCAAAACCTGGCGTGTATCCTCAATGTCCCATACTCTATGTCTTCCAGAACGTGGTAAATCTTTAGTGTTTTCGTCTCCATTGTTGAAACGTTGTAACCATCGTTGTACCACACGCTTACTAACGACACCATCTTCTACTTCACACATTCTTCAAGCTGCGGCAATGGCTTTATAATCTTGTTTCCAGTAGTGTTTTGGACGGACTCTATGTTCAAAGTTTGTTATCTCCATGTGGTGTTGTTTATTAACAAGTGAAGACTGATACTTGCTCGTAATGTACGCAGCACTAGCTATGGCATCCTGTAAGTAGCAAAGATACTAACAAATAAACCAAAGAAACAATGAATTTTCCAAAGCACAAAAATAAAAATAAGAAATAAAAAACCGACATTACTTATTGAGACCACGTAATATTTACTACACATTTTCAAATATTGTAATTATCTTCTCCTGACATGTATATAATTTATAAAATTCAGTAAGGATTCAAGTAGGAAAAACCTCTTTCTGAGCTATGGTATTCATAGAAAGCAGGATTCAAATTTAAAGTTATTGACTCATTTCATTCTCTGAACCTTAATCAATACTAAAGATATTTATGTTTCAAACACTTGCATTAGCGATCCAGTTTAATTGATTTAGATACAATTTAATTATATGATCATTCGTTACCTTATTATAAAGGAGATATATACACAATGTTGTACTTTGAGATATTTGATCTTCATGAATATTTATATTACTTTGACTTATGAAATATATTTGTTCTAGATACTCCGACGCGTAACTAATGTTCTGCATATCTAGAAGTATTAGTTATTGCTTTCTGAACTGGAGGATGCCTTACTGATTATAAAAGTGGTTTTAACCCATAAATGGCCAAAATGTAATCACATAAGTTGTGACACGTTAAATCAACATATTAGCATTATAACTATTTTCATAACTTTTGATGTAGTGTAGTGTTTAACGCCCGCTTTTACAACACGCGGCACCGAAGGCGGTGACACTGATGATACATGAGATGAAGTTGAAGCACCAGTGGAGTGAGATGGCGGGGGGAACGGGAGATCCCGCAGAAAAAAACCGCCCCAGCGCCATGTCGTTCATCACAAATCTCACTTTGTGGTCGCCTGGGATCGAACCCAGTGAGAGATTGCCTTGGTCAGAGTCGAGTGGTCTAACCACACAGACACGGCGCGGCTGTAACTGTTGATTTAATTGCATCTCAGAGTAAGCAGCTCTGGATTTTCCTGTTATTAATCTTCGAATGAAGGCTTCATTATGCACACCAGAGATAGTTTTGTATAATATATCTCTATAAACTTTATCAATACTGATTTTGACGGTTAAATGACTTCTCAGTCCAGTTAACGAACCTGCTGCAATAAGACATTTTTCCTTAACTACGATTATTCTTTCCCCACATAGAAGCTGAAACTGTGGATGTATTAATGAATGGAACGAGTTTCAATCAAAGCAAAAGCCCAACGCAATCAGGTTTAGTCAAAGACGTTTTTTCCAAAGTCGTGGATGATAAACCCACGGTAGGCATAGCAGTAAAAATTGTACAGTAAAACAGATTGTCAGGTATAACTTTATTGTAGTGCTTCTTAACTCTCAGATTCCTATTTGATTTTAATTATACAAAGTGGTTAAACGCTGTCCCTCTGTTCCAAAGACTGCAAGTATGACCGTAGTGCAGGGAAAAGTTTCTCTCTCTCTCTCTTTCTCT
>CM060950.1:303047301-303082301 GCA_030765055.1 Mantis religiosa | reverse complement strand
AAGTTTCGACAACGCCGTATAGCTGAAGACGACTGTCACGCGGTGGTTCCATTCACAGGCCGGTTACTTCAACGATTTAGGAATACAAAAGTTTATCCCACGATATAAAAGTATTGGAATTCCTTTGGTGACAATGTCGAAAAATAGCTCAAATATTGCTGTACCTGTTGTCAATAAAGTTGTTCATGCAACTATGCTGTCTTTGTTTATAAAATAGGGAAACACTTTCTGGATGCACCTCGTAATATAAATTTAGCTGGATAAGCAAACCCTCAAGCATTTATCCCAAAACATGTAATGGGGTATATGCAGCTAGTTACCCGATAAAGCAGTTAAACGGTAGTGAGTACTGTACACCCTTCTTCGTTGGCATTATGTGTCTCGTTTTCATGAGAAAAATATTGTGCAATTGCCTTATCTGGTCACTGAGCTGAGGATAATTACTGGACCGAAATTGTAGCCAAAAGCAATATCTGATAATTACACTTGTTACATCAGCCAGAAAGTTAACATCTGAGGACATGCAGCGAGCAATCGACACGTGCGCGTATAATTAGTCATTATTGTACTTGTTATTTGGATTCATGGAGATAGAAGGGCTTCATGACTATAAAATAACGGCACATTTGTCTATTAGCTTTTCAATTTTAGGCAGCTGCTGTTGTTTAAGCTGAAGTGATTTCTGGAACTTTGTGCAATAGCCACAAGGAGTTGCCAGACGGATGGGTTTCAAACAAACTGTATGTTATTTTTCTTTTTTATTCATCGTAAGATATACCATAATACCGTGCAACATTATACTGCGATTCAAGTGTAATAGGTGCATCTGTACTTAACGAGGGAAACTTTTGTGCAGAGCACTTAACCATGTGTGGTATATAGTATTTTGATATAAAATAGTGAATAACTAATAGAAACTCTAATATGAAAATGAATGTGTTTACTGTTGTTCTGAAGTAGTTTGAATATTGAGCGCGCTAGAAGCTATTACAAACCTGTAATCGATTATTCGCGTATGGTAGTTATAGTCAACCACTGAAGGTAGCACATGGTTACTTGATCTGAAAATTTGATTAAAATGCGGTATCAGAAGAATCGAAAACACACATTAAGAAAGGAAAACATGCAACGATTGAAATGGTAATATCCAACTGATAAATATTGTGACTTTGTGGGTTCGTAGAATTAAAAGTCTAAGTTGCAGATATTCCACATGTTCTTTATTTCCGTAGAAATACACTGTTCAACTCTCATGAAACAACATTACGTCACATACACACAGTCTACGAAGGTCGATGACAACAATGTTCTGATTACAACATCAGCTCTCGTTACAACAACACTCTACAGTTGCTTTCTGCTTACCACCGACTCTTGGCGAGTCGTCGCCTTCTTAAATACCTCATTGATAAATTCGAGAGGTTTCTAGAACAAATAAGAAAACAACATTTCTCTGTCAATCAAGATATCACTAGAACCTTTCAAACGTGAAATTCTATCTGTGCCGGCAAGTCCTTTATCTCAGCTATCTTTATTTGCCGGCTCTTGGTGTACACTAGCCGTGCTATCGTAGATAACGGCTTCGCGAGAGTATTATTATTTTGGATTGAATTGTTTGGAGGGTACCTCAAACAAACTGGTCTTTTGTACCTATGCCCCAAGTTAGGTACCCTCGGGAGGGGGGATGAAGCGAGAGGAGGCAGAGGGCGGTCGACCCCAAGGAGTCACTACTGTAGAGAGAGCGAGGTACCTACAATTTAGTAGATAAAAACTCCCCGGGGTCCAGGACAATCGCCATCCCGCCTACCGTGGCTCGAAACAGTCACGAGGCCGCTTCGAAGACCGGAGCTCTCCCCCCCCCCCAGAGCAAGGAATACTCCAGGCAGGCTGGCACAACCAGCATCCCACCAGCCGCGTTCCTGAATCGGCTCACTAGGCCGGCTCCGAGACCGGAATCCGTCCGGCCGGAGGGGAAAGTGTTCACTCAGAGCATATCATCCTGCCGCCATGCAGTACTCCCATCGACATTTCTACCCTGAAAGAGACCAGCAGACGAGAGATGATATGAAATGATAATAGAGATGAAATACATCTCTCAAATAGATTAATCTCAAATAGATTAATGCAATTAATCGACCCAGCATTTGCCTAGCGACTAGGGAAGCCCCCGAAAAGCTCATGGGTCAGGTAGGTCTGCCACGGCAATCCAACCCGGGTCTCCCGAATGCTGGCCATAGACGAAACTGCCTGAGCCATCGCGCTCGATTAAATATTATTTTGAATGTACATGTATATAAAAATAAACTGGCTTGCATATCAATAGTTTGAGTATTAAAGCATTAATTACATATTATTAACCTCTGAAGAAAGAAAGAAGGAAGGAAAGAAAGAAAAGAGAAAAAATGACAAAAAAAGAGAGAGAAAAAGGAAAAAGTGATTAACCTAGGAGTACAAAAATTATTTCAACTTCCCACGCCTGAGTATACCTGAGGGGGTGGCGCGTACTTAGGAATCATATTTGCGTGCTTCTCAGTTCGATCTCTATAGACAGACTAATCTGATGATTATTTATAAGTTATCCTTGGTTACTAGATGAATATTGGATCGGATAATTATCTTTCCGCAACTTTCCGTCCCTGCATGTCATTTCACTTTCACTTTAATCTGGTCTTTTCAGCGAGAAAGTGTTGTCGATGGTGCGGCATACCCGCATATCAGATTTCAATTGGTTGGTGTTTACTTTTGATTTGGGTTCTAATTGGAGCTATGAGATCTCTTATCCTCAGGTGAATGGTTGTAGGAAATGGATTTGTTGTTTGTTGGCTGCTCAGTTGTCTCAATAATACACTGGTTCGTTGCAAAAATGATTTAATTTAATTCTCACTAAGTTCGTTGATTCAGATTGATTTGTAGCGGCGACCACCTGTTACTAAACTTCCTAACAGAATTCTCTTACTTCTTTATACGGCGAATACTTTGCTATTATAAACTTCTTCTGCTGCTTCTCTTACGCTGGTTGCGTTATTCTCGACTTCCCTACATTTCGGACTTAGAAATCTTTACTACTTCTTCTTCACGCGCACTAACACATCTTTCCCCTCGTAGTATGACTGTTGAAGTGAGTTTTTGTCTACTCTGCGATTCAGTTCGTACCTTATTCTGATCCCCACTCTAACTCTTATCACATGACCAAAATAACTCACCCTTCTCCCCATTTCTCAAATCTTACATTATTATTGGTTTCTCATTTTATTTCGATTTTTCTTTATTGGTTAGCAAAACTCATCGAACTCATTGACGTTACATCCCACCGTGAGTTGGGTCACGCCTACCCTGGGCTCTTTGTAACGGTATACATCGTTATCACCTCAGCAAAGTAAATCCTTTTAGGTCTTATGGTTGACCGCATCTTGAAAACCTTATTGTTCCTACACATTCCTGGCTATAGTTCTCAGACATTGAACCTTTCCTTAAACAAGGAGGCTAACGGTCACCTCTTCCTGTCTCTCCGACTTGTGTTCAGATTTTACAGAAATATTTTCTCTCCCTTACATGGATTCTAGCATGTTAGTTGTCTTAAATTATATTCTTCCCATCTGATTCTTAATTAAACCGCTATTTTAATCATTACTCTAATTTCATTCTAATTTCATATTAATATAACAACATTTTATATTAATTTAGCAAAGCATTTTTATTAATTTATCTTCTTTTTTAATTCTCGTGATTTCGATTAATTCGCCACCTCCTAATCGCTGTCTGATACTGCGGTTACAATGGGCGAGTGTTGGGACTTCGTGTACTATAACTGCTGTTCTCGCCGTTGGGTGGTGTTATAGTCGCTTGTTCCGTGCGGCTTGCGGCTGTATTGCCAGCACTGACGCCGAGATTACGAATCTCTAGCTCATGTTTGGGACTCTCACGAGGGCTCTCGTCCTTAGCCCATGTTCTCACACGTCCACAGAGTGCTCCCATCTCATCCGATATTCCAGGGGTTTTACACTCTGTCTGTTCAATATGGAATCCCTCTACTTCTAAAACAATCCAGTGAGTAGAAAATGGACAAAAAAGCTTTTTTGTCAAATCTACTTTGCTTTTTCTTTTTTCAGTAGGTAATATATCATGTTTTGCTTGTTGATGATATACATCGTGCGAAGAACTTCATTTGCCATCATAATAACCAAAATAATTTGGCAATACGATTATCAAATATAAATTGTTATATGGGGCTCCGTACAAGTTACGTGATCTCCAGATATCGACCTTAACGATAAGAGAAATGAAAAGAATTTTGCTGTACACGATTTCTGAATGCATTTCTGGCAGAATCTAGAAGTTAATACAAAACAAGGAGTTTATTTCAATTGCAATATATCATGTAGAAAACCAATAATTATTTGTGATTAAGCCTTGCTAAACTTAGCTAAACGAAGCATGTATATACATACATAATTATATATAATTATAACTGAAATAGATATGCAAAACTAATCAGTTCCAATTCATGCAGACACATGTCTGCTAAACTGTGCAATGGAATATGAGATCTCTTTAAGTAAAGACTTTATTTTGATTTCGAATTAAAAAAACATGCAAAGCAAGGCTAAACTAATGACCTATTAAAACTAATGAAAACTAAGTAACTACTGGACAGCACGTTGTTTATTGTTAATTCGAGAACACGACAATCCTAAGGTCTACAGACTTATAGACATAGAGTTTACTGGTTACAATGTGTATTTACCTTCTGAAAGTGGAGTAGAGTTCAACTTTTAAATTAGACAGAGACAGAGGGTAAGTGCCCAGGGAGATCGAGATCTTCCATCAGTCTCTCTCTCTCTCTCTCTCTCTCTCTCTCTCTCTCTCTCTCTCTCTCTCTCTCTCTCTCTCTCTCTCTCTCTCTCTCTCTCTCTCTCTCTCTCTCTCACTCACTTTCACTCATATGTAGAAAAACGCTCTGGGAAACGCGAGTTTCGCCTTGCAAGTGAGCGAGCATCTCTCTTGAGGGGGAGGTCACGTTTGACTCACAATAGAAGCTGCGGTGAGATTGCAAAACTTTGATGTACATTAAAGGAATTATATTAATTTAGTCTGCGTATTTAGTTCTTAAAACCTGCGTACGTCTGCAGCGAACTGATGAAAGTATGTGGAGTTGAAACACTTGCTTTAAATCTGAACGAAGATAGGAAAGAAAATAAAACGCGGAACTTTAAAAGCTAGAGTTCATTCCTAAAAGCTAGAGTTCATTCCTAGATACAAAATCAATACGTTTATGCTTATCTAAGCATTCAACAGAACCAAATAAAAGTAAACTGGACAACTATTTCTACAGTTTATTTAGCTACAACATAAACCAATTCGCTTATTTTGAATAAATACAGAAGAGACTAAACTTATCGAATTTCATATTTACTTGAAGAAAAGTAAGAAACAAGTGACTAAAGCCAGTTCCTGAATCTTTTGCAGATAATATCGCAAGTGTCTGTCAGTTCAAGTGGCTGAGTTGGTTAAGCGGTAACCTATTGACTCTTGGACTTGGGCTCATACCCAATCTAGACCGATAGTTATTAGGAGTGTTTGAAAGGTACAGTCCCATGTCAGTAAATTTACTGGAATGTAAAACAACTCCTGCTTCGCCAAATACCGGCACACCGGTGGCGCCGTATGACCCTCGCAACTGACCGGCTCTGAATCGAATACTAGGTCATTACAGCACAAGCATACAACGTATGATTGCAACCACTTAACTCTCACGAAAATACCAATTTATAACAATAAAATATCCTAAATAGTTAGTGAGAACATATCCACTAATTTGGTTGGCTTTACTTAAAAACGTAAAACAAAATACTGTAAACTCTTTTATTTCAACATTTAATAAATAACTAAATTATATTGTTTTTGTTTAACCGCTCAAAAAAGGGAGAATAAAAAATAAATTATCTAGTTAACTATATTTATGCCCAAGACAGGGGTAAGTGAGGGATAAAAGTTTCAGATAAGGTAAATACAGTTCAGTCTCTGTTTTATCACGTACTTTCTTAATTGTTAAATAATTTCAACATACTAGTTGAAGTATATTCTGGGCTTGTAGGCCGTGGTCTACTGGGCTCTTTCTTCTTCTTCTTCCCAGACGTTTCGTCTGCGACTACGGCAGACATCATCAGTGGCAGTGATGAGGTCGAAGTACTCTAGTGGGTATTTCAACAGCAACTGTGCTGTTTGCACACACAGCACAGAGATGTCGTTGAAAGTGAACCTTGCTTCATGGAACAGGGGCCATCGACTTTTTGCCATCCCGGGACACTGTCCCTTACTGGCATTTTATTAAGGATAAATAGCGGATGGTGGTTTGATGGTTGGTTTTTGTTCTGGTGAGTTGGGTTTTAAAGAGAAGAGAAATGAAAATTCAATATGAAAGTGATAGGTTTATGGTGTGCCTAGAGAGGTTCTGGGATGTCTGTAGGTAGCCCCGGGGTCTATATCATATTCCCCGAGGCCCCTGATGAGTTGATTGAAACTAGAGGGTAGGTCAGAATAGAACTTATGTAAGAGTTTTTGGATGTATGTGGTGAGCTTGGGAAATGATAGGTCTTGGTGTATGTTGTTATTTGAGATGTACCATTCCGCACCTGTAGCTATTCTTAAATATCGATTCTGCAGGACCTGGAGTTTATATAAATTTGAAGGGGCTGCAGCACCCCATACTTGACATGCGTAAGTTATCGCCGGCCTCAGTATTTGTTGATATATGAGAATCTTATTTCTGAGACTCATAGGTGACTTTTTGTTGTATAACGGGTATAACATACCCATTCGTTTTGTGATTTTTGAGACAACAGATATAATGTGTGTTTTCCATGTGAGACGCACGTCGAGCTGGACTCCAAAATATTGGGCCTGATTACTCCAGGGGATGTCTTCTCCTGCTATGTGGAGTTCGGGAACGTCTTGAATTTGGCGACGGGTGAAGGTAACTGCCTGTAATTTTGTGGCGTTTATGCGTTTACGCCATGTGAGAAACCAGGCGGAAATCATGTCAGCATAGCGCTGAAGACGTTGTACAGCCGTGAGATGACGGCAAGAGGCTGTGGTGATTGCTGTGTCATCAGTGAACAGGTACAAGTTGCAGCTCCAGATAGTGGGAAGGGAGTTGATATAAGTTAAGAAAAGAAGGGGGCTAAGTACACTACCTTGGGGCACCCCTGCATTGATAAGGTAGGGTCGGGAAGTAATGTCATCTCTGACAACGGAGAAGGTGCGATGAGTAAGGTAATGGTTGACAATATGTATTATGTAGGGAGGAAAGTTGTATCCGATCAGTCGGTAAAGAAGGCCTTGATGCCAAACGGAGTCGAAGGCCTTTGAGATGTCCAGGAATAGAGCTGCAACATACTGTCTGTTATTGAAGGCTCGGGTTACCTCGTCAACCAGACGTAGAAGTTGGTGTGATGTGGAGTGTCAGTGGCGAAAGCCAAATTGCTTTGGGCGAAGGATGTTTAGCTCGTCCAGTAGATTTTGAAGGCGATGTTGCAGTACCTTCTCAAATAGCTTACTAATAGCTGGTAGCAAACTGATGGGACGATGGTTTGTAATTTGTTTAGAGTCCTTGCCAGGTTTGGGGATGGTAATGATTTTTGCATGTTTCCATTTTGCAGGAAAATATGACAGAAGGAGCAGGCTGTTGAACAGATGAACTTTCAAGGTTACCCAGTTCTGCGGGAGAGCCTTAAAAGCGGCGTATGGTATGGAGTCGCAACCAGCAGCTTTGTAGGGTCGGACTGAAGCTATTAGACCACTGACCTCAGCGGTGTTGGTGAGGAGCAGCTCATCTGAGTTGTAGGGAGAGGCAAGAAATTGCTGGACCACTCCTTCAATTTCGGCTGCTTGTTCGTGATCAGGGGATTCTGCTGGATGGAAAGTAGCAGCCAGGTATTCGGCTAAGAGTTCGACCTTTTCTCTGCAAGATTGTGCTACTCGATTTCCGTCAGTAAGTGGTGGATCTGAGGTGGGTATGCGTAGCATAGCCTTGGACATTCTCCAGAGAGAACAATCAGTGGTGTCGAGTGTACATAATTTTCTCTCCCATTCGTCATTGAAGTGGTCTGCAAGTTCCAGTTTCACTGCAGCTTGGAGGCGATTCCATTCCCTCTTGTCTTGTGGCTGGCGCGTATTTTGAAATTTTCGCCGTGCTATGTTTTTGGCCGAGATGAGTTGGCGCAAATGTTTTGGGAGGGGTTTGAGGGGACTGTATGGAGATTTACGGGCAGGAGTTGCTTCACGCATGGCATCAGTCATGTTGCTAGTGATGAACTGCTCCAGATCATCAGCTTGTGCTATTGCTGTGCAAGGGTGAATATTGGCGGGTTTGTCGGCCATGATGATAGAAAATTTGCTCCAGTTGGTTTGTCGGGGATTTACGTGAGAAGGTAATGAATTAGGTGTGAGTTTTGCCTTGTATAGCAAGAGAACAGGAAAATGATCGGAAGAAAGTTCAGGAAGAGAGAATATAGTTGGGTGACTGCGTATGTTGCATAGGAGTGCTATATCCAGCCAATCAGGAGGACCACGATCACCGTGAGTTATGGTGGGAGAGGTGGGAGCAAGCACGACCAGGTTCTTACGTTCTATATAGCGCTCCAGGAGGCGTCCACGACTGTTGGTGATGGTGGAGTTCCAAAGTGTGCTCTTTGCATTGTAGTCTTCCATGGCTACAGTGGCAGAACCATTGAAAATAAGGTCCAGATCTCGCTGTGAAATTGTTCTACTTGGTGGGGTGTAAACCGAGTAGATATTAAGTGGTCCCTTGTCTGTCTGAATTTGGACCCCTGTACCTTCCAAGCCTTCTGTAGCTGGTAAATGTATCCTAATGTTCTGGATTCCACGTCGTATGTACACGGCCGTTCCTCCATAGCCGTCAGCTCTATCCGCACGATGGCACAACATACCAGGTATTGTGGATTTGATGTTGGGAGTAAAGTGCGTTTCTTGAACTAGAAATATGTCCACCTTGTTTACAGCCAGAAAATTTTCTGCCTCTCTCAGTTTGTTACGGAGACCATTAGCATTCCATGAGCAGATGCGTATGCTTAGAAGTTGGTTGATGATCCTAGTCGTGTCTGCCATATTTGCCGAAGAAGACAAAGACGGTGTGGACTAGGATGGCTTGCGGTGGAATGGTTGAAGGTCTTATGGCAAGAGCCTCCGCTAGAGCTGCAGCGAAGTCAGCCTGTAGATCGAGCGGAATGCGTGACAATAAATTTAGGAAATGCTCATCTGGTAGAGATGGGATGAGGCGGTGTGAGGTAGGCTGTGGTGGAACAGAGACTGGGGCAGTAAAGGAACGTGACGGCAATCTCTGTTGCGCTGAAGTTCTTGTGTCAAACTGCCACCCCTTGGAGGTTGTGGCGACAGGGGGAGCCTGACTGTGTGAACTGTTGTTATGTTCCATACTAGGTCTGAACGATACAACCTGTTTAGGGGGTGCTGATTATACTGTTGGTGACCTGTGGTTGGTCGGAGGAGATGTTGACTCCGAGGCAAGTGGCATTTGTGCAGGTTTCTGCTGTGATGATTGCGGGTCGGAAGCCAGAGCTCCTGCATAGGACTTATGTTGCAGTCACTGTACTGGAGGTAGCCCTGGGTAATGGGTACCTTTGAATGCTTCCTTTGGAAGTCCCAATGAATTTGTAATTTTGGGAGGTGCATCATGCCTAGTACGCTGTCCATTCTTGTTGAGGACCATTTCGATCCTGGCTTCCTGCCATACGGAACACTTGGCGTAACGGCAGGAATGATCCCCACCGCAATTATAATAGACTGGTTTAGCTCCAGGTATACCTAGAACTTTGCAGTCTGAGCGTCTGTGTTCAGGTTCCCCACAGAATGTGCACACAGGTACGAGACGACAACCTGCTGCACTGTGCTGGAATTGCTGGCAGTTTGTGCACTGAAGAGGGCGAGCGGGTGGTCGGTAAACTTCGACCCTAATTTTGGCATCAAACATGCGCCTGTCTTTGTAAATATCTGAAGAGTGAGGTTGTTTCTTCAGGGCTATCCTGAAGTGTGGTAGCTTTTGTTCCCCGGGAGTGCGGCTGGATCGCAACTGTCACACGCGTTCCACTGGGTATTGCAAGGTTTTCAGGTGGGCTAGTACCTCTTCTTCTGTGACATACATTGGTAACTCTTTCAGTGTGACGTAAAGTAGCTTCTCCTCTGGCAGAAGGGTGGTTAGATATCGTACATCACCTTCATTGAGTACTTTACGTATTTGGCGGTGGTCAGAGGGCCTGTCTGGCAGGAATGCAATGGTGCCACCCATGTTTTTCATGGCAAACCATATTTCAGGGTGACCATTGTGCAGCACTTGGGTGATTTCACGGGCTTGCCCCGGATCACGCAAGTATATGGGAGTTGTTTTTTGTGATTTTGTTGCTCCTTGAGCGTTGGTTGGATGTTGCGTTCCATGGGCTGGAGCTTGTACAGCCTCAACCAGATCCTCATCCATTGATTCGGCATGAGGAGGAGGCGTGGAGCATTTGCGCCCTTTTTGAGCGGCTTCTGATATTGCTGGGAATTTTCCCGCTTCATTTAGCTCTGAGAGAGCGGCATAACTGTTGGATATAGCTGGTGGTGGGTTTTCTGTGTTGATTATTGTCCCCTATGCAGTTCTTTTAAGGTGGGGAGTTTGCCAAGTGTTTAATTGATGCATTTCTTGTTGCAACAGGTATTCTGTGATGGCATCCAACCTCGATCTGTGGTACGAGTATATGCGGAAGGCAGCAGCTGTGAGACAGAGTTCATCAGAAGAGGGGACGGTAAACATTTTTGCGTCCGTCTGGTCCAGGTACTTGGTGCGAGCTTGTCGCTCTTGTTTAAGAGTCCTCGCCAATCCTGTTGCTAGCGGGAAACTCGGATTGACTATTAGGGCTTCACCCATAAATGTGGACATGTTGTCACCTGCCAGGTAGTAATCATCATTAGATGGTTCTGTAGGAACTTCTGGGACAGGGAATTCCTCTGCTGGGAGAGGGACAGTCGAAGCTGCGGGCACATGTGGTGTAGTCATGTTGGGTTGTTGCATGGGCTGCAATATGAGTGGAGTTTGATAGAATAGATGAAAAGAAGAGTGAGATTTGATAGAGCACGTCTAAGGCGATAATCAGCTCGGATAGCAGAGGGCCTACCCTAAGGCGCCTAAGCAACCAGTCTAGGAATGTTGGCTGCGGCCTTGCTATCCTACCCAATTACAATGCTGTTTCTGCTTCCTGTTTGCTCGCAGTCACAGTGCTATCCCTACGAAGAAGCAGCCTTCACTTGCAGTCTAGCAGACACAAAGCTGTCCCAGGCTGCAGCAGTCAAGTTGATGCGGCTACGAAAAAGCAACCTTCGCTTGCAGTGTAGCAGGCGCGAAGCTGTCCCAGGCTGCAGCAGTCGAGTTGATGCGGCGCTTCTCACCAGTTTCCTCGCAGCGGAGGCCAAAGCCCTAAAAGGGCTGCTTAGGCCTTGCTGCTCTGCTGGCTAGGAGTTGTCTCTCCGATGTCTCGAAGAGAAGTTGGAAATGAGTTCAATTTTCAAGACGCGAGTCGAAAAATGTGCTGTTTGCACCGTGGACCGCGGTATTTATACAGGTAGCTGGAGGGGGGCTCTTCTGTGATTGGTCTGAGTGGACGGTGGGCTGGATTGTTGTGGGAGGAATGTTGCGCTCTGTTGGCGTCGGATTCGGGTGAGGTTCTTCGTTTTCATTCTAGCAAAAGTGAAAGCGAAGAACCTCACCCGAACCAATCAGGCGCCAACAGAGCGCAACACTCCTCCCACACTGATTGATTCGGGTGAGGTTCTTCGTTTTCACTTTTCCTAGAGTGAAAACGAAGAACCTCACCCGAACCAATCAGACGCCTACAGAGCGCAACACTCCTCCCACACCAATCCAGCCCACCGTCCACCCGGACCAATCAAAGCAGACCCCCCCTCCAGCAACTTGTATAAATACCGCGGTCCACGGTGCCACTGATGATGTCTACCGTAGTCGCAGACGAAACGTCTGGGAAGAAGAAGAAGAAAGAGCCCAGTAGACCACGGCCTACAAGCCCGGAATATACTTCAACTAGTATTGACACCGGCCGTTAAAGCCTTAGAACCTTGATGAATATCAACATAATGCGACAAAAATAGGTAACTGAAGAAACCGGTCGGAGACTAACTTTTCTAATATTTACCCAAATATTAAATAGACTTAGAAGTGTATTCTCCTAAAATATTCGAGTTTTCGCTGGAAATGCACATTTTGAGGTACCTATCCTAAATGTGAAATTGATTGAAGCCATTTTAAAAAAATCTATCATCCACTAACCAGACACAAATGCTCTATGTCTTCATGTGTCTATGAACAGAATAAGTGAAAATGGAAAGGTCGCTTAAATACCAAACTTGTTGATGCTCACATCTTCCAAAGTTACGAATCAAAGACTTTAAAGTAAATATCCACTAAAAGAGCTTCTAAAAATGTTTTTTCGTGTATGATAAAGAACCATGGCAAATGAAATGTACCTGTATCCTGAATTTTCTGTTAATTCCTTCCTTTCCATTCTGAATGACTTCTGTATAATGGCAGAGGCAACGAAAATCTTGTTACACAAAAAGAACAAAGGGGGGAAAAGTAAGAACTGTGGATATTGTTGAATAACAGTATATGTGAAATAGTTTTTTTTTTGTCTTTAACCTCTGTAAGGTATTCGTTGTTATTCGAAGATACCTGTATTCAGGTATTTTCGTACCCTGGAATTGAATCGAAAGGCATGGTATCAGTAACTAGGGGTGTGACCGAAGCCTGCATGAAAATGTGGAAGAATATATGAAAGGAAGATCATAGTGATGCGATCAGTTCATGGAATGAATGGCGTAGAAACCAAGAGAGGGTAACAAAAGCCGTCCATATGCCATTTCGTCGCCCACAAATCCCACATGCGGCGGACTGGGATTGAACGCAGGTCGCTTTGATTCTAACCACTCAGCCATTGCACCGCCGGACTGCTTCACCCGTCATATACCTACAAGCCAACTGCCAGGTAGTAATCATCAGTAGATGGTTCTGTAGGAACTTCTGGGACAGGGAATTCCTCTGCTGGGAGAGGGACAGTCGAAGCTGTGGGCACATGTGGTGTAGTCATGTTGGGTTGTTGCATGGGCTGCAATATGAGTGGAGTTTGATAGAATAGATGAAAAGAAGAGTGAGATTTGATAGAGCACGTCTAAGGCGCTATTCAGCTCGGATAGCAGAGGGCCTACCCTAAGGCGCCTAAGCAACCAGTCTAGGACTGTTGGCTGCGGCCTTGCTATCCTACCCAATTACAATGCTGTTTCTGCTTCCTGTTTGCTCGCAGGCACAGTGCTGTCCCTACGAAGAAGCAGCCTTCGCTTGCAGTCTAGCAGGCGCGAAGCTGTCCCAGGCTGCAGCAGTCAAGTTGATGCGGCGCTTCTCCCCAGTCTCCTCGCAGCGGAGGCCAAAGCCCTAAAAGGGCTGCTTAGGCCCTGCTGCTCTGCATTTCTAAATTATAGTATTTTACTAAAGTTTATAATTTGAGCTCCACGATTTATATTTGTTTTAACTATTCTGTAATTACTTTAATATTGTAGTCATTGACGTCAACTCAGTGACGTAGTGCTAACAGTCACTTAGGGTTTAATTAATAAAGGGCTCTTAGAGCAAGACCTTTACCTAAAACTTTCCGAGTATATTGCCTAAAACATTCGACTGTAAACTGAATCAATATATTTGTAATGGCTAATTTTTACCAACGAAGCTGTTCGTTTGCTGTTAAATGCTTTACTACACTCCATTAGCAATGTCAGCTGAACCATTACTTGTTGTTATAACAATGGAGGTGGATCATGTTAGAAAACCCAGTGCAACAGCAAGTCCAGCAGTCCCTATGCTTAATCCAAATTAGCTCATGATTTTGGGTTCTTGCTATTTTCTTATTGAATCAAGGTTCAAATTATCTTCTGAAACTACAATTAGTAGTCAACCCATTATTTAAGTTTTTGCCCTTAAAAGCGGAACACAAACACAATGGAATCCAAGGCAGTGGCCGAAATATTGCTTGTGGTGCTGAGTGTTTTAACTGTTCAGAGTATAACAGTTTTAAGCCAAACTACTGCAAGTAATTGTATGAAGTTTTGGCACAACATAGAGTTAACTAAAGTGTTTTAATCTATATGTTAGAAGATATTAATTTATATGGTAATTTTTAAATTTGTTTCTTGGTATTAGCTGTGCACTAATGATTTTATTTGGCATATGCTTATTCAGTTGTATGCATTTTGCCTATAACACATTTATTTACTGTTGTAGACAAAATTTATGAGTATTTCGGGGAATAATATAATTCAGGGTTTCATTTTAAAACTTTTTGCTGCAAAACGCTAATATTTTTTAATTGTATATAACAATATTTTTCTATGCATAATGGGTGACATCCCTAATTAGTGCTACAGGAAAGAAAGACTTACAGGAAAGAAGCTCTAAGGTTGCCTAATATATCAGGAAGTTGCATATGCTAATTACGAGTTGTGCAAGGCATTGTGAACTATACATTAAACAGGCTATGCCATCTTCGAATACTTGTTACTCTTTTTGGCAAAGGGTAGCTAGACCGTTTGACTGGAGCATCGTCGCGTGGAGGACTGAGGTTGAGTACAGCCTTGGTCTTGTTGTTTGCGCATATTTAAATGTGTGAGTGTATAGCAGTCAAAATAGGCACAAGTAATCAGGTCCAAAGAAAACAAATCAGGAAAAAGGATTTTTCATTGGTAAAAGGGTGTGAACTAACACCCGCAGAACCTTAAGCTTACACACAGGTAATGTGGATCTAATATAAATGTCCAAAAGCTATTAATATGATAGCTATATGCACTAAAGCTTGTGCTAAACACCAATGTTGCTCTAGTTGAATTTGATGTATTATACATTAATGTTTCATGTTTAATACCGCAACTTTGTACTCAACCAAATTTTCTATACGTTTTATGGGAGTCAGGTCTTTATGTGCTGTTCAATTCAAATGGGAATATGTAACTTATCGTTCACAATTAAAAGCAGAACATATTTAAGGTTTTGATTTAAAGTATTCATCCTTTATATAATGATAAAGTTGAACGTTTACGTTTTAAATTATCCTAAAATAATCACATCACACTGCCCTTAAGAATTTTTCAAAATAAGGATAATAAATGGATCTTTAAAAGCATCTAGGCTCAAGAAGAATAAAAAACCGTAATAAAGATTGAAAGGAAAGCAATTCAACTCCAAGCTCAGAAAAAAGTGCCCGTTACTGATGGGATTGTGTGCTATTTAAAAATAAAAATCCACCCTCCGCAAAGCAATCAAAGCGATTTATTCTCGTGAAAGGAGGCTTTATCCCTCTTCTAGAGAGATTATTGTATAATTAAAGGCTGTGCAAATGTACTTACTGTGGCTGGACCACAGTGTTTGCGGCGACTAGACAGGTGCTAATGTGCCATTAGTGGTGAGCTTAATGCCTACGGTATGGTCGTTACTATGGCGACTGGAGCCATGGCATTACTTCTTGCCTCCAATCAAGCTTCATTATTCATGGTTACTTGTTGAGTCGAGAGTGTTACATACACAAAACATGCTGTACCCAAGTTTATGTAGTTAGGGTTTGTGATACAGTAGCGTGCAACTTCAGAGACGGATTTGCTCAAAAGGAAGCTTCATCGAGTGGGACTCGGATTCCGGAGATCCCAGGTCGACCACCCACACCGAGTTTGCGGTTTTCGTGATTTTCCACATAGGCGAATGTTGGGTTGGTTTCTGATTTATTAAAATTTCCTTTCCCCCATATCCCTTTTATTCTGCCACCTTGTCGTGTTTCAGATGTGCTTACAGGTTTCATAGTGCTGAGTAGATGGCGCGGCTGCTTGCTCCTGGGAAAGAATATTCTCCTTGGACACCATAAGGCTGCCTATAGGCAAGAATCTTTCTGTGGGCAGCGCAGCGAAGACCTGGTCTGGTTTTCGATTTGGAATTTTTAGATTCTTTGCGCCTCTCTGTGATTTGCTGCTTGTAGCTTCCTATATCTTCACTTCGTCGATTCCTCCTGGGAATGTTAGCCACAGATGTTATAGATTACAGTGCCCCCCTGTTCTATAGCTTTTACCTATACTTTATAAAAAGGAGGTTAGCCTGATGTAGCCGATTTGCTAAGCCATTGCTTATAAATTATTTGAAATCCCGTAAATTTGGAGCCGTTAATTACTCACTGTGGAGGCTATTAAGTTCAGATAGGTGCAATAAGTTCGTGTGTGCAAGCACGCAATCCTACTAATGTCTATCAATTACTGTGCTACTGTTTAGACAATTCCACCATTGCGTGATATTGTAGACCGACACACCCGTGCTACCTTTGCAGATGTTTGTCCCAGCGTAAATATTCCAAAGCAAGCAATATAGGCAATATACATTTTACCTGCAAATCATTTAAAAGCTATCAGCCTAGCATTGGACCCATAAGCAAAGTGCTCTGACGGACATACTGGTACACAAACTGTTCTAAATTGAAACTGGAATGAGGGCTACTATTCCATGTCAAATGTGTGAGTTTATTGAATGATTTCTCCATCTTCAACAACAATTGGCATTTCGAACAAATATTTTTAGCAATAAATACAAATGGTCCAGATCGTGAAAGTACAGACCCATGAGCGGATAAGATACAAAACTGATAATTGAAGTTTTATTTATGGACATTCTGTAGCTGCTGTGGTTCTCAGCGTCTCATTTTATACCAGATATAAAAGAAAGTTCCATTGTACTCAGAGGCCTCTTTATCCGACTTGAGGTTCCTTTACCTGTGGTAAATCTACACAAGACCACCGCCTTTACTCTCCCCCCCCCCCCCCCCTCTCTCTCTCTCTCTCTCTCTCTCTCTCTCTCTCTCTCTCTCTCTCTCCGAAAGAGGCCATGTTAAGTTTTTTACGCCCGAAAAATCCATCAGTCTTCACCGAGTTTGAACCCCATGACCACAGAAACCAGAGGTTAGCACGTTACCCTAAGACCATGAAGAAGATCCGCCAATTAAGTCCTGGCAGAACCGCTGTTCCTATTTACCTTTCCCTCAGGTTATCCTTAATCCTTTTAGTCTGCAAATGCCTTAAGTTTGGGTTTGAAACATTTTTTTACCAAATTTTCTATACTAAATATAATTCCATTCCATGTATAATATGTGTCCACCACTTAATACCCTACACACCTACGCAAGAATTGACGTTAATAATTATTAATAAAAGAATTGAATGGTCAGTAATATGCACTCGGTCAAATGGAAGATAATTTGGAAATCTCTAAGCAACATTTGTTCATTATCTATGTGCATCAAAGTTAATTGAATCCGACATCCAATTCGTAGTAATAGGATGGTTCAAAATGACAAATGCAATAAAATGTATGTTTATTTTTAATTATTGTATCACCCCTGAGACGCTGAAAAGGAATTTTGTAACACTAATATAAGTCGAGAGATTTAGCCTTTCAGACTACCTACTTATTGTGAAAATTACGCAATATCCTACGTTTCGATTATGACAAAAAGAAGTTTGCATTTACCTCATCTGACATTTCGAAAGCGTTATGCATAGTTAATCAGTATAATGTCAGTAAACTGACATCTGAAAGTACTATGATGTGCGATTATAAAAAATTGTCATCTTCCTCAATAGCTAGCTGTTCACCCTGTACATAGCTGAACAGGAATTTATTTTCGCTAATATGTCTCATAAACTATACAATATAGAATTTAAAGATCGGTCGCAGTTAAATCGCGGCTATTCTATAGTCAAATTATCGACTCCAGGTAAATGAGGTAAAGTAAAAGGTTTATACTATCTGAGCTTTAGAAACAATGCCGAGTAAATGGAGTTTTAGTAATAGCTTTTCTAACCACTTTTAACTGCGAAAATTCGAGATAATTATACTGCTCTTCATACACACAAAACACCTTGATAGGTTTTAATTAGCTGCTGATGTTAGCTTTGCACTTGCATTTATTCTGCATAATGTCAAATAGTTCCTTATGGTTGGCACATGTATAACGGTTTTATTTTTTATCAGCATTGCGATTCTCAGAGGTCATTTTAAATATACAAGCACAGTTGCGAAACATGCTCGTTTTGCTATATTTTCTATTTTTCTTCTGGTATTTAAGTGCTCCATCCAGCTTTGTCCATATTATTATGACGCAGCAGATATTTCCCTAGGTTATCGGGAGATCGAGACTGGCCAGTGGAGACAGAAGTAAAACGTTCGCTCAACATAAACACGAGGTGCACTATTGTCAGATAAACAGACGTTTCTGGAAGTTTTCCTTCAACCAACTGTAGAAGAAAGTTCTGGGGAAATTTTCTATGACTATATGGGTGAACGCTCTCGCGACTGAGTTAGCGAGTTAGAGAGAAAGTATAGAAGTTAGAGATAGTGCACTGCTGGTGTAATAAGAAGTACTGTTCTCCAAGCAAGCATGTGACCAATGATGGGTTCCGTCTCTTTGCCATGCTTTATCCGCAATGCCATGTCCCCCAGGACTACCTATTCTCTCACTCAGACACACATATTTATTGGCAGGTGCGAAGGGAAAGACCCGTTTTATAGGACGGCCTGTAATTCACGTCTCGAGCTAACTTCACAAGGCCAGGAAAGAACTGTGTTGTTACTAACAAAATACCTTTCGAGACTGTATTCGAGAGGTTTCTAGTTTCAGAAAGATCTATTGCACCCAGCATGTATAAAGCGAATGTAAGGCCAGCCAACCATATACCAGTTCAGTCGCTAAAGACTCAGTCCCACATTGTCCTTTGGGACTACTCTAGGTGCAGACACCAACTCGGCCACCGACTCCATCTTATGCGGAAGTTACCAGATGGACCTCTTTCCAACAGAGTAAGCAAACACCGCCAGCGCCACCTTTTCCTTCGGGAGGCAGACCGTAGTAATTTGCGGGGTTCCAAGGGACCTCTCTACACGCTATATCTACGCCACATCCCAAAAGTGTTGTTCCTTCTCCATGAGGGTCACCCGCATCACAACACGTGGAACGCTGATCAGGCTAGAACTCGCCGACCCTGGGGACATCGTGGCTGACTTAGCGAACGGCCCGCCCTTATTAGGGAGGCACCTACGCGCAGAGGCCAACCGAACGGTCCGCCAGTTTCCACGGCGATACTGCTGCCTATAAAGGCAATAAGCCATACTCCGCACTGCGCTGCCGAGATACCACTACTGTGGCAGCTCTCACCTCAGAATGCATGCAACACGATCTGAGAAACCGACGCTGGTACTGCGCCTCCTATAATGGCTTTGACAACTTTACAGGATAGATCTAGTGCCCCGCTTACCCACGCCAAAATCGCCTCCTGCAAGTCTTGGCCAGCAGCAGTCTGACACCGCCGCCGACAATATTCTCCTCAACTGCAACCAACGCCGCAAACACCGTAGCTCCACTTGACCAGTGTGCATCTCCAGAGCCTTCACCTTGGTATGAAAAATATAAGCACCCACCTAGCCAAGCTGGAGGCCAACTCCACAGAAGTCACTCCTGCCTCTACCTGAACACATCCGGCTGAAGCCGCCGATGAGGATACTCACGTTGAAGCACAGAGCTGCATCCTCCGAATGGAAGATCCTGAAGTGGCCACCACCACGAGCATCTTCACAACCAACAACACCAGCGAAGAACCTCTTTTCAAGCTAAACCAGCAAATAATTTGACGAGGATCACAGTAAGTAAGCGTCTTACAGCTGTTGAGCCCAAGAAGTAGGATGTTACGTGGCACCTTCCTGCCGCCAATAGACGTCTCACAAAATTTCACAACACATTACAATTAATACCAACTGATCCAACCTCAGCTATCATCGATGCATTGAAAGGAACACACAGCCACTCGCCTCCATAGAAGCTGTTACTACTGTCGCACTACAGATAGGTATGAACAACACCGTAAGCACACTGCAGCAGAACAATCTGGTCTTCAAAATCTTCATGGAAGATACGACACTTCTTGGACAGCAACACCTGCTGAGCCGAACTAATCAGCAACGATCATGCCGCCGCTAAGTCCATATCACGTCAAATGCCCTCCCAAGTAGTCTGGTACGCACATTGCAATGTAAACAAAGATTTTGAAAACTCTCCTTCAACGATTTCCTTAAATCACTCCTAATCCCACGTCACTGTGCTGAGCTATGGCAAAGGCTTTGCGTCATGACCATAGCCAGTAACTCCAACTCGCTGCTTTTACAGCACAAGCAGCTTGCGGCTACCGTAACTCACGGACGTGCTATGTGGATCTCTCCTATCCCACGCCACTCCTGTTGCTATTCCTCGATCCTTCTTCTAACCTCTGTCCCATCTTGTCGCCCCCCAAATGGAGTTAGTCAGTATAAAGTATTGAGAGTAGTGTTTGGTTCTCGGGGATTTGAGTGGAGTTCGGCTCCATGGGGGGTAGAAAGAGTCGGCACCATGGAGAAGTTCACGAATCTGCAGATCAGTGAGCACTGTATAGAATTGTGGCGCGCTCCAAGCTTCGGGTTGAGGAGTGGGCAGGCTGTGGAACAGAGCAGGAAGCAGTTCACTAACCAGCAAGTGCTAGTCCTGATAGGGAATCGACGGCTATGTTACACGCAGCGAAACAATTTACGTGCGAATA
The DNA here is from genome assembly GCA_030765055.1 of Mantis religiosa. Lineage (NCBI taxonomy): Eukaryota > Metazoa > Arthropoda > Insecta > Mantodea > Mantidae > Mantis > Mantis religiosa. The sequence continues at coordinate 303,061,580 of CM060950.1, read as the reverse complement.
TGGGAGATGTGTTCAGAAAAGGAGCGTAGTTTCGTGTCAGATGTGGACCAGTAAGTATGTAAAACAGATTAATACCAGCATAATGAGTGCATGCTAAAGAGACATAAAGAAATGTTGTAGAGACGTGGTGTATTTGTGTAAAACAAACGAATATTGTACGTTACCATTGAACTAACGATTTGGTAACAAAGAATAGTGGTTTGAGAGAGAGAGAAATGAAAAGAGGGATAAACAGGGTAGTTCTAACGAAAGATAAAACAGAGAAAGGCGTATCAAAGTATTCAATATTTAGAATTTACACCTTTATCAGGACATTAAGAGATTCAAAGCATACACTACGACAGGACACTTGCCGGTCAACTGCATTAATCGTCATCATCTTTATTGCAGGGTTTACAACAAACTGCGTCGTATGAGAGATCCCGCCAGAGAAGGGAATAAAGCTATAATTACTTGAAACGTTTCCGTTTACAAATGTAATGCTTAAGTATTCAAACCTGCAGCGCACGGGAGGTTTGGCGGTGATCAACGAGAGTCACATCCAAAGTGCCAAATTGGGAGCTTCATTTATCACATTTCAAATCAAATGTCTCTGGAATGTTACTGGTGTTTAAGCATGATTTTTAACTGCATCCTATTTTTCAGAAACTTTATTCGTTAATAAAAACGTTATATAAAATGTTTTTGCTGCCCCCCACCCTAAATTTCACCCTGAGAGGTGATACGGTTTGACCCTGTCCCGGTTTAGTTCGGCCTTGTTTGTGATGATAGCTGTGACATGCGGTGAGTTCTGCTACTGCATGAGATTGCAGAAGCATAATGATAGATTCCCCAGCAACTGAGTCATTTGAAAGAATAATCTAGGTAATGAAGAAAGTGAAGTGTATATGAAAAGTAAATGATGACAGTGAAAAGTTCAACTAGATCACATTAAGGGAGTGAGAGTAAGAAATTTGAAGTGGCGGTTAAAAACAGCGTTGTGATATTTTAGGAATATTTAAGTAAGCGGAATATATATTTGAATTAATTTATAGAATTCCGATGAATAATGTGTACCTAAATATTCGTAAACGTCACTTACAGAATATGAACACGCCATTTTTTTTCGAACAAAAATTATTTATTTCTCAACATAGACTCTTTTTAGGAATAAGCAATTCTCAAAAAGTCCCTACATTTTTATTCACTCCAGAAATATAGGAATTATCAACTTCTACAAAATTTGCCTCTATCTCGACGATACCGCATTACTTGATCTAGGTTCAGAGCTGAAAGGCTCACTCTTCCGCTGTCGAATGTGAGCAAATGTGGTACCTATCGGACCGACAACTTTTTCATTTCCAACTTATCATGAAAAATATGAATTCCCGTTGCTAACGAATACCTTTGTTCTTTGCCAGCAAGCAAACTTCCAGTTCACAATCAGCGAGAACCATATCCTGAATTTTCCAATGACTTCGCCGAAAGAGACAGATAGCGCCTAAGACAGAGAGAGAGACAGCAACAGAGGGTGAAAGAGACGGAGATGGTCCAGACGATTCTCACTCTACCGCGAGGGTCCGTGAGACTTCGTGACAAGTCCTGCGGCTTCGTCAGGTGTGGACAAACGTCAAGAACAGCTGATCTTGTATGAATAGGAGGAAGACACAGAGAGTTGTTAACGGTGCAGAGTGCATGCGTGTCAGACGGACTTCAATGTTTCGTACGCGTGTGTTACGTCATTCTGCTATTAGAAGAGCTACACAAGTATCTTTCTACGCAAATAAAGAGCATTTTGAATTTCTGCAACTTGGACTTTTAATTCTACGAACTCACAGAGCCACAATTGCTGTCAGAAGTGGAACATACGACAGTGGACGCTGCATTGGCAAAAATTCTAGAAGAGCTGAAACAGATGGGAACAGCGATTGACTCCCTCGCTGCGAAGACGGAGGCGGCAAATAGCAGCTTGACATCAACGATGACCGCGAAGATGATCGAATTGACCACGGAAATGAAAGCGATGAACGACAGCCTGGCAACCGAAATGAAGACGGTGAAAGAGATCCTCTCCGGCAAATTTGAAGAGCAGTTGGCCGGCGTGAAAGAGGACGTCACGAAGTTGGGCAAGCGGATGGGTCCGGTGGACGAGGGCGTCAACCCGCACAACACCTGTTCACCCTTAGTCGGACGGCATGGTCCGGAGGTACATCAAGACCCTAGAAGAACATCTGAGGAAGGTGGTTGCCAGCCATCACGAGACTGGGACTTCGAGCTGCCACTGTTCCTGCTGGCCTACCGCTCGTCAGCATACGACACCACTGCGATGACGCCAGCAAGCTTAATTTTCGGCCGAGAGCTACGGCACCCTTGTGGTCTGGCTTTTGGGAGTCCCCCAGAAGCGAAACAGCCGGTAACCGAGTATACGGAGAGCTTGGTGAACCATCTCCACGACATGCATGAGATGGCACGTCAGAACATCCAGAAGGCGAGCGACCGCATGAACATTTGGTAGGACAGCAAGCCTGTAGCCAAGGATTCCAGCAAGGTGACCTTTTCTGGCTGTACCACCCTACCAGAACCAAGGAGCGCTGTCCGAAACTTCAACAACCATGGCAAGGAATGCGCCGGGTGGTAAACAGAATTAATGACGTGGTCTACCGCATCCAGAAGATGCCCCGAGGAAAGATGCTGGGGTACACCTGGATTGTCTGGCCCGCTACGATGGTGCTGTTCGGGACGACCAGTCTTGAGGATGGAGCAGATCACGAGGCCGCTCGTTGGCGAACGTTGAAAGAGACAAACAACGCCTAAGCCACGCCCAGAGAGAGAGAGAGAGAGAGAGAGAGAGAGAGAGAGAGAGAGAGAGAGAGAGAGAGAGAGAGAGAGAGAGAGAGAGAGAGAGAGAGAGAGAGAGAGAGAGAGAGAAACAGAGGTAGAACGAAACGAAATGGTCTAGACGATTCCTGCCCCACCGCGAGGGTCGGTGAGGCTTTGTGATAAGTCGTGCGGCTTCGTCAGGTGACGAGAAACGTCGAGAACAGCTGATCTTGTAGAAATAGGAGGAACGTATAGAGAGAACACGCTGTTGAGAGTTTTTAACGGTGCAGAGTGCACGTGTGTCAGACGGACTTGAAGATTTCATAACGGCGTGTTTCGTCGTTCTGCTATTGTGTTTTTGTACGAAAATAAAGAGCATTTTGAATTTCTGCATCCTGGACTTTTAATTCTACGAGCTCACAGAGTCACAGCATGGAGAGATGTTCTGGAAAGACTCAATGTTATATTAGAAAGTTACAGTCGAAGGATATGGATGTTAGTGATAAATTTGAAATGCTTCCTAATTGAAGTGGAATGAAATGCTCAGTTAATATATATGTAAGTGCTGGGGAAACCCATGTTCAAAACATTCAAGTTTTAACTATAAAGAAAAAACGGGTGCAAACGAATAGGAAGCACAAGAAATTCTTTGATGTTAGGGAATCTGAAACCGAACTTGGAAATAAAAGTGATGTTACTTTTATCTAAACTCACAAATTGATTTTGATAAAATTCACACATCAGCTGATAAGCTGTAATGAATATCTATCTGACACAAGAGAAGGATTTGTTACAGAATTTGTTGCTTTGAAGTCCATTCTTTTATAAGAGTTATACAGAAATTTATATGCAATTTTAATTCTTAAATAATCAATTGATGATTTACATTACAAAACTCTTTGATTTTAGCCTCTCACTCTGAGCTGTTATGATGTCATCATTTTAGCAGTTAACTTTTCTGTCGTTGGTAAGGCAATGCATATTTGGTTTTGTTAGCCGTGTGTAGCTGGAAAATTTTGATAAAACAGGGATTGATACGGTAGCTCAGATTTGCAGGAGTGATAGCTATATTTCAATAACACTGATAAATTACGGAATTAATATACCTATATATATAGACAGTGCAAAACTTTTCCCTTTTGAAACTTGTTTTTCCTAAGAGTATCAACTAGTTTAGTAGAAAATTAAAGAGAAGTGTCTTGTTTTTATAAATGAAAATGTTTATTAATGGCTTTTTATTCTTAAATTAACGTTGTTTCTCAATCCTGACAGCTTACTCAGCATGTTTCCGTGCGCGGGTATTGTGCGTATAGGCATGACAATATTTATTCATATTGTCACCCAATTATCGGGAAGCACCACAAACAACAGCTGAGAAGGGACCGGAGGCCACGCCACGCCCACTCATTTGTCTCCTGTCACTAACTGAAGGGATGGTTAGGGGAGGGATGTCGGGCCCCTGAGCCGTCTCTTTACCCTTCTCCTAGGTTCTGGAAACTCGGGACATTCAATTTAATCGAGAACCTTCTAGATCGGCAAGCAGACCCTATATAAGCAACACGTCGTGCCATGGGCAGTCAGTCAGTATTTGACGTGCTAGCGAACGAGCGCCGTGTTAAGGAACGAGAAGACTGTGTACGTGCATCGGAGTATTGTCCGTAATTACTAGTGCAAGTGAAATTGTAACGGACGAACTGGTGAATTGTAATTGTGTGCAGCACGTAATTCTGTGTAATTGGCAAGTGTTAAACTGCAAGTCGATAGAAATAAAGAACATTGTTGAGTTTGTGTAATTGGACTTTTCATTTCACGAACCCACAAAGTCACAATTGGTGTCAGAAGTGCGACATAACACAATGGAGGCAGCAACTGAAAGAAATGAAGACGGGCAACGACAACATCACCGCGGAACTGAAACAAATGAAGACGGCCAACGACAACATCACCGAGAAGATGGAAGAAATGAAGGCCGAGTTAACCACAGAAATGAGAGCAGCGAACGGCAGTCTGGCCACGGAAATGAACGCGGCGAACGAGGCTCTCGCCGCAAAGTTTGAAGAACAGTTGGCCGGCGTAAAAGAGGACGTCACAGAGTTTGGCGAGCGCGTCGAAGGCCTGGCGAGCCGCGTTAATGAGCTGGAAGGAAAAGCCGACAGCAGCGTGAAGTCCCTGAACGCCATGGTGGAGGACGTCGTCGGCAGGAAGCTGAAGGATTTAAAGGCCGACATGCCGGGACGCGACACAACATCTGCGCGCGTCAAACCTCCCAAGTATGACGGCGCGTCAACGTTTGAGGTCTTCCGCCGCCAGTTCGACACAGTGGCCAGGCACAACGGATGGTCACTGGAGGAGGAGGCCACACAGTTAATAGCCAGCCTCCAGGGAAGAGCCGCGGAAGTCCTATACGCGGTGCAGACGACGGCGGCGCCCAAGGACATCTGGGAAGCCCTGGAGAATCGCTACGGGAACCACCGCTTAGCCGCAGCATACCGCAGCCAGCTAAAGGCAAGGTCACAGCAGCCGGGGGAGACGCTGCAGGAGTTCGCCATTGCGATCGAGCAGCTGGCTAGCAAGGCCTTGGTTGACCTGCCACTGGAGTTCGTATCCCGGGAAGCCGCCTACAATTTTGTCGATGGAGTACGGGACACGGAGATTCGTCAGCGCCTAATGCTCGGGGAATATAAAACCATCCACGAGGCGCTGACAGCGGCATTAAGGATGGAGGCGGCCAAAATAACATCCATCCCGACGTCGAGAACGAGGAGTGTCCGCTACGCCGGAGACAGAAGACCAGCTGAGGGACGCCGGCGAAAACCTAGTGGCCTGTGTTGGGGGTGTGGACAGCCCGGACACCTGCAGAGAGACTGCCCACAGCAGGAAGAGCTGGCGGAAAACGAGTAAGGGCCGTCGTGGAGAGGGGCACGTCGGCGCCATCACCACCATCCCCTCGAGTGACACTGCGCGCCGTCAGCCGGCTTATGGATGACAGCCTCATCGCGGACGGTTGGGTAAGAGGGAAACCGTGCCGCGTGCTGGTGGACACCGGGGCGGCCGTGACCATCATCAGACCTGACGTGGCGAAGGGTTTACCGGCAAGGAAGCCAAGCCGGCAATACCAGCTTGTCACGGCATCGGGCGACACCTTGCCTGTGGAGAAGGAGGCCCTGCTGGAGCTGAACCTGGGACGGAGTGCCGTGCGTCTGTGGGTGTTCGTCGCGAAGGTGGCTGAGGAGGTGATCCTGGGACTGGATGCCCTCAGGAGCCATGAGGCGACGGTCGACGTCGGCAAGAAGGTCCTGCGGCTTAACGGAGAAGAGGTTATACTCCGTCAACCCGAAGAGTGCCTCGGAATGTGCAGCGTCGTCTTGGACGAAGACGTGGTTGTCCCCGCGAGGAGCGAGGTGGTGGTAACGGCGCGACTGGAGGGCCAGAGAACCAGGAACATGATGCTGGACCAGAAGACGCCTGTAAACGGACTGTGTGTAGCCAGGGCATTGCTGCCGTGCCGAGAGGAGGTGCCCGTGAGACTGCTAAGTCCTACGGAAGCCGATCACGACGTCCAGGCCGGGACGGAGTTGGGAATGTGCGAGCCCGTGGTGAGCGTAACAGCTATCGACGAGACCCAGGTGCCGGCGCTGAAGCAGCACCTGGGGCCCCGGCTAGAAAGCTTGTTGGAGAGGGCGGCCGACCACCTGACCACAGAACAGCTGGAGAAGGTTCGACAACTGCTAAGGCGGTATCAGCGCGTCTTCAGCCAAGGTGATAGTGACTACGGCCGCACGGACAAAGTGCTTCACCGCATCGACACCGGGGACGCCCGGCCTATTCGGCAACCACATAGACGCGTTCCGCTGGCGAAGCAAGGGGCGGTACGAGACATGCTGGAGGACATGAGATCCAGGGGAGTGATTGAAGAGTCTGACAGCCCTTGGTGTTCCCCTGTAGTCTTGGTGACAAAGAAGAACGGTGAGCTGCGCTTCTGCGTAGACTACAGAAAGTTGAACGCCGTCACCCGGAAGGACTGTTTTCCCTTACCCCGGATTGACGACACTCTGGACACGCTAGCTGGTGCACAGTGGTTCTCGACCCTGGACCTGAAGTAGGGCTACTGGCAGGTAGCTCTAGACCCGAGAGACTAGGAGAAGACCGCATTCTCGACGGGCCAAGGTCTTTGGCAGTTCACGGTTATGCCCTTTGGCCTCTGCAACGCACCAGCTACCTTCCAACGCCTCATGGAGTCAGTGATGAGAGGGCTGACTTACGATTCCTGCCTGCTATACCTGGACGACATCATCATCGCCAGGAAGACTTTTGAAGATCACCTCGAGAATCTGAGTAAGGTGCTACAGAGACTGCAGGCGACCAACTTGAAGCTGAACGCGAAGAAGTGCCAGCTCTTCCGCAAGGAAGTTAACTACTTGGGCCACATAGTCTCAGCAACCGGAGTGGCCACAGACCCGGAGAAGACAAAGGCTGTGAGAGATTGGCCTCGCCCAAAGGATAAGAAAGAATTGCGCAGTTTCCTGGGGCTGTGCAGTTATTACAGGCGCTTCATAAAGGGGTTCTCCAACATCGCAAAACCCCTCACCCGCCTGACAGAGGAACACCGGCCTTATGTGTGGACGGAGGACGCAGAAAATGCTTTCCAGCACCTAAAGGAGACCCTGTGCAGTGCTCCAATTTTGGGTTTCCCACAACCGGGTGGCGCCTTCATTGTGGACACCGACGCCAGCGACCATTGCATTGGAGGTGTCCTATCGCAGATCCAGGATGGCCATGAGCGGGTGATAGCCTATTACAGCAAGACGCTATCCAAGGCAGAGAAGAACTACTGCGTCACCCGACGGGAGTTACTGGCGGTAGTAAAGACATTGGAGCACTTCCACAAGTACCTGTACGGTCAGCCATTCCACCTGAGGACTGACCATTCCGCCCTAACCTGGTTATTGAGCTTTAAGAACCTGGAAGGCCAGACAGCACGTTGGGTCCAGAGGCTGCAGGAGTACGTCTTCACCTCGGAACATCGTAGAGGGAAGAGCCACGGTAACGCAGACGCCATGTCCCGAAGACCCTGTCCAGAAGAGTGCGGCCAGTGCACGAGGGTGGAAGAGAAGGAGCGTGCCGCAGCAGTCCGAGTAGTTGTGGCAGTGCCTGCTGAAGGCTGGGATAGCGCAGGCCTGAGGAGGGAGCAGCTGGCGGACGCAGACTTGGGGCCACTCTTGAGGGAAGTGGAGGCAGGGATGAGACCAACCTGGGAGGACATCGCACCGAGGAGCGCCACCTACAAGTCGTACTGGGCCCAATGGGACTCGTTGAAGACCAGAGCGGGCGTGCTGTTCCGGGTATGGGAATCACCCGATGGGAAGACGCAGAGAGAGCAGTTGGTACTTCCCCGGAGTAAGGTCCCGGAAGTCCTGGAGGAAGTGCACGCCGGTACTTCGGGAGGACACCTGGGAGCGAACCGAACAATTGACAAACTACGGCAGCGCTACTACTGGCTGAGACTCCGAGCAGATGCTGAGAGATGGTGCCATCAGTGTCACGTGTGCGCGGCGAGTCGTGGCCCTCAGACTAGGAGCCGGGGTCGCATGCAGCAGTACAACGTCGGAGCGCCATTCGAACGGATCGCCGTTGACATTGCTGGACCGTTCCCAGTTTCCGACCGAGGCAACAAGTACCTAATGGTGGTCGTGGACTACTTCACCAAGTGGCCGGAGGTGTATGCCATCCCAAACCAAGAGGCAAAGACAGTCACAGACTGCCTCGTGGAGCAAGTATTCTGTCGATTTGGGGTGCCGTTAGAGCTACACAGTGACCAGGGTACCAACTTTGAGTCCAACCTAATGAAGGAGGCACTACAAAGGCTTGGGCTGAACAAGACTCGCACTACGCCTCTACATCCCCAATCGGATGGCATGGTCGAAAGGTACATCAAGACCTTAGAGGAACATCTGAGGAAGGTCGTGGCCAGCCATCAGCGAGACTGGGACGTCAAGGTGCCACTGTTCTTGCTGGCCTATCGCTCGTCTACACACGACACAACTGGGATGACGCCAGCCAGCTTAATGTTCGGCCGAGAGTTACGCCTCCCTTGTGACCTGGCTTTTGGAAGCCCTCCGGAAGCGAAACAGCCAGCGACCGAGTATGTGGAGAACTTGGTGGACCATCTCCACGACATGCACGAGATGGCTCGCCAGAACATCCAGAAGGCGAGCGACCGCATGAAGACCAGGTATGACAGGCAAGCCAACAGCCAAGGGTTCCAGCAAGGTGACCTAGTCTGGTTGTACCGTCCTACCCGGACCAAGGGACGCTGCCCGAAGCTCCAGCAGCCATGGCAAGGACCGTACCGGGTGGTGAAGAGGATTAACGACGTGGTCTACCGCATCCAGAAGGTTCCCCGAGGGAAGATGTTGGTGGTACACCTGGATCGTCTAGCCCGCTACGATGGTGCTGTTCGGGACGACCAGCTTTGAGGAGGGAGCAGTGTCACCCAATTATCGGGAAGCACCACAAACAACAGCTGAGAAGGGACCGGAGGCCACGCCACGCCCACTCATTTGTCTCCTGTCACTAACTGAAGGGATGGATAGGGGAGGGATGTCGGGCCCCTGAGCCGTCTCTTTACCCTTCTCCTAGGTTCTGGAAACTCGGGACATTCAATTTAATCGAGAACCTTCTAGATCGGCAAGCAGACCCTATATAAGCAACACGTCGTGCCAGGGGCAGTCAGTCAGTATTTGACGTGCTAGCGAACGAGCGCCGTGTTAAGGAACGAGAAGACTGTGTACGTGCATCGGAGTATTGTCCGTAATTACTAGTGCAAGTGAAATTGTAACGGACGAACTGGTGAATTGTAATTGTGTGCAGCACGTAATTCTGTGTAATTGGCAAGTGTTAAACTGTAAGTCGGTAGAAATAAAGAACATTGTTGAGTTTGTGTAATTGGACTTTTCATTTCACGAACCCACAAAGTCACAATATTGCCTTATATCGTGTTTCAATTTTGTTAATTCTGTTGAGAAATTGGGAATGTTAGTAGATACAGTTCTTTATTGTTCTTTAACATTTGAAGATATTTTTGAAAAAAAAAAAAAAAAATATCATATGAGTTTTAAGAAAAAAAACGACAGAATTACTCATAGGTGAAATTAAAAGGAAACTTTAATTGTTCAGCAGTTTAATTATAATTAGTAACTTTTATTGAATGTGCATGCATTATCGTGGTGCTATCTTTGCTAATAGAAACTCCTCAGGCAACGCAATGATTACTACACCTGGACATAACATCTATTTGTCATTGGCGTTTCCTGCGCATTGACTGAAGTGATGCGTTCATTGGTGCTAGGCACACGCCTGAGAAGCACGCCGGTACCTCTCTCACTCTTCCGAGAATAATCAGTGCGTTGTCTGAAAGGTTTCTGTTAATAAAGTTAAAGCCAGGTTAACCTTTTGCGTAGTACAGTATTACCTCAAATGTTCTTCTTCGCTGGGATATTGAAAATATTACACACATAGTCTCTATAAAATTACCAATCTTCAGTCAAGATCTGAAAAATGGCAGGCAAATGTTAAACGCCAATATGTATCCATAAGGGTGCCTTCATAGTAAGTGACCTAGCTTATTCTTAAATGGTGTATAATCAGGAAGCTATTGTCACTCAACGTATAATCGGTTTAAAACTAGAACGATGCTATTATACACACATGTGAGGGGACAAAGAGAGAGATAGAGATACCTTAAAGGAACGTTCTTGGACTGGTGGTTGGTGATGAGTAGGGCCCGGATAGTTATGTAAATACATGATAATACACATTATTTACATATTTTGCCCTTAAGCACATGTTCTCATGTTTTACTTTCCCGTATATATTTTTACATATTTATTGATATTTCCAAACTTTGTTGCAATTTTATTTGTTTCAACATATGTGTTTATACTAGAAGTATATAGCTAGCCTTAGACAGTCGGTCTGTTCTGGTCTGTCGCGTTGATTTGGTGATTAGCACTTTGCCATCCCGTGTCCGTCGTTCACGTGATGCGCACCTTACCACTGTGTGTCCAAGTCAAGCCATCACAGGAGAAAACAGTGAACTGCAATGGGTCGGCGTGTGTAGATTGAAACTTTCACTATAGTAAAAGATGCCGAAGGAGAAAACCTCACTGTGTGTAAAGCTAAAGCATTCCACAGAGATATTTTAACAATTTTTCAACAGACGGAAAGGTCCCTTTTTTGCCTGGTCTGAGAGAAGAATTTTCCCTGTTCTCAACGTTTTCAAGTGCTGCTACATTTATCCACGTCACCTCATTAGGCTCGTGCTTCTAAGAGCACATATCAAAAGTAGTTGTTACTGAATCTCCAGCTCAGAAACGTCCAGGATCTCAGAAATCTGAGTTTGCAAGTGATCTTTGCCGTGCTATAGTTTGTGCTGATATCCCTATCTGGAAATTAAAAAATCCAGTACTACGTACATTTCTTGAGAAATACACACACGAAACTGTGCCAGATGAATCTACAATCAGAAAGAACTATGTTCCTGACATATATACGCAACTCTATTCGTTTGAAAATTGGTGTAGATGATCCCATTTGGATCTCAATTGACGAGACAGCTTATGTACAGGAAAGACATATTGGAAATGTTATAGTGGGCGTGTTGAAAGATAATGAAGCGAATAAGCCTATGATGTAACTTGTGAGGTGTTACTAAAATTCAATCATCAAAGTATTGCTAAATTAGTTGTGGCCCGATGGAGTGAAACACGGCAATGTGTTCCTTCTTGTGACGGATGCAGCACCATATATGTGCAAAGCTGCCACAACTTTGCAAGTTTTATATTCTAAAATGTTACATCTCACATGTCCTGTCCATGCATTCCATCACATAACAGAACTGGTTTGTTCTAAATTTTCTAATGTTGACACACTCATTTCGAGTACAAAGAAAGTGTTATAAAGGCTTACAACAGAGTTGACTTGTTAATTCAAAGAACTGTTTCCTGAGCTTCCACTCCTTACTCAGCCAATATTAACGAGATGGGGAAGCTGGATTGATCCTGTAGGCTACTGCGCGAATAATTTTGATTTTGTGAAACAAGTTCTCCAGCATTTTGATTCCCAAGATGCAGTTTCTGTTGAACCAGAAAAGGAATCATTCAGTGACGTGAAACTTAAAAATGATATTGCCTACAGTCAAGTGACTGAGTCAGTGTGTGGTGTTTTAGGGCCCGTCGACAGCAAGGTTATTTCGGCCCGAACCCTATAGTCAATGCAATTTTTCCCATTTATGCATTGCCATTAAATCATTGGAGTCATCGTCATCTAAACTCCCCGAGAGCCTTAATGTTATTCATTCTGTGGTCACTTCTCTGGAAAGTCTACAAGGACCGGCTGAAGTTGCAGTGAAGGATAAACTCATCCGGTTTGAAGAAAAACCCAGTATTCAAGACAATCAGTGCTATTAACAGAATTCTAAGACAAGGTAGTGCCGAAGACTTGGAAATTGAGTACACAGCAGAAGACTTGTGCAAGTTTAAATACGCACCTATTACTTCATGTGATGTTGAACGATCATTATGGAAGTAGAAAGTCATATTACGCCACAACAGAAGATTTTTTTTATATTGAGAATTTGAAAAACATGTTTGTACCTTACTGCCGGGAAATCTAATTTAAAAAATTAGGAGCAATATGCAAGTTCGAATTTTTGACTTATTTATATACATGCCCAATTTACTATACCTAATTTAAGAACATGTAGGGTAATTCTGATATTATGATGTTACATATTTATTTGTATTTGAGGAGTTTCTTTTTTTCCATTTACGTCCTCCAACTTTAAGTCATACTATCGGACGGTGAATGAAATTGGTGAAATGATGCTCAAATGAGTACGGGGTCCATGGATCTTAGAGTTACCCGACATTCGTCTTGCAGGATAAGGGAAAAACCCGGAAAAACCTTATCCAGGTAACTCACCCTGACCGAGATTCGAACTCGAGACCCCTTGAACGTGAGGCAGACATGCCACCATCTACACTACCGAGGCGGGCTTGAGTAGTTTAGTTACATATATCAGTATTATGATGTTACATATTGCTTTGTATTTGAGTAGTTTAGTTACATATTTCAGTATTTTAAAATACATACATATGTAAATATTTTACTGATTTTTAGTACATAGCGCTCCGGGCCCTAGTGATGAGAAATTCATAGTAGATTGTAGAGTCGGTTCCTTCCGGACTCATTTATATGTTATGGATTTCACCAAAGCAACTTTATGGCTACTGATAGGCATAGTTGCCTAAATATTACTGCTAGCAATACAGTAAGCCAAATTCATAAGCAAAGAAAACGTAATATTACGTAGTAAATGTTTGGTTAGCAAATGAATGGTTTAAATGCCAGCATAAAATTAGGCGTGTTCTAGTAAAATTATATTCTAGCATTGACCTTTCAATAAGATGAAAATCTTTACAGAGTTAAAGGTTAGCATTTCAGAAAATATAAGAAAATTTCATTAATTTTGAATATCCAAAAATAAATGCCGTTAAAGGTGTTTCATTTTATTATTTTCACTTCATGTGTTTAACTTTAGATTAAAATTGTATTAATTCCTTAAAATGTCAAATTAAGAACTAAAGGTTAAGTACGGAAGTAGCTATGTAAATATAATGCCTTACGCCCTACTTAAGTATAGTTAAACTTTTACAAATTATGGCATGAAAAAATGCATGCACAGAACTTCTCAAGATAATTTATGCACAGTAAAAGTTGATCAAACGGAACGTGTTAATCCGGAAATCGGTCTAAAGCGTACATATATGTACAGATAATTGTTAAGTAAATTAATACTTTGTACTGTTAACGATGCCGTCAGTTATCAGGGTTATGTCAACCGGTGTACCGGAATTTCGTCCCTTAGGGGCTGCTTTACACGCCATTAATTCTATTGACATAAGGCTCTTACGTTTAAGCACACTTAAAAATCATCGGTCTGGGACGTGTTTGAACCCGCAAACTTCGGATCATTAGACCAACGTATAACCACCTGTATAACCCAGACTGACACAAAAGTTTTCTGAAATAATAATTTAGCACTGTATAAAACACACGACCTAACAATCCAATTGAATATTAAAAATTATCCATACAGAAACTCATCTACTGAATGGTGGTGGTGGTGATGATGATGATGATGATGATTATGATTATGATTGATGATGTATGAATGTGTGCATTACGTCTAGTGAGGTGGTCATGAATCTGTTTGCTGATGTATAGTTTCCATTAGGCATATTTTAGATACACAATTATTTCAAATACAATTACAGTCACAAAGTAAAATTCCGAAAATGTTAAATAATTTCTGCACAGTTCATGTGATTTTAGATCTAACGTTACTCGGTAATTCCATTAAAAAACGCGGATACATTAATCCGTCATAAATATTCACTCATATGACCATAGAAGCACTT
>CM060950.1:303009801-303042301 GCA_030765055.1 Mantis religiosa | reverse complement strand
TATTATCATCATCATTATCATTATTATTATTATCATTATTATTATTATTATTATTATTATTATTATTATTATTATTATTATTATTATTATTATTATTATTATTATTATTATTATTATTATTATTATTATTATTATTATTATTATTATTATTATTATTATTATTATTATTATTATTATTATTATTATTATTATTATTATTATTATTATTATTATTATTATTATTATTATTATTATTATTATTATTATTATTATTATTATTATTATTATTATTATTATTATTATTATTATTATTATTATTATTATTATTATTATTATTATTATTATTATTATTATTATTATTATTATTATTATTATTATTATTATTATTATTATTATTATTATTATTATTATTATTATTATTATTATTATTATTATTATTATTATTATTATTATTATTATTATTATTATTATTTTGGGGCATACTTAGAGGCCTTTGCGAGGTATTTACTTGTTTCCTGGTGTACTTAGAAGCTTTTGGGGTGCATTTAGAGGCGTTCTTTGTGAATGAACGGACTAATGGGGTGTATTTAGACAACCATTTGCGTATTTAAGGTCCTTTGGGGTACACCTGGATTTTTTGTTGTACTTAGAAGCTTTTGAAGTGAATTTATAAGCGTTCTTTGTGTATGTAGGGCCCTAAGTGCCGTATTCAGACTCTCCTTGGCCTATATAATGTCTTTTGGGGCATACCTTGATGCTTTTGCGAGGTATTTACTGGCTTTCTGGTGTACTTAGAACCTTTGGGGGCGCATTTAGAGTCGGTATTGGTGTATTTAGGGGCTAATGGGGCGTATTTAGATATCCTTTGGCCTACTTAAAATCTTTTGGGGCACACCTAGAAGCTTTTGCGAGGTATTTAATGGTTTTTTGTGTACTTAGGAGCTCTAGAGGCGTATATAGAGGCGTTCTTGCTGTATGTACCGTCTTATGAAGCCTATTTAGACGTTCTTTGGCGTATTTATGGTCCTTTGGGGCATACTTAGGAGCCTTTGCGTGTACCGAAAAGCTTTTGAGGCGTATTTACAGGCGTTCGTGGTGTCTGTAGGGGCTTATGTGTCGTATTTAGATTCTCTTTGGCGCATTTAAGATCTTTTGGTGCACACCTTGAGGCCTTTGTGAGGTATTTACTGGCTTTCTGGTGTATTTAGAAGCTTTTGAGGCGTAGTTAGAGGCGTTCTTGGTGTACGTAGCGGATTATGGGATGTATTTAGACACTCTTAGGTGTAATGGGGGTCTTAGCCGCATACCTAGAGCCTTTTAAGGAGTATTTAACGGCCTTTTGTTGTACTTAGGAGTTCTACAGGCGTACATAAAGCACACTTTGTGTATGTAGGTACTTGTGTATGTAGGATTTCGGGGCATACCTAGGGCTTTTGCGTGTACTTAGAGGATTTGAAGGCGTAGTTAGAAGCGTTCTTGGTGTATGTAAGGATTAATGGGGCGTATTTAGACCCCCTTTGGCGTATTTAAGGTTTCTGTGGCATACCTAGAGCCATTTTAGAGGTATTTACTGGCTTTCTGTTATACTTAGGGGCTCTAGAGGCGTATTTAAAGGGGCACTTTGTGTATGTAGGGGATTATGGGGCGTATTTAGACCCTCTTTGGCGTATTTAAGGTCTTTTGTGTCACACCTAGGGGCTTTTGCGTGTACTTAGATGATTTTGAGGCGTATTTGGTGCCGCTCTTGGTGCATGTAGAAGCTGAGGGGAATGTGTAGGCTCTCTTTGGCGTAGTTAAGCGCTTTTGGAGCATACCTAGTGGCATTTTAGAGGTATTTGCTGCTTTTTGGTGCACTTAGAAGCTTCTGAGGCGTATTTATAGGCGTTCTTGGTGTCTCTAGGGGCTTATGGGTCGTATTTAGACTATCTTTGACGTATGTTGGGTCATTTGGGGCATACCTAGGGGGCTTAGCGAGGTATTTACCGGGGTATTTTGTACCTAGAAGACTTTGAAGCCTATATAGAAGCGTTCTTGTTGCATGTAGATCCTTATGGGGCGTATTTAGTCCCTCTTTGACGTATTTAAGGTGTTTTGGGGCATACCTAGAGGATGTTGCGAGGAATTTCCTGGTTTTCTGGTGTACTTAGAAGCTTTGGGGCACATTTAAAGGCGTTCTTGGTGTACGTAGGAGCTAATGAAGCGTATTTAGACAGTCTTTGGCGTAGTTATTTTGGGCATAACTAGATGCTTTTTAGAGGTTTTTATTGAATATTTGGGGTACTTAAAAAGCCTTTGGGGCGTATTTAGAGGCGATCTTGTTGTCTCTAGTGGCTTATGGGGCACATAATAGGCTCCCTTGGGCGTATTTATGGTATTGTGTAACATACCTACAGGCCTTTGCGGGGTATTTACTGGGTTTTTGGTGTACTAAAGTAACTTTTAAAGCGTATCTAGATACGTTCTTGGTGTATATAGGTGCTTATGGGGCGTATTTAGACTCCATTTGGTGTATATAACGTATTTTGGGAAATACCAAGAGGCTTTTTAGATGTATTTACTGGCCTTTTGTTGTACTTAGAAGTTTTTGCTGCGTATCTAGAGTCGTTTCTGGAGTCTGTAGGGACTTTTGGGGCGCATATAGACTCGCTTGGACGTATTTATGGTCTTTTGGGACATACCTAGAGGATTTTGCATTGTATTCACTAGCTTTCTGGTGTTGTTAGAAGGTTTGAAGCGTATTTAGATACGTTGTTGGTGTATATAGGGGCTTAAGGGGCATATTTAGTCCCTCGTTGGCATATTTAATGTCTTTTGGGGCATACCTAGAGGATATTGCGAGACATAACCTGGTTTTCTGGTGTACTTTGAAGCTTTGGAGCACATTTGGAGGCGTTCTTGCTGTACGTATTAGCTAATGAGGCGTATTTAGACAGACGTTGGCGTATTTAAGTTTTTTGGGGCATATCTAGAATCTTTTTAGAGGCTTTTACCGGCTATTTGGGGTACTTAAAAGCTTTTGGAGTGCATTTAGAGGCCTTCTTGTTGAATGTACGGGCTAATAGGGTGTATTTAGACACTTTTTTGAGTATTTAAGGTCTTTTGGGGTACACGTACAGGCCTTTGCGAGGTATTTACCGGACCTTTAGCTGTACTTAGGAGCCCTTGAAGCAAGTTTTGAAGCGTTCTTGGTGTATGTAGGACCCTATGTGGCGTATTCAGACTCTCCTTGGAATACTTAATGTCTTTTGGTGTAAACCTAAAGGCTTTTGCGAGGTATTTACTGGCTTTCTGGTGTACTTAGAAGCTTTTGGGGCGCATTTAAGTTGCGCTCTTGGTGTACTTAGTGGTTAATGGGGCGTATTGATATATTCTTTGGCGTAATTAAGAACTTTGGGGAACACCTAGAAGATTTTGTGAGGTATTTAATGGATTTTGTGTACTTAGCAGCTCTAGAG
This sequence comes from Mantis religiosa, assembly GCA_030765055.1. Lineage (NCBI taxonomy): Eukaryota > Metazoa > Arthropoda > Insecta > Mantodea > Mantidae > Mantis > Mantis religiosa. Next base: position 303,038,867 of record CM060950.1, on the reverse strand, counting down.
CCGTATTTAAAGGCGTTTCTGGTTTATGTAGCGGCTTATGAAGCTTATTTAGAATCTCTTTGGCGTATTTTAGTTCTTTCGGGGCACACCTAGTAGCCTTTGCGGGGTATTGACTGTCTTTTTGGTGTACTCAGAAGCTTTTGAAACGTATTTAGAGGCTTTCTTGATGTCTGTAGGGACTTATGGGGCGTATTTAGACTCTCCTTGGCGTATCTAAGGTCTTTTGAGGCACACCTAAAGCCTTAAGCTAGGTATTTACCGGCTTTTTGTTTTACCTAGAGGCTTTTGAAGCCTATTTCGAAGCGTTCTTGTTGTACGTGGGACCCTATGTCAGGTAGTTTGACTCCCTTTGGCGTACTTAAGGTCTTTGGAGCTATACCTAGAGGCTTTTGCGAGGTATTACTGGATTTCTGGTGGGCTTAGAAACTTTTGGGGCGCATTTAAGAGGCTTTCTTGGTGTATTGAGTGGTTAATGGGGCGTATTTATACATTATTTGGCCTAATTAAGATTTTTGGTACACACCATATATAAAGGTGCCATAGAGTCAATATTAACATATGGAGCCCCAATTTGGGGAGCTGCTCTACAAAACCAAAAGAACCTAAGGAAAATACAGAGAATACAGAGACTATTCAACATTAAATCATAAAAGGGTACAGAACAATATCTTATGATGCTTCCTGTGTCATAGCTGGTATTGAACCCATTGACATAACCATCAATGGGAAGATAGCACTATACAGGGCTATACATGAAAGGAATAACTATGATGCACCCTTACCACCAAGGAAATGGCAACATCCTGCAGAAGTTCCTGAAATCACAGAAGCTGAGGAAGCCACTAATTACATATTCAGAATCTACACGGATGGGAGTAAAATAGCGGACAAGTTTGGAGCTGCAGCAGTGGTGTTCAAACATGAAGCACTTAGTCTTCAACTAAAATATAGATTGGATGGCAAGTGTTCAAACAACCAAGCAGAACAAATAGCTATATTGAAAGTGCTACAAGAGCTTCGAAACCATATAGACTTAGCACTTGAAGAAAATACAGCAGCAATTTACTCAGATAGCAAGGTAACGTTGGACACACTGGTAAACAACATAAATCACAACTCAGTCGTGGAGGACATTGCAGCCACGCTAACATCCCTGCAACAAGATAATTGGAGAATCCACTTCAAATGGGTGAAAGCCCATGTAGGAATACCTGGCAACGAGATGGCTGATAAATTGGCCAAGGCAGCTGCTCAAGATGAAGGACTGCCAATCATTTACAATAAGGTTCCCAGGTCAACGATCAAAGCAGACATAAAAGAAAGAGGACATTAACAATGGCAACATAGGTGGAACAGCACAAACAAAGGGGCTCTCTGTAAAACTTTCCTCCCAACAATCAAAGATAGGTTAAAGAGAAAACTTCCCATTACACCAGAAGTTGCTGCTACAATCTCAGGTCATGGAAAAACTAAAGATTACCTATACAGGTTCCACATTATTGATGATCCAAAATGTACATGCAGTAACCTCCGACAAACAGTTAACCATTTAATTTTTGAATGTAAAGACAGACAACAGCAGAAATCTATATTGGTGGCAGAAGTACAAAAACAAGGAGGAAAATGGCCCACAACCAACCAGGAATTAATCACAAAATACTTGAAACCATTTTGCAAATATATTCATTCAATTAAATTATAAAAAGTAGTTAACTTTAAATTCAATATATTTATAAATATACTAATAGAATTAGAGATAAGACTACAAAATACTATAAACAATACAATGCAAGAATAGGCTAGCAAACTAGAGAAAGCAACTACCAATATATAGGTTAGAAAAAGCTCAAAGGTGTATATATCAAAAATAAATTAGGAACAAGTGTGTTAAACTTATACATATTATAATGTATAAGTATGTATTGTAATGCATGTAATATTACCATGTAATGGGGCATGCAGTTGATACCAATAAAGAGAAAAAAAAAAAACCTAGAGGCTTTTGCGAGGTATTTAATGGATTATGTGTACTTAGAAGCTCTAGAGGTGTATTTAAAAGCGTTCTTGGTGTATGTAGCGGCTTATGAGGCGTATTTAGACTCTCTTTGGCGTATTTTAGGTCTTTTGGTACACACCTATGAGCCTTTGTGAGGTATTGACTGTCTTCTTGGTGTACCTAGAAGCTTTCTAAACGTATTTAGAGGCTTTCTTGATGTCTGTGGGTGCTTATGGAGCGTATTTAGACTCTCCTTGGCGTGTCTAAGGTCTTTTGAGGCACACCTTGAGCCTTAAGCGAGGTATTTACCGGCGTTTTGTTTTACCTAGAGGCTTTTGAAGCCTATTTAGTAGCGTTCTTGGTGTACGTAGGACCTTAGGTCGGGTAGTTTGTCTCCCTTTGGCGTATTTAAGGTCTTTGGAGGCATACCTAGATGCTTTTGCGAGGTATTTACTGGCTTTCTGGTGGACTTAGAAGCCTTTGAAGCGTATCTAGATACTTTCTTGGTGTATGTAGGTGCTTATGGGGCGTATTTAGACTCTCTTTGGTGTATATAAGGTCTTTTGGGAAATACCAAGAGGCCTGTTAGATGTATTTACTGGCCTTTTGTTGTACTTAGAAGCTTTTGCTACGTATCTGGAGGCGTTTTTGATGTCTGTAGGGGCTTATGGAGCGCATATAGACTCGCTTGAGCGTATTTATGGTCTTTTGGGACATACCTAGAGGACTTTGCGTTGTATTCACTAGCTTTCTGGTGTTGTTGGAAGGTTTTGAGGCGTAGCTAGAGGCGTTCTTAGTGTACGCAGAGGATTATGGGATGTATTTAGACACTGTTTGGAGTAATCAAGGCCTTTGAGGCATACCTAGAGGCTTTTAAGGGGTATTTACTGTCTTTTTGTCGTACTTAGGAGTTCTAGGAGCGTATATAAAGGCTCACTTTGTATATGTAGGTGCTTTAGGGTGTATTTAGACCCTCCTTGGCGTATGAAAGGTCATTTGGGGCATTCCCAGAGGGTTTAGCGAGGTATTTACGGGGGTTTTTTGTACATAGAAGCTTTTGAAGCCTATATAGAAGCGTTCTTGGTGTATTTAGAGCCTTATGGGGCGTATTTAGACTCTCCTTGGCGTATCTAAGGTCTTTTGAGGCACACCTAGAGCCTTAAGCGAGGCATTTACCGTCTTTTTGTTTTACCTAGAGGCTTTTGTAGCCTATTTATAAGCGTTCTTGGTGTACGTAGGGCCTTATGTCCGGTAGTTTGACTCCCTTTGGCGTATTTAAGGTCTTGGGAGCCATACCTAGATGCTTTTGCCAGGCATTTACTGGCTTTCTGGTGCACTTAGAAGCCTTTGAAGCGTATTTAGATAACTTTTTGTTATATGTAGGTGCTTATGTGGGCGTATTTACAGTCTTTTTGGTGTATATTAGGACCTTTGGGGCATACTAAGAGGCTTTTAGGGGTATTTCCTCTGTTTTTGTTTAACGTAGAAGCTTTTGAGGGATATTTAGAGGCGTTCTTGTTGTCTGTAGGGGCTTATTGGGCGCATATAGACCCCGTCCAGCGTATTTATGGTCTTTTGGGACATACCTAGAGGCCCTTGAATGGTATTTACTGGCTTTTTGGTGTACTTAGAAGCTTTTGAAGCGTATTTAGATACCCTTTTGTTGTATGTAGGTGCTTATGGGGCGTATTTAGACTCCCTTTGGTGTATATAAGGTCTTTCGGGAAATACCAAGAGGCTTTTTATATGTATTTACTGTCCTTCTGGTGAACCTAGAAGCTTTAGAGGCGTATTTAGAGCCGATGTTGGTGTCTCTAGTGGCTTATGGAGCACATATAGGCTTCCTTGGGCGTATTTATGGTCCTTTGGGACATACCTAGAGGACTTTGCGTTGTATTCACTAGCTTTCTGGTGTTGTTAGAAGGTTTTGAGGCGTAGTTAGAGGCGTTGTTGGTGAACGTAGGGTATTATGGGATGTATTTAAACACTCTTTGGTGTAATGAAGGTCTTTGCGGCATACCCAGAGGCCCTTAAAGGTTATTTACTTGCTTTTTGTTGTACTTAGGAGTTCTAGAGGCGTATATAAAGGCGCACTTTGTGTATGTAAGTGATTATGGGGTGTATTTAGACCCTCTTTGGCGTATTTAAGGTTTTCGGGGCGTACCTAGGGGCTTTTGCATGTACTTAGAGGAATTGGAGACGTAGTTAGAGGCGTTCTTGGTGTTTGTAAGGATTAATGGGGCGTATTTACATCCCCTTTGGCGTGTTTAAGGTTTTTGGGGCATACCTAGAGGCTTTTTAGAGGTATTTACCCGCTTTCTGTTGTACTTAGGGGCTCTAGAGGCTTATTTAAAGGGGCACTTTGTGTATGTAGGGGATTATGGGGCGTATTTAGACTCCCTTTGCTGTATATAACGTCTTTTGGGAAATATCAAGAGGCATTTTAGATGTGTTTGCTGGCCTTTTGTTGTACTTAAAAGCTTTTGCTGTGTATATGGAAGCGTTTTTGGAGTCTGTAGGGGCTTATGGGGCGCATATAGAATCGCTTGGGCGTATTTACTGTCTTTTGGGACATACCTAGAGAACTTAGCGTTGTATTCACTAGCTTTCTGGTGTTGTTAGAAGGTTTTAAGGCGTATTTAGATACGTTCTTGGTGTATGTAGGAGCTTATAGGGCGTATTTTGACGCTCTTTGGTGCATTTAAGTTCTTTTGGGGCAAAACCTAGTGGTTATTGCGAGGTATTTACTGTTTTGTTTGTGTACTTAGAGGCTCTAGAGGCGTATTTAAAGGCTTTCTTTGGGTATTTAGATACGTTCTTGGTGTATATAGGGGCTTATGGGGCATATTTAGTCCCTCGTTGGCATATTTAAGGTCTTTTGGGGCATACCTAGAGGATATTGCGAGGCATAACCTGGTTTACTGGTGTACTTTGAAGCTTTGGAGCACATTTGGAGGCGTTCTTGCTGTACGTAGGAGCTAATAAGGCGTATTTAGACAGTCGTTGGCGTATTTAAGTTTTTTTGTGGCATATCTAGAATCTTTTTAGAGGTTTTTACCGGCTATTTGGGGTAATAAAAAGCTTTTGTAGTGCATTTAGAAGCCTTTTTGTTGAATGTACGGTATAAGAGTGTGTATTTAGTCACTTTTTTGAGTATTTAAGGTCTTTTGGGGTACACGTACAGGCCTTTGCGAGGTATTTACTGGACTTTCTGTTGTACTTAGGAGCCCTTGAAGCAAATTTTGAAGCGTTCTCGATGTATGTAGGACCCTATGTGGCGTATTCAGACTCTCCTTGACCTTCTTAATTTCTTTTGGGGTAAACCAAAAGGCTTTTGCGAGGTATTTACTGGCTTTCTGGTGTACTTAGAAGCCTTTGGGGCGAATTTAAGAGGCGCTCTTGGTGTATTTAGTGGTTAAAGGGGGGTATTTATACATTCTTTGCGTAATTAAGATTTTTGGGGAACACCTAGAGGCCTTTGTGAGGTATTTAATGGATTTTGTGTACTTAGAAGCTCTAGAGGCGTATTTAAGGCGTTCCTGGTTAATGTTGTGGTTTATGAAGCGTATTTAGACTCTCTTTGGCGTATTTTAGGTCTTTTGGGGCACACATAGAAGCCTTTGCGGGGTATTCACTGTCTTTTTGGTGTACTTAGAAGCTTTTGAAACGTATTTAGAGGCTTTCTTGATGTCTGTAGGGGCTTGTGGGGCGTATTTAGACTCTCCTTGGCGTATCTAAGGTCTTTTGAGGCACACCTAGAGCCTTAAGCGAGGTATTTTCTAGCTTTTTGTTTTACCTAGACGCTTTTGAAGCTTATTTAGAAGCGTTATTGGTGTAAGTAGGACCTTATGTCAGGTGGTTTACCCTCTTTGACTTATTTAAGGTGTTTGGGGCGTACCTAGGGGCTTTTGCATGTACTTAAAGGATTTGGAGGCGTAATTAGAGGAGTTCTTGGTGTATGTAAAGATGAATGGGGCGTATTTAGATCCCCTTTGGCGTATTTAAGGTTTTTGGGGCATACCTAGAATCTTTTTATGGGTATTTACTCGCTTTCTGTTGTACTTAAGGGCTCTAGACGCGTATTTAAAGGAGCACTTTGTGTATGTAGGGGATTACGGGGCGTACTAAGATCCTCTTTGGCGTATTTAAGGTCGTTTGAGTCATACCTAGGGGCTTTTGAGAGTACTTAGTTGATTTGGAGGCGCATTTAGTGTCGCTCTTGGTGCATATAGAAGCTTAGGGGAATATGTAGGCTCCCTTTGGCGTATTTAAGCCCTTTTGGGGCATCCCTAGTGGCATTTTGCAGGTATTTACTGCTTTTTGGTGTACTTAGAAGCTTCTGAGGCGTATTTATAGGCGTTTCTGTGTGTCTAGGGGCTTATGGGTCGTATTTAGACTCTCTTTGGAGTAGGTAGGGTCATTTGCGTCATACCTAGAGGATATTTCGAGGTATTTCCTGGTTTTCTGGTGTACTTAGAAGATTTGGGGCACATTTCTTGGTGTACGTAGGAGCTAATGAGGCATATTTAGACAGTCCTTGGTGTATTTAACTTTTTTGGTCATAACTAGAGGCTTTTAGAGGTTTCTACTGGCTATTTGGGGTACTTAAAAGCTTTTGGGGCATATTTAGAGGAGATCTTGGTGTCTCTAGTGGCTTATGGGGCACATATAGGCTCCCTTGCGCGTATTTATGGTGTTGTGGAACATACCTAGAGGCCCTTGAATGGCATTTACTGAATTTTTTGTGTACTTAGTAGCTTTTGAAGCGTATTTAGATAAGTTCTTGGTGTATGTAGGCTGTTATGGGGCTCATTTAGACTCTCTTTGATGTATTTAAGGTCTTTTGGGCACACCTAGAGGCTTTTGTGAGGTATTTACTGGTTGTTTGTGTACTTAGAGGCTCTAGGGCCCTCTTTAAAGGCGTTCTTTGTGTATGTAGGAGCTTATAGGACGTATTTAGTTCCTCTTTGGCGTATTTATGGTCTTTTAGGGCATACCTAGGGGCTTATGCATGTACTTAGAAGTTTTTGATGCGTAGTTAGAGACATTGTTGGTGTATGTATGGGCTTTTGTGGCGTATTTAGGCTCTCTTTGTCGTATTTGAGGGCTTTCCTGGCATACCTAGAGGCTTTTTTGAGGTATTTGCTGATCCTTTGGTGTGTTTAGAGGCTTTACAGGCTTATTTAGAGGCGACGTTGGTGTCTATAGGGGCATATGGGGCGTATTTTGACTCTCTTTAGCGTATTTAAGGTCTTTTGGAGCATATCTAGAGGCATTTGCGAGGTATTTACTGGCTTTTTGGTGTACTCAGAAGCTTTTGATGCGTATTTAGAGGTGTTGCTAGTGTATGTAGTAGCTTATCGGCGTATTTAGACTCTCTTTGGCGTATATAGTCCTTTGAGGCATACGTAGAGGCTGTTGCGAGGTATTTACTGGCCTTTTGTTGTACTCAGAAGCGTATATAGAATCGTTCTGCATGTATTTAGGGCCCTATGGGCCGTATTCAGACTCTCTTTGGCGTATTTAAGGTCTTTTGGGGCATACCTAGAGGCTTTTGCGTGTTATTTACTGCCCTTCTGTTGCAATTAGAAGCTTTTTGGGCCCATTTAGAGGCGTACTTAGTATATGTAGGGGCTAATGTGGCGTATTTGGACACTCTTTGGCGTAATTAAGATCTTTTGGGGCATACCTAGAGGTTTTGTGAGGTATTCCTGGCCTTTTTGTGTGCTTAGAAGCTCTGAGGGCATATTTATAGGCGTTCTAGGTGTATGTACAGCAAAAGGGCCTAAATACACGTCAATAAAGCCCTAAATACTTAAAAACGTAATGAAATACGTCGCAAAAAGTCTCGGAAAACCTCTCCAAAACCACTTCATTACACCAAAATTTGTACATACATCTCAAAAGACCCTAAATGCGACTCAAAGACACACTACATACACCAAAAAGCCTTTAAATGCACCTCAAAAGCTTCTAAATTACACAAAGTCGCAAAGGCCTCTAAGTGTGCCTTAAGAAACCGAAATTACGCCAAAGTGAGTCTATATACGCACCATAAGCCCCTACATAGACCAAGAACGCCTCTAAATCTTTTGAGTACACAAGAACGCCAGTAAATACCGCGCGAAAGCCTCTAAGTATGCCCCATAGAGACCTTATATACGCCAAAGAGAGTTAAATACGCCCCATAAGCCCTTACATACTCAAATAGCGTCTCTATATACGCCTCAAGGGCTTCTAAGTGCACCAAAAAGCCAGTAAATACCTCTAAAAGGCCTGTAGGTATGCCCCAAAAGACCTGAAATGTGCTAAAGGGAGTCTAAATACACACCATAAGGCCCTACATACACCAAGAACGCCTCTGAATGTGCCTAAAAAGCTTTCAAGTACACCTAAAGGCCAGCAAATACCTAGCAAAAGCCACTAGGTATGCTCCAAAAAACCTTAAATACGCCAAACGGAAGCTAAGTACTCCCCATAAGCCCCTACATTCAACAAGAACGCCTCTGAATACTTCTCAAAAGCTTCTAAGTACATAAAGAAGCCAGTAAATACCTCGTAAGAGCCTCTAGGTATGCCCCAAAAGACCTTAAATACGCCAAAGAGAGTCTAAATACGCCCCATAAGCCCCTACATACACCAAGAACGCCTCTAAATACGCCTCAAAGACTTCTATGTACAACAAAAGCCAGTAAATACATCGCAAGGGCTCTAGGTATGCCCCAAAAAACCTTAAATGCGCCAAAGAGAGTCTAAATACGCCCCATAAGTCCCTACATGCAGCAAGAACGCCGCTAAATACGCCTCAGTTGCCGTCCACCCTTCAGCCATGAAAGTACTCTCCATTTATTTTGCTCTCTCTTATTCAAAGATGCGGCTATTAATCAAATTTCAGTTCTTACTTGTGTCTAACACATTCCTACATGATTTCAGTTATATTTCAAAGGGTACGCTAGCCTTCTGTCTAGACACGTTTAAGTACAAGCATGAAAATGCATCGTAAGCGGTCAGCAGAAAAACTGCTACACGTGTTTATTTTCTCCTCAACTCAAAAGCTTCCTTGTGAATCAAGTATATGACATTTTATCCCCTAAGAAGATGCAATTCTGTTATTTTCAGAAAAACGCAGTGCACACTCAAAATTTGTGCGTTTAACAGCCCATGCAATCAGAATTCCTCACATCCGTTTAAACACCTTGATGGCACTAAAACCGCAATTTCAGTTATATTTCAAAACAAACGGTGGCTTCCTGCCTCCTGTTACCCCTTATTTATTTGTCTGAATTTTTATTACATCTCTGAAAGGCAAACTCATTTGGAATACTTTTGTTGAAAATCTAAACTAAATCACTTGTAAGCTATCTCAAAAGCGCGCAAACATTATTCCTCTAATTCATATTAATGGAATGAATGTTATTGTATATTTCTGTTCAAAGGCAGGAAGCTGAGGCAGGAAGGTGCGTGCTCATATTTACACAGCTGGCGTCGGACAGTTTGCAAGATTGCGTTTTCTCAATCCCGGAAGAGAATCAACGTTTAAATTGCAATTTAAATGACAATGGCTACCGCTTCTTAGCCCTCTCAAGTTTAAGCAACCAATTTTTTTTTCGCGTCAGTTTCCTGCTTTTTGCGTTGATAATAGAACTTTCGCAAACAATCGGTCCGATTTCCATGTGAAATGCTCACACAAGCAGCTTTGATTTTCCTAGAAACAGTGGCCGTGCGAGTTAAAAGCCAAGACCACAAATATTGCAGAAATTTATCCAATTACAATATAGGACACTACCTACTTCTCACGCTCACATCACTTCCTTGTCACGTACTGCTAATTTACATTTTATTTAACCGTATTTCTTTGTTCCAGCTTTTTTCCAACCAATCACAAACGCTTTGATTTCTACGAGTCACACCTCCGCCTTTACCCCTCTCGACCAATCAAATCTTATTTTAACCAATCAAAGCCTTACACGCCTCTTCCTGATTTAGTTTTAATACTGCTATCAAATAATTTTCATCCTTTTGATCCTTGGACGCCCAACTATACACTGGCACCTCTCCATTCCTTCTCCTAAAGTCACGTGACCTTTATTCGAGTGTATTCTTAATAAAAAAAGATAAGCACCTTTACCATAGTCCACAAACGTATTAAAAGTCCACTCTGTCACCACTCGCCAAGCTGATCAGTTCGTCAACATCTCCGGGGGATCCAACCAGTCCAGAGAGTGCACCTGGATGGCAAGTGATGCTCCTGGGATGCAGAGAGTCAAGAGGGTGCGCGGAGGTGCCTGAGGGTGGTTTGCAGATGCAGACAGTCAAGAGGGTGTGCGAGGGTGCCTGGGGGTGCGTCGGGGATGCAGGAAGTCCAGAGGGTGCGCGAGGGTACCTGGGCGGTGCGTCGAGGGATGCAGCCAGTCCAGAGGTTGCGCGGAGGCCTGGAGTTGCGTCGTGGGATGCAGGAAGGCAAGAGGTTGCGTCGGGGCTGCACGGGGTGGATGGGGATGCGTCGGGGGATGCAGGAAGTCAATGGGGTGCGTGTGGGTGCCTGAGGCGCACGGGGGTACCTCGAGGGGTGGGTGGCAGATGCAGAGTCAAGACGATGCAAAACAGCATCACCTACACCAAAACCGGAAATCGTCCAAATACGCCTCTAAAACTTGAACGTGAGCTTATAAATGCCAAACCGCAGGAACTTCAAGGTCAAATTGCATGATCCCGGTGTTTTTAATCTCCCGCTTTTTCAGACTTCCGGTTTGGCATAACCCCGACTTCCGGTTTGGCATAAGTCAGCTCTTTACTACTCACATGCGTGATGGATTGCGAAACATTACCAATTAAACGCGCCGCTTCCTGTATGTCTGCTCTTCTACTTAGAGTAACTCTAGCCGCTTGTAGTATTTCCTTTACTTCTAATATTGATTTCCTATGGTTCTGCTTATCTTTTCCACTCTCACGTATATTTTCATAGACATAATACCCACACCCGAGGTGGGACTCCAGAGACGAAACGCAAAGGTCAATCAGTCTAACGACTTTGGGAAGGAGATCCGGCGCTTAAAAGTAACTTGGCGTTTTCTGTGCCGTTATTGCAATTGCCTTAATGCAGGATTTCACAGGAGGTGATACGAACTTTAATCCATCCTCCTGATTTATACTTGGTTTACCTACCGTCAAAGGAGCTTATATCCCATTAGCGCTGCGTCGCCGTGAAGTCTGACTACCCAAATACACGAAACTAGAGGGAGTTAAGAGATGACTAATACCAAATGTCACAAAATTATACGGCTGATTGCTACACGAGTAATATATCTCTAACGCTGTTTACCTGCGCCCAAAGTATTAACTATCCCTGTTGTGTTAGGGAGTATAGGCTACTTCCATGTCAACACTAAGTGTTCAGAGTAGTAAATAATGTGTAGGCTATACGACGCAAGGGACACCTCGCGCACTGTCGTCTGTGTGAAATTTATTGCAAATACCACTTTCCAAGAGACTGGAATGCAGTGAAGGAAGGCTATAACTAAACACGCCACAGAGAGGCCTGGAGGTCCATAACCTGCCCCAATACTGGAGCTCCTCAAAGAGGGCGATGTACGAACCGCCGAAACTGGTAACTGTTCATGTGAAATACCCTGTTTTCGGAACAAGCTGCCACGTCAGCGTGATCTGTCAGCCACGTCGCGAGCAACAAAACCTGAAACACGGGAAAGAAACGGAATGAAAGCGGAATAACGTGATACATGAGAAGCATTCCAGCATTCGCCTACCACCCAGGAAAACCAAAGATCAGTGTGGAAATTGAACCCTCAGTCTACCGAGCACGTTACCACCCTCGGCTTGTTAAATATGTTTTCAGTAATAGTCGGATTTGTCTACGTAAATGTAGTATGCTGGACAGTTGGCCTTAGTTGTCCCGTGAGCTTCGAGTACATTTGCTCCAGTAACCTGCTGATAGGTGATAAGACTAAATAGTCATATACATTTTATAATTAAATATTAAACATTATGTACCAAGAAAACACTTTAACAGACGTTAGACGTTAGAACCCCGATAAACAGCTTACGCTCATCTCGAAAGTAATGAGTTCATATAAAGAATTAGGCAAATATTTTACTCGTCTGTTTATTAAAAACATGGTTTCTTGAATACGCTTCTCCTTAATTGGTAAATAATTTCAATTTTATCATTAACTGTAAATAGATCCTGCGCCGTGGCGTAGTGGGCTAAGGCGTCATGCTTTGGTTCCCTACCACGTAAGTGACTCGGAATCGATCCCACCCCTGGGACACGGATTTTAAGTTCCGGGTATAGTATGGTGCCCAACAAGCATCGTTGGTCAAGAAAGCCAACTGTCTGGCCGGGGGCGCCGAGGTGCTGACCACATCTCTTCCCCGTATCGATTGGATGATCGCCCAATTCTACCTTGCATATGTGGGCTTTAGGCTGGCAGTCAGGTCGGCAGGCCTTGGCTCTATATGAACGCTCGCGCCATTGGCTGTTATTTATATTATTATCTATTTATAACTGGACTGTACTGTTGTCAGTCGCGTACCAACTGCAGGTTGTTATAGCCTGACCATGTTAACTGCCTCACTGCGAGAGAAAACAAAACAGTCGCGTTATACTACGCCTTGACCTTGCGTCTGAATACATTTGTAAGGCAATGCTTCACTATGATAGTTCGCTCAGTACTGCTTTACGTTGTTTTTCGACGTTTGCACATTTAATGATCGTGCTGTAGATCTGACGTCATTCATACTTTGTGTCCAGTTAACTTGTATTGCATGCCAGCGCACATCTCTCCGGTCTGTAGTCATGAGCAGACATCGGAGCCCGTAGAGCTTTAAAGGGATATGAAGTTTACGAGTCTCGCAGTATATATAACTGCTGACGTCAGTCCCGAGCACAACACGCAGGTATAGTCCGGTTCGCAACGAGTAGCTTCAGTTTCATTACAACTACTGCTCGCCACGCAGGTAGATGTGCCTTCTAGGGAGTGCGAGGTATTTAACATATTAATAGCATTACTTTCACAACAATTATTGGGCAATTTCCATTTTATATATCAAAAGAGTTTTATATTGCCAACAACCATTAAACGGCTTGAAGAATGTACTTTCGAGCTGTCTAAAAGCAGTCGAGGAGGTGTCTGCAAAAATTAACAATATAGAGAAAGCACCACCAACCAAAGGAACAAAAACTGTCCAGTATTCAACACAAAAATACTGGATTTTCAGTACTGCGTAATATAAGAAATAAACTAAGTCTCAGACAAACATATGAAAATGATTTGTAATACTCATATGCACCATTAACGTCATGTAACATTGAACGCACTTTCTCCCAATATTTTTATATTGTTTCAGTGAGAGGCGCAGAAAATTCACATTCGACAATTTGCGAATAAACGTTGTTCACTGTAATTCCCGCATCGAAAGCAATGAGGAGGAAGGCATATGGTAACGTAGGTTACACTTTGTATCCATACCGGACTGTACACACAGAGCGCAGCGGTATACTTGTTGACACGGACGTTTGTTGATGTCGCGCCTGAACTTGTGTAGTACCTGAGTGCGTACATTGTTTGATAAGGTGTACGGGATCCGATACCTGGTCATGAACATGATGATATGTATCAATTGATATTGCAGCATTAAATTTTTTGCTGTACAAGCTCAGTCTGAACCATAGTTCAACACTGGAAATTTGTATGTCTTTCATGCACTTTCAAAATGTGTGAATGAAAGTGAGTGATATCAAATTACTTCATTTTAATACCAAAAATGTTTTAAATTCATTAAAAAGTGGCTCAACTGATTTCCTTTAAAATATCAAATGTATAAGAAACTGGGATTTTCTCAGCTTCTTTCCTTAAAGAATATTAAGTTACTATAAAATTCTTTCGTAAATATCCAAGAACGTGATGGAACTCCATCAATTGACTGTGAACTTCAGACTAATTGAATGTGCCTGTTGATGACACTATCCAAATAAAATAAATAGTTTTTAATACGCTGTCAGACTGCTTCCCGCAGTCACAGCGCGTCAGAATTGTAAAATCTGATCGCAAATGTTGATAGGGAAAAAAGAAAAATAAACTGAGTGTTTCGAATAGTATTTTATTCACTATTAATAAATCCGTATGTCTTTACTATTATCATTTATAAAGCTCAAAGAAAATTATTTTAGTATTTTTACTGGTGTGCAAAATGAAATTTTTCAACAACCGTCTTATTTTGAAATGTGTTTAAAATATTTCAGAGCTGCTGAATAAACTGACTAACACTTGTGCTCACTTTCTTCTCGGGCAACAAGTCAGGTGAAATGACGATTAGATATCGACGTTTCGGCAGTGTGCATCGCTCCCATCATCAGCATACTTATATATTTGTTACCCGAGAAGAAAGTGAGCATATTCGTCGCCAGGAAAGCATCAGGTCTTATTTGACTAACACTTTTTTCAAACCACCTAATATTTTTCGTAGTTAAAAATGAAGTAATAATTTCTTCTTACAAAATCTTCATATATTCAAGCTAATAATGCTTATCTTATGTTCAACAGAATAACCCCAGGAATAGCCTCTTGAGTTTTGTCTTGTAAGGTTCCCCAAAAACTAAGGAGTTATTAGGTGCAAATTCCATTTAAGTGCTACACCATACTGTGGTATTTCTTTAAATCCTTCGGAGCTTATCTTTTATCAACTTCATGAACAGCGACAATGGGTTGTTCCATAAGTCCTGTTTTCTTGAGTAAAAATGTTGCCAACAAAATAAAACGGGTTGACAATGTGCTTTGTGTTGTTCGATAGGGAATTGTGTGCGCTGCAAAATTATATATGTAGGTTTTGGTCTGCCCCTTGGTTTCCTACTTCTGTGCTTTCTTACTCACAGAAAATATCAGGATTCACAATTTTAATTCCTTCTTGGTTATGCAAAATGCCAACCATCTCCAGGACTCCAAAGTACATATCATGTAAGAGTTAAATTATAATGAGCGAATTCGTGGCGTTTGGCGTTAACAATGTAATTATAAAAAGTCGGTTATATAAACCTAATTATCTCTCTTTATGTAATTATTTAGCGTGTGTATATTAAAGGCAATAAAGCAAGACTTGATTGCTTGGGGATCATTATAATGTGTTGACATCGTAGTCAGTGTATGTGACTCAATTGATTAGGCGCTGGCCTACTGAGCCCAAAGTGCGTATTTAAATCCGCCCAAATCGATGATTTTTAAGTGTCCTTAAATGTGTGTGCGTACAAATACACACGCATATTATTTACAAATCTGAATAGCTAACAGATTTACGTTCTTGAAATTACAAAAGTAAATGTTCTGTCGAAGCGTAAATAAATATTATGTAATAAGTTGTGAATTTTGAGAATACAAATTATACAGCTAAATATAAAAAATAAAAAAGTTGTAGTCTGAATTTATTTACCCATGCTATGTTATGTGTAGCGTAAACATGTTTCCGAAAATACCTACACGGAGTATACAACTACAGCTACGAAAATGTTTTGCAGCTGTACAGGATGCAGTATTATTGACTCCATTGTACAAGTGATTTTGGTACTATTTCACTAGGATAGAAAAGTAGGTGTGTAACTACTGCATCTGTTGTATGAGGATTTGAACAATGGAATTGTCAGTCTTAGTGGTCTTTTCTTTATCCACTTCCGCTGGCTTACTTACAGACGTCAGAAAGCTGATTGTAGGATCTAAGATCCGGGCTGATCCGTTCTTGTCGATAGCAATTATATCAATACAACGCAGTCCAGTCCTGTGCTACTCGAAGCACTAGAGAGCAATGTTCTTTCAATGTTGGAACGGTTTATTCGTAGCAGCCCTTCCTGGAGATAATTTCCGAGCATACTCCATACGCATCTAAGGTGTTCAGAGCAGTAAAGCGGAACAGTCTCGTATCACATGATTTACCTACTGAACTACATCTTTCATTGACTGGAGTAGAGTTTGTAGCTACCGCGCTTTCATTCAGTAACTTGTATATGTAACTTTAGCTAATCAGAGACATAAGAATACCTTACCCACGTGGAGTAAATCAGATGTATAAAATCATCATCTACGTAACCGCGAATAATAAATATGATGTGTGTGTGTGTAGAATTCAAATGACCATTCGAGGATCAAATAAGGTCATAGACACAGCTTGCATGCAAAGCTTTCGCTTTAAGAAAAAAATAAAAAACAAGACTTGTACGTCAAATAATTATTAAAACAATTTTTAAAATTCTTAATTTCGATTTAAAGAAAGTGATAGAAGAATAAGTGTTTGTAAGAATAGTGCGTACAACAGCGTAGAGAAAGTGATGCGCTTAAATTGTACCTATTCAAATATGTACGAGATCATTGTAGATTTGTAGAGTTTTAAAGGAACCCTCATCGAACCCAGCTCTCTGTACCATACAGAAGGCTATTCCACCATGAAGAGAAGCTCACCTCACCATCACAGTAAAGACTGCTGATTCACACTGCAGTTGTGAGGAAAACAAGATGGTAAACTTGCAGAGGTCAGCATGTCGCTCTCGATGGTGGGCTGATTTTCGTCAACAACTCCCAGACGACCGAAGACATACACGAAAGTAACGTAAAACCTACAAGTTGTAAGGGCTTGCCAAAATAAATAGAAATTTATACGTTTGTGTGACAGTAGGTTTTAAAATCCCACTTTAGCCAAAGAAAAAGAAAGAAACACATCTGATGTGTGGCATACACGTTTAGACTATTTCTGCTTGTAAAGTTTTCTATAAAATATCTAAAACTAGAACGATCCTATTGCAAACATAAGGGAGGGGACAAAAAGAGGGACAGAGGTACTTTAACGAGAACACCCGACGAAAACCACCTTTATAAGCCAATATATGGATTCCTTGCGCCAATCAGTAACTTAAGAGGGTGCCTCTCTATCTCTCCCTCTCTATCTCTCCCTCTCTATCTCTCCCTCTCTATCTCTCCCTCTCTCTCTCTCCGTTTGTACGCTCCCACATATTTACAACAGGATTGTTCCATTTTTAGACAAATTATAAAAGTTTATTTTTTGTTTACGTCTTGTTAATAGAGAAAAATTCTGAGTACTAGCATATTTACACATTTCCTTGATGGTATAAGTTGAATACAAGAAACTAAAGCGATAGTCAAGTATTTTCAAACTGCTTGCTAGGAAATTAGAAATCTCGTTCTTTGCATGAACAGGAACATAAAGGAAGAGGGAGAAAGAAGGGGAAAGATGAACAGCGATTTGCAGTTGAGAAAAGTACAATGTATTTTAAAATTTAAACTAATAACTAAGAAAATCTCGGAAATAGATAATGCCAAAAAAGTTTTATTTGGTAGAGCGCGCTTTAATGATATCAGCATTATTTGCGTAGTAACATTTGGTGTAGATATCTTTTACGGGTTATAAAAATGGGAAGACATTTGAAATGCACAGCACGTCAGAGACTTCATAGAAAATTTAGGATATGCATTTTGTCTTGCAAAAATCTCAAATGATTTGATAATTAAAATAGTCAGAGCTATTACCGTTAAGATAAAAATAATCAACAATGTTTCATGTGAAGGATATCTTCGTATCATTTAACATTTAGGCTAAATTTGGTTTTGGAGATCAAAAAGGGGCACAAATAATTATATGCTTTCAATCACAAGCTGACCAAAAATAACATTCAAAATAATTTGACAGTGTACACTGGAAAACAAGAAAAAAGCATTAAATTCTATTTCCACATTTACAAACATAGGACTGTTTACTGATAATCACACACAGCAGAAGGTGTGCTTAAAACTTAGGTTCGTTAAAATACTTATTGTATACAAACACGTTATAAAATATTTTATATAGACACCGTGTTTAATCGGTGGTGAAAACTTTGATGCGTTAGAATATTTTATTCAACCATATTGTTACTTAATGGGTTCGCGAAATTAAAAGTCCAATTGCACAAACTCAAAATGTTCTTTACTTCCACCAAACTACAGTTGGAACACTTGCCGATTACATGGAATTACGTAGCGCACACAATTTCAATTCACCAGTTCGTCTGTCACAGGTCCACTCTGCACTCGCAATTACCTACAACTCCTCCGATGCACATACACAGTCTTCCAGTCAATTCACTAGCACGGCGCTCCTCCGGCCGCTCACCAAGAACTCAACTGAACTCTTGATCGCATCGTGCTTCTATTTATAGGTACCTAAAAGGTTCTATAGAATTCCTTACCATGGGGTGGAAAGATGTTCCGGAGAATTCGCGATCTTTCAGGCGGCAGGAGTAGGGGGAAACAAAGATTCAGCCACCCCCATGGTTTCCCGTCTCTCCACCCTGTCACGCCTCCGCAGGCGCCAGCTGACCGGCGAGGGTGCGGTCCCGAAGACACACGCCCCCCTCCGCCAGCCACCCTCTCCCGCAGCCGACGGCAAGGACGCCGATTGGGAAACACTGCTCCCTCCTCAAGGCTGGTCGTCCCGAACAGCATCATCGTAGCGGGCCAGGCGATACAGGTGTACCACCAATATCTCTCCTCGGGGAACCTTCTGGATGCGGTAGACCACGTCGTTAATCCTCTTCACCACACGCTACGGTCCTTGCCATGGCTGCTGAAACTTTGGGCAGCGTCCCTTGGTCCGGGTAGGGCGGTACAACAAGACCAGGCCACCTTGCTGGAACTCTTGGCTGTTGGCTTGCCTGTCGTATCGGGTCTTCATGCGGTCGCTCGCCTTCTGGATGTACTGGCGAGCCATCACGTGCATGTCGTGGAGGTGGTCCACCAGGTTCTCCACATACTCGGTCGCTGGCTGTTTCGCTTCCGGGGGGCTTCCAAAAGCCAGATCACAGGGGAGGCGTAACTCTCGGCCGAACATTAAGCTGGCTGGCGTCATCCCCGTGGTGCCGTGTGATGACGAGCGGTAGGCCAGCAAGAACAGTGGCACCTTGACATCCCAGTCTCGCTGATGGCTTGCCACGACCTTCTTCAGATGTTCCTCTAAGGTCTTGATGTATCTTTCGACCATGCAATTCGACTGGGGATGTAGAGGCGTCGTGCAGGTCTTGTTCATCCCAAGCCTTTCTAGTGCCTCCTTCATCAGGTTGGACTCAAAGTTTGTGCCCTGGTCACTGTGCAGCTCTAACGGCACCCCAAATCGGCAGAACACTTGCTCCACCAGGGAGTCTGTGATGGTCTTTGCCTCTTGGTTCGTGATGGCATACACTTCCGGCCACTTGGTGAAATAGTCCACGACCACCATTAGGTACTTGTTGCCTCGGTTGGACACTGGGAATGGTCTAGCTATGTCAACAGCGATCCGTTCGAATGGCGCTCCGACGATGTACTGCTTCATGTGACCCCGGCTCCTAGTCTGGGGAGCACAACTCGCTGCGCACACGTGACATTGACGGCACTATCTCTCAGCGTCTGCTCGCAGCCTCAGCCAGTAGTAGCGCTGTCGTAATTTGTCAATCGTTCGGTTCGCTCCCAGGTGTCCTCCTGAATTACCGGCGTGCACTTCCTCCAAGACTTACGGTACCTTACTTCGGGGAAGTACCAACTGTTCTCTCTGCGTCCTCTCATCCGCAGATTCCCATACCCGGAACAGCACGCCCTCTCTGATCTTCAACGAGTCCCATTGGGCCCAATACGACTTGTATGTGGCGCTCCTCGGTGCGATGTCCTCCCAGGTCGGTCTTGCCCCTGCCTCCACTTCCCTCAAGAGTGGCCCCAAGTCTGCTTCCACCAGCTGCTCCTTCCTCAGGCCTACGCTATCCGAGCCATCCACAGGCACTACCGTGACCACTCGGACTGCTGCGGCACGCTCCTTCTCTTCCACTCTTGTGCACTGGCCGCACGATTCTGGAGAGGGTCTTCGGGACATAGCGTCTGCGATACCGTGGCTCTTCCCTCTGCGATGTTCCGAGGTGAAATCGTAATCCTGCAGCCTCTGGACCCAACGTGCTCTCTGGCCTTCCAGGTTATTAAAGCTCATTATCCAAGTAAGGGCGGAATGGTCAGTCCTCAGCTGGAATGACTGACCATACAGGAAATTGTGGTAGTGCTCCAAGGTCTTTACTACCGCCAATAATTCCCATCGGGTGACTCCGTCCACACATAAGGCCGGTGTTCCTCTGTCAGGCGGGTGAGGGGTTTGGCGATGTTGGAGAACCCCTTTATGAAGCGTCGCTAATAACTGCACAGCCCCGGGAAACTGCGCAACTCTTTCTTATCCTTTGGGCGAGGCCAACCTCTCGCAGCCTGAGTCTTCTCTGTGTCTGTGGCCACTCCGGTTGCTGAGACTATGTGGCCCAAGTAGTTGACTTGCTTGCGGTCGAGCTGGCACTTCTGCACAGGTAAGGTGTCGCTCAATGCCGTCATAAGCTTGTATGGTCGGCTCGGCTTCCTCGTCGGTAAACCCTTCGCCACGCAGGTCTGATGATAGTCACGGCCGTCCCGGTGTCCACCAGCACGTGGCACGGCTTTACTTTTACCCAGCCGTCCGCGATGAGGCAGTCATCCATACTCCAGCTGACGGCGCGCAGTGTAACTCGAGGGGATGGTGGTGATGGCGCCGAAGTGCCCCTCTCCACGACGGCCCTTACTCGTTCTTCCGGCTGCTCTCCCTGGTGTGGGCAGTCTCTCTCCAGGTGTCCCGTCTGTCCACATCCCCCCAAGCTCATCTATAAAAGGATCACTGAATATATGATAATGTTGGGAATGACAAACAAGCAGTATGGGTTTAGAAAAGGGAAATCTACTGAAGACGCTTTAAACGAAATAATAAAAGATGTAGAAACTACCAACAATAAATACGTCGTCGCAATTTTTATTGAATTTTCAAAAGCATTTGATAATGTGTGGTGGCCTGCACTTTTTGGCATTTTCAGAAATCAGGGATATCCATCTACTTTGTTAAGCATATTAAAGAATTATTGTACGGAACGAAGAGTTTATGTAAGTGGAGATGATTGTAAGATTACCAGGGAAATCACGAAAGGATGTCCGCAGGGATCCATACTTGGGCCTCTGTTTTGGGACATCCTAATCAAACCCTTTTTGATAAAGCTACCAGAACTACCAGATACAAAGGATGTAATCGCCTATACTCATGATGTGGTGATACTTCTGGAAGCTAATAGTAGACAAAAGGATCGAAACAAAAGCGAAGCAAATCATGAACAAAGTAGAATAATGGTGCAGGAATGTAAAACTGGAAGTGGCAATAGCAAAATCAGCGTACGTCGTATTCAAAGGACAGTTAAAGCGAAACCCAGTGACCAAAATTAATGGACAGTGTATTAAAAGGGTGATACATTTGAGGTATTTGGGATAACAGGTGGATGAAAAGTTTAATTATGACATGCATATTAAAAATATATCAGAAAGGGCAGGCAATATTATGATGAAAATAGCAACATTAAGAACAAGAAATTTCAAACTACACTTGAACGCAATAAAAACTTATCACACTGGTATTATGTTGGGAATTACGAGATATGGAGCGGCCATATTGGCCCACCGTCTTAGTCTGCAGAAGAACATTAGAATAATTAGGAGGACGCAGCGACAATATTTGATAAGAGCAACAGGTGCAACGGGAACAACATCTACAGTGGCACTACTTATCGTACTAGGTATATGGCCTCTGGATCTTGCATCAGAAGAAGGGCAGCCATTTATTGGCTCAAAAAACAAAGTTTGGATAAGGTAAAGGAAATAGTTGGTAAAAGATGAATTGACGAACGAGAATTAAATTCGGAATTAATATATTTATAGCAACAGGAATGGAATCATTTAGAAACAGGAGGAAGGGTTTCCAGTATATTTCCAAACATCAAAGAAAGACTTAGACTACAACATCTTGATTCCAAGCAAGGACTTATACATTATCTATCGGGTCATGGACCGTATGGCATTTACTATAAGAAGAAAAGAGATGATAATTGTGAGCTTTGTGGACTACAGGATACCCCCGAACATGTTCTATTTGAATGCCAAAATTACCGAGAAGAACTACAGGTTCAACGGCAGCAATTAGCTGGAAAACAAATAGCAACAATAATCAGAAATAAAGAAGATTACAGAATATTAGAACAGGTAGCAGGAACAGTATCCAAACTGAGTTACGGCAGATATTTGCAAGAGAAACAACTGGGCTCACATCAACGTTTAGAAGCAGAGGAAGTAGAACATCAACCACAACTAAGGAGATCTACTAGATTAAGACAAAGGAGACAAGTAGGAGGAGGAGGAACATCGTCTACGTTCCCAATAACCAGTCAGGATCAGGACGATTGAGAATTAACAGACGAAAGCAACTGGAAATTCACGGGCAGGATTGAAGCAGGCAGCAGGAGGAGGGTTGTCCAGTTAGACGAGAAAAAGATATTTCAAATAAACGTAAGGATGGAACAAACGACGAAATGATGAACAGCTCCTTTTCCTGATGTCAAATCATATAACTTGTTGAGGACGGGTATGGATACCCGTGTAAAATTGTAAAACTTATATAGTGTAGTACCAACAGTCAAATTATTGTTCAGTAGAAGCAAACATGTGATAATAGTTTAAGTTAGATTGAATTGTTAAATTTCTTTTGTTAGAGGGCTGTGAACAGAAACAGGATTACACTTTATTGTAAGCTACTGGAAACAGTAGCGGTAGATTAGTTTAGATAGGTAGTTAACCTTCATTATGTAATATGTATGTGCAAAAATTGGATGTACTTAATAAATAAGGTATAAAAATGAGAAATAAAATCGGTGGATGTTATGCCTTGGTTTAGAAACTGGATACCAAGGCATAGTAATGCAGATTTTATTTTTTATAATTTTTTTTTATTTTCCACATCCCCAACACAGGCCACTAGGCCTTCGCCGGCGTCCCTTGGCTGGTCTTGTGTCTCCGGTGAAGCGGACGCTCCTCGTTTTCGACGTCGGGATAGCTGTCACCTTGGCCGCCTCCATCTGTAATGCTGCCCGTTAGCGCCTCGTGGATGGTTTTGTAATAGCTGAGCATTAAGCGCTGACGAATCTCCGTATCTCGTACCCCACCAACGAATGTGTAGGCAGGTTTCCGGGATACCAACTCTCATGTTAGGTCGTCTAGGGCCTTGCCAACCAGTTGCTCAACTGCCAGGGCGAACTCCTGCAGCGTCTCCCCTGGCTGCTGTGACCTTGCCTTTAGCTGGCTGCCGTACGTTGCGGCTAAGCGGTGGAATCTCTAGGGCCTCCCACATGTCCTTGGGCGCCGCCGTCATCTGTACTGCGTTCAGGACTTCCGCGGCCGGTCCCTGGAGGCTGGCTACTAACTGCGTGACCTCTTCCTCTGGTGACCATTTGTTGTGCTTGGCCACTGCGTCGAACTGGCGGCGGAAGACCTCGAAAGCTGTTGCGCCGTCGTATTTAGGTGGTTTGACGATCGCAAAAGTTGTGTCGCGTCCCGGCGCGTCGGCCTTCAAGTCCTTTAACTTCCTGCCGACGACGTCCTCCTCAATGACGTTCAGCGACTTTGTGTTACTGTCGGCCTTTCCCTCCAGGTTGTTTACGCGGTTCGCAAGGTCTTCGGCGTCTTCCACCATTGCGTTCAGGGACTTGGCGTTATTGTCCGCCTTCTCCTTTAAATCGTTAAGGCGATCGTCCACTTGACGAGTAATTTTAATTTTGTAGCTTGAAAGAGCCTAAGGGACGAACTTGAGTCGTTTTAGCTGATTTAAATCAATTTTGCGTTCAGGTATATACTTCGCTGTGGAGAAGCAATTCAGTCTGAAATAAAGAAATGTCTACAAGGAACACCCATTATTGTAGTTGCAGACGAGACTTCAGACAGGAAACCAAGATGTGTTTTTGCAGTTTTATTCTGAGCAATGTGTGACCAGGCAAACCAGGATGTTTTTCAAGGTAGTAGAAGATTTCTTGGTAATGCAAATGCTACCACTTATATCAGGAAAATCATTGACGCTTTGAACAAATGACATCTCATGAGAAAATGTACTGGGGATGGTATCAGATTCAGTTGGTTACATGGGGACACACTTTGGAGCACTAAAAACTATAATTGTGACTATCTCATGCACTTTCAGTGTTTTGCACAAAAGGTGTACCTAGTTAATGATTTGATCACAAAATTTGAAATGTTGCAAATAAACCATTTCGTGTCAAAAATGAAAATGGCTTTCTTGCGTTCAAGAAAAATGAAAAGTGCTTACATGAATTTTCCTGAAGAAAGTTACCCAAATCCTCCAGTTGTAGTATTTCCTTTCCCCGTGCTCACACGTTGGAATTCATGGTCTAAATTTTTATAATATGTGAAAAAATATTAGATGCACTAAAATACTTTTTTTTTAAATTTTTGGATAATAATATTTTAAACATCAGCTCTTCATACCTACTAAATATTTTACTGGTGAATGCAGTTATTTTGAAATTTAGTGCCAGGCTAAATTTGTAGCCTAGGTGTCAGTCTCAATTAGTAAATAATGTCAGCCGAACGTCGGAACTCCCGATAGAACCGGCCGGCAGTAGGGCCAGACGGGCAGCATTCAGACCACGCCTACCCATTTGTCTCGTGTCACTAACTGAAGGGATGATTAGGAGAGTGGCAGGAGCCCTGTACTGTCTCTTTCTCCTCCCAGCAGACGTCTGGAACCTTCACGGTGATTCACTGAAACGCGAGACTTCCATAAACGGCGATATTCCTATGAAAAAGGGCTGCAGTTGGCGAGTCAGTTCAGTTCTTGGTGAGCAGCCGTGAGGAGCGGCGTGTGAGTGGACGGACTGGAAGACGGTGTACGTGCAATGGACCTGCGACAGACGAACTGGTGAATTGTAATTGTGTGCGCTATGTAATTCTATGTAATCGGCAAGTGTTTCAACTGTAATTCGGTGGAAATAAAGAACATTTTGAGTTTGTGCAATTGGATTTTTAATTTCACGAACCCACAAAGTCACATTAATTACTCAATTGGTTGCAAATATGCTGTGAGATGAGATAACTTTATACTCGTTGCTAAATAGGTGTGCTGGAGGATGGTTACCCATTGATATAGTACAATTTATGGACACCTTTTCAGATGAAAATGTAAAACGAAATATGAAGTGTATGGAGTGTATGCTTAAGTTGAGCAGCCACATGGCGGAAAATGTGAAAAATGTCTTTTTCCAAGAGATTGGCAAGCTTTCTAATCCTATCACTGCTGGCAGAATTACTTCAATAAATTACAGAACTTCAAGTGAAAGTAAAACTAAGATCTCATTTTTCGTTATGTTAAAATGGATCAGTTGAGGGGCATAAATATTTTCATTCACAATTGATACCACCCATGCAGAATAATAAAGAGCAGACTGCCTTCAAATGCTGATGGCAAATGCTGTTAAGCTCAAATACCCAGGGTTTGCCTGAGCAGCTCTGCAATGTATTTGGGGTTCTACCAAAAGCATAGATGCTGAAAGATATTTCAGTACCTAAATATAATTTGATTGAGAGTGACAGGAGGACTCAAATGACAGAACAGAGTGTTGAAATATGGTCACTGCTTTCATTCAACATCGTTACTGAATCATAAACTTATGAGTTATGGCGTAGGATAATTTTGTGCATTTTCTTTTCATTGTGCTAGATTTATATCAGTATGGATGTATCTTTTTTGTGTTATGCAGTATGCTTTAGTTTCTATGAGCTTGATCTATATTTCTGTGTGTTGCTTTAACCTATATTAATGTAAAATAAACTGACACTTTATGCACTTTTAACTCACTCCATAAATGTGTTTAAAATCTCATATAAACAATATTAATACTCATAATTTAAAAACTTAACTGAAATTAAGCTCTTTTTCAAACTGCTATAAATTCTAAATTGCAAATGTATAAATGCTACAAAATGCTAAATATAAAAATCAAAATGATAAATATTTGGTCTCAAAATGCTAAATATCACTACCCCTACCTATTATTTATGGTAAACCAAATAAAATTGCACAACATTCATTCTGAATGAAGAGGACTCGACAAGTGATTCACAGACATTTTAATGCAATTGCTTTTTTGTGGTCATATAAATGTGTTGAATGTATGGTATTTGAAACCGAGTAGGCTGGCACTGGCCGTTTCGTGTGTGGCCTGTATTCGGGAGGTACGGGTTAGATTCCCGTGGCCGACCTACCTGACCCATTCTCTTTTCGGGGGTTTTCCCGGGTAACCAGGCGAATGCTGGGTAGGTTAATTACATCCCCTGAATTTCTTGTCCCTCCATTTCATCTCCATTATCATTTCACCTCGTGTTTCATCTAGTGGTCTCTTTCAGGGTAGAAGTGTAGGCGAGTGTCCCGGCGGTGTCCTGACTCCTTAGGTCAGCCGCCCTCTTTCTCCTCTCACTTCATCCTTGCTCCCGGGATTGCCCTACTTGTGACTTAGGTACAATAAACCACACGTTTTGGTGCCGAATCCCCTCCGTAGTAATCCTAATCTTAATACTAATGGTATTTCAAGCAAAATGCTTAAAATTGCTTGAGAAAATAACAATCACGACACACTTTTCACGCAAAGGATAGCTTGGTGTGGAGGAGTTTTCTTTAAAATATTCACCTGACATAGTTAACATTTATATTTATTCCATTTTTTTCGCTTCTTAGTTATGCTGGTTACAGTCACGGGAGTCATTTTTCGTTTTCGTTTTACCTACTATAGGTAAGGGCCAGAGAACGTAATAATTTCTGATATTGCTTGTCAGAAAAGAAAATTAATAAAACTTTTTTGATCGAATTGGTTCCCTCTATTCACATATGAAAGTTTTATACATATATTCTCTACACGTTGCACACGCATCATGTATACAAATAAGCTAGCATAAATCGTCACAAAGAAATCTAATTGTCAGCATCCAATCAAAAGCCGATTTACATTTGCCACAGGAAAGTGAATATGTAATGCTGAGTTCATAATCTAATTTTCATATCACTCTAAAACATCTCTACATTTACTTTTATCTAACAGAGGCTTTTTGGTCTTACAGTCCTTTGACATCTGCTGTCACATTTTGCATATTTCGGTCGTCAAAGCAAACAAAGGCCTGTATAGCCAAATACGAGATGTGCCATAAAACTTTTAAACCACATACCGGTACACAATAACTCACGTTTTAAAGCCTTTGAGGAACACAAAGTAGTGTTTGCCAACTTCTCTGTTATGGAAACATTGTTATTTTTGCGAGCGATATAAAAATCAGAAGCTTTGCTGTCCAGCTGGCTCTTCTGTGTGCCTAGCTCTGATAAAAGAAAAAGGAAAACTTAGCGAGGGCTTTTGGCTAGCGATCCATAGCGAATAACATTCGACGAGAAGAATAAAGTGTTTCACATAGCTGAAGTACCAATCCAAAGGAAGCGCATGATTAAAAGAAAAGTACCTGGATGAGTATAGTCCATTTTATAATTAGACTGATATCACAACTAATGTGTTCACAGCGGTAAAGCCCAAACAACTCCTATTACGTGATATGGGGAGAGAGTTAGGATATAACTGATCGGTTAAAGTTAAATATCAATCGAATCCTACTGGATGGAGGTCTTGAAGTCACAAATGCTTAATAATGACCCATTCCTCACACGATACACATGGAGTTGATACTGCAGCATAGCTGCGTCGACACTTGTCATTATTCTTCTTATACGTTCTTTCATTTTAGCTAAATCATATGGAAATAGAGAGAAAAAAACTATGTCATTGATAAATACTAAAGGAAAAAGTCACAAGGCGTGAGAAGCTATCTTCTTGGTGGCCAACGTGTAAGAGGTTATTGAAGACATAGCGCGCTACATGACAGGGTTGTTTTCATAGTATTTACTATTTCTGTTATTTCTACCTCTACAATTAGAACTGTCAAGTAAAAGCGTAAATCCGACCCACAACCGGGACAGAGTCCGCACATAGATCACATGGTACTGTGACTTTCTGTGTTCGTAGAATCAAAAGTCCAAATTGCCGAAATTCAAAACGTTCTTTAGGTTCATAGAAATACACTTGGTACACTTGCCGATTACACAGAATTACGTAGGGCACACAATTAATTACCACCAGTTCGTCTGTCACAGGTCCACTGTACACTCGCTATACGGCACCTTGCCTTAAAACATTGAAACAACTCTAAAACTCAAAACTGACTGAAACTCCGCACACAGGCGCTCCTATTTATACGCGAACAAGCTGATCTGGAAGCTTCTCCACACCGGGGGAAGTCATACTAGAGTTTCACTGTCTTTCCAGGCAGGCGAAGGGGAAACGAGTGACTTCTGGTTACTTCTCTCCCTATCCCTTCTCTACTCCGCACGTCATTAGCGCTATGCATTAGCGTAGACGTGGCTTAGCATTGTCCGTCTCCCTCACTCCCACAGCAAGAGCCATTCCGTCACAGGAGTAAGCGTGGCCTCGATGTAATCTGTTCCCTCTCTTTCTGTCAGATCTTTCTGCCAGCTGATCTTGTACGTTCGGGTGACAGTACTTTGTGCTTGTAATGTGGCAAATGAGGAGAAAGAATGAGGGGAGAGATACAAAAGAACAAACATGGCGAGGGTACCTCATGTTTCCAGTTCAAACACTCAAACCTGCTCACAACCTAAAGCTAAGCTTGTGGAACTTAGCCGTGCAGTTGGACTGACGTCAGTTACAAGAGGCTGAACACCGTTGGCTAAAGTAATTGATGAAGAAAATGATAGGAACAGAAAATGAAAATGCTCTTGGTAGGAGTTACGATATAATTTGCATATCTACCCGGAGAAACAACGAAAAACACACGAAAAAAAGTTATTCTATGTGCTCTCTTGGGAGTTTACACTTTCCAAGCTCACATACAGTTTTTGTTGGAGATGCAGTCTTTCCCGATGGCCGCTAAGGACTAATGGCCAGAGACCTGTGTGTGTGTGTGTGTGTGTGTGTGTGTGTGTGTGTGTGTGTGTGTGTGTGTGTGTGTGTGTGTGTGTGTGTGTGTGTCTGTGTGTGTGTGTTTGTGTACGTGGACTATACTGTACTCGCTCGCGAATATAAACAACTAAAGGTAGGCATAGCCTGATC
>CM060950.1:302874801-302999801 GCA_030765055.1 Mantis religiosa | reverse complement strand
AGGGCGAGATTGACGACACCTTGGACACGCTAGCTTGTGCACAGTAGTTCTCGACCCTGGAGCTCAAGTCGGGTTACTGGCAGGTAGCTCTAGACCCGAGAGACAAGGGAAACACTGCTTTCTCGACAGGCCAAGGGTTTGGCAGTTCACAGTTATGCCCTTTGGCCTGTGCAATGCACCAGTTACTTTTCAACGCCTCATGGAGTCAGTGATGAGAGGACTGACTTATAACGCCTGCCTCTTATACCTGGACCACATCATCATCGTCGGTAATACCTTCGAAGACCATCTGGAAAACCTGAGCCAGATACTGCAGAGACTGCAGACGACCAACCTGAAGCTGAACGCGAAGAAGTGTCAGCTCTTCTACAAGGAAGTGAACTATCTGGGCCGCCCGCCCCGGTAGCGTGATGGTAGAATGTCTGCCTCACGTTCAAGAGGTCCCGAGTTCGAATCTCGGTCAGGGTGAGTTACCTGGATAAGGTTTTTTCCGGGGTTTTCCCTTATCCTTCAAAATGAATGTCGGGTAACTGTAAGCTCAATGGACCCTGGGCTCATTTGAGCATCATTTCATCCATTTCATCCATTGTCCGATATGACTTAACGTTGGAGGACGTAAACTACAAAAAAAAACTATCTGGGCCACATTGTCTCGGCAATCGGAGTGGCCACAGACCCAAAGAAAACACAGGCTGTGAGAGAGTGGCCTGGCCCAAAGGATAAGCGAGATTTGCGTAGTTTCCTGAGGCTGTGCAGTTATTACCGCCGCTTCATAAAGGGGTTCTCCAACATCGCAAAACCCCTTACCCGACTGACAGAGGAACACCGACCTTATGTGTAGACGGATGACGCCGAAGGCGCTTTCCAGCTCCTGAAGAAGACCCTGTGCAGTCCTCCAATTTTGTGTTTTTCACAACCAGGCAGCGCTTTCATTCTGGACACTGACACCAGCGACCATTGCATTATAGGCGTACTATCGGAAATCCAGGACGGCCATGAGCGAGTGATAGCCTACTACAGCAAGACGCTATCCAAGACAGAAAAGAACTACTGCGTCAGCTGGCGAGAGTTACTGGTGGTAGTAAAGACATAGGAGCACATCCACAAGTACCTGTATGGTCAGCCATTCACCCCGAGGACTGACCGCTTTGGCCTAACCTGGCTACTGAGCTTTTGAATCCTGGAAGGCCATACAGCACGTTGGGTCCAGAGGCTGCAGCAATAGGACTTCACCTCTGAACATTGAAGAGGGAAGTGCCAAGGTAACGCAGATGTCATGTCCCGAAGTCCCTGCCCAGAAGAGTGCAGCCAGTGCACAAGAGTGGAGCAGAAGGAGCGTGCCGCAGCAGTCCGAGTAGTGACGGAGTGCTTGCGGACGGCTGGGATAGCGCAGGCCTGAGGCGGGAGCAACTGGCGGACGCAGACTTGGGACCACTCTTGAGAGAAGCTGAAGCAGGGACAAGACTGACCTGGGAGGACATCGCACCGAGGAGCGCCACCTACAAGTCGTACTGGGCCCAATGGGACTCACTGAAGACAAGATGGGGCGTGCTGTTCCGGTAATGGGAATCTCCTGATGGGAGGACTCAGAGCGAGCAGTTGGTACTTCCCAGAACTAAGGTCCCGAAAGTCGTGGAGGAAGTGCACGGCGGTACTTCAGGACACCTGGGAGCAAACAGGACGATCGATAAACTTCGGCAGTGGTACTACTGGCTGAGACTCCGAGCAGATGCTGAGAGATGGTGCCGTCAATATCACGCGTGCGCTTCGAGTTGCGGCCCCCACACTAGGAGCTGGGGTCGAATGCAGCAGTACAACGTCGGAGCGCCATTCGAAAGGATCGCCGTCAATATAGCTGCATCATTCCCAGTGTCCGGCCGAGGCAACAAGTACCTGATGGTGGTCATGGATTACTTCACCAAGTGGCCGGAGTAGTATGCCATCGCGAACCAGGAGGCAAAGACGATCACAGACTCCCTCGTGGAGCAAGTGTTCTGTCGATTTGGGGTGTCGTTAGAGCTCCACAGCAACCAGGGCACCACTTTTGATTCAAACCTGATGACGGAGGCACTAGAAAGACTTGGGGTTAACAAGACCCGCACAACACCCCTACACCCACAGTCAGACGGCATGGCGGAGAGATACATCAAGACCTTGGAAGAGCATCTAAGGAAGGTCGTGGCCAGCCATCAGCGAGACTGGGACGTCAAGGTGCCACTGTTCTTGCTGGTCTAAAGCTCGTTAACGCACGACACAACTGGAATGACGCGGGCCAGCTTAATGTTTGGCCGAGAGTTACGACTCCCCTGTGATCTGGCATTTGGAAGCCCCCCGGACGCTAAACAGTCAGCAACCGAGTATGTGGAGAATCTGGTGTACGACCTACACGACATGCATGAGATGGCAGCTCAGAACATCCAGAAGGTGAGCGACCGCATGAAGATCCGATACGACAGGCAAGCCAACAGCCAAGGGTTCCAGCAGGGTGACCTAGTCTGGTTGTACCGCCCTACCCGGACCAAGGGACGATGCCCGAAGCTCCAGCAACAATGGCAAGGACCGTCTTGGGTGGAAAAGAGGATTAGCGACGTGGTCTAACGCATCCAGAAGGTGCCCGTAGGGCAGTTGTCCGGATTGGGTTGGACTCGAGGGTGCAGTATGTTCCTGACACCCACGGGTAAATGGGTACTTCCGGCCAGGCTACGGCCGCCCGGAGGGGGTAGAGGGTGGCCTGAATAGTCCCGGGTACTAGCCTGCAGAGCTAATAGAAGCTGTGCTAGGTCACCATTCGGCCCCACCGAGGTTATCGGTAGTCTTCCCTGCGGGGTTGACGCGCGTAAGTGGCGTATTGACTTCCATCCCGTCTTGACGTTGTGCTCATCGGGGGGGGGGCTTTTTAGACTCAAGGTATTGCCCTATGGAAAGAGCCCCGGAGTTTCCATCGCTCCCGGGTAGAAGGAGGCCCGGGTCCTTGGACCTACGGGTCCAGGACTAATGTGAGTAGAGCCTCTGCGCTTAACTGGTAGTAAGCAGCTTGCGTAAGCAGTTAGCGATAGCGCGGCTAGTCTAAACAGATAGCCGGCAACAAAGATAGCTGAGATATAAGACTTGCCGGGCCAGACAGGGTTTCACGTTTCTGGAAGGTGATAGAAATTCGGATTACGTCGTTAGATGCCTTGTTGATTCGAGAAACATCTAGTGGTTGTAGAGAACAGACTGGAATTCAAGAATGGGTGTATAAAAAGAAGCCATTGCTAGTGATGAGTCAGTTGTGTGTAAAACGAGAGTCAGCTGTGAAGTGTTGTAACGAAGGCTAATGTTTGTTATTGTCATCGACCTTGGTGCTGTAGATTGTGATATGTGATGCAGTGTTGTTACGTGAGAGTTGAACAGAGTATTACTACCGAAATAAAGAACATTTAGAATTTCGGAAATATGGACTTTTAATTCTACGAAGCCACAAAGTATGTTGATTTGTTGTTTTTATAGGATTGCAGAATTGTATATTTATATTTTGTTAACCCCGTGTTACAACAATTATTTTATTCTCCTTGCAACATTCAGGAACACCATTCAAATATTTACCCTTAGAAACGGGCTATTTGGACGAAAATGAAAACTAGAACTTTCAGCTGTGCTCCTTAGATGAACATGTAATATGTATCACTTTTATTTCCGGAGCTACGAGCTGTGTGTATGTTTCTTTTTCCTTTTTTAGTTTAGCTTTCCAGTTAAACAAAGCTATAAAGCTCTGAAGCATTACACTCATCCATTATCTCTTTTACATCTTCTGCAAAATATTCTTATATATCGTATCTTATTGTTATCTCATACAGTCGAGATAATCGTTAGTAAAATGTATACTATTACACTTAGTTGTAGGTACAAGGAAATAGAAGAAGCTGGAATGATAATCAAATCTTTAACAAGCAGGTCACTGCACGCGAAATTTCCCTCTCTATATAGGTTCCCAAGGATTAAAGGAAGGTTTAAAAGTATTGGGACACTCAGAACAATAGAAATAAACATCTCATAAGTTGTTAAATATACAACAGATATTGTATGCTAACATTTTGTTTCTCTTATTGTGTGCAATTAGTACAACGTATTTAAGCTTCGTTCCGAATTACGAGTGCTTCATGAGCTATTATCAGAAAACGCAGGATATAAATTCTGTTACACCTGAAAATGTTTTAAACACATTTCTTCCCTCCCTTACATCACCGATAAGGTGTTACGGGACACGAGATCCACTAGCTCCGAAAGTCGGGGCGAGGGAATCTGAAGCACTGAGCCTGATAGATGAAACCAGGTTTGATGGGGACAGACCAACCACTGGGATGAGAGTATGAGGGTGAAATGAATGATAGGAAAAATGGATGATGGAGCAATTGGTGGAATTATGGTGGGGAAACTGGTGTTCCCCGAGAAAAACCCGCCTAAGCGCCATGTTGTCCAGCACCAATTTCACTTTCTGGTCACCTGGGATCGAATTCGGGTGAGAGTCGAGCAGTCTAACCATTCGGCCACCACACGGCCTGAATACGCTATATTTCATTAAAATCTCCAGAGCAATGATTTAGAAAATCCGAAATAGAAAAATGCATTTCCATGTAAATTGTAATTTGATGTTGAGGTCAACTTCAAATAAACTAGTTTGATATATATCGGACTTCTCGTTTTTTTAATTCCACTGTAATGCTGTTTTCTCTCTCTCTCTCTCTCTCTCTCTCTCTCTCTCTCGCATATAAATGCACACATAAAGCGCAAAAAAGAATTACTCACTAAAACGCCTTCTTTTTCTCTGAGGGTCTCAAAAGGTATATTTCTGTTGAACTCTAGATATTGATTTTATAGGTAACACGGTCTGTCGTCCTCCGTGGTCTGTGGGAACATGCAGGCCCTATGTCGTGGATTCAAACCCGGAGGAGGGAGATGGAATCCATAGCATGGATTCCCCGGTTCCCCTGAAAGGGAAGTAAACTCGATGGTCATTGTTATTTATTTATGGCGCGTATACGGACCTCAAGGCTAATAAGAGACCTCTGGGCAAATTTGAGCTGTCCTTCAAGTCGAATATAGAATAGGACTCTGAGAACCACAGCAATTAAAGCGTGTTCATAAATAAAATTTCAGTGTCATACCTTTACCTATCAATTTACCGAGCGAGGTGACACTACAGTATGATTTGTGACTCGCATTCGGGAGGTCGCATGTTCAATACCTGTCGACAACGCCCACTGATTTTGGTTTTTCTTGGTTTCCCCATGTCGCTTAGACGAATGCTGACAGGATACCTTTCATATCAGGATCTTCTTTTCATAATTTCCCTACATTTTCTTACCACCTTTCAGGTGTGGTTTCAGACGTGCAGTGTATGGAGCTGCCGGACGGTGACTGCGCTTTGTAAATGCTGTTCTGTGTGTTGTGTAGTCGCTGTCCTCACGTCACGCTTGTGAATACCACACCCTGTGATGTAATCATTGTCTTAGTATTATTCCATAAATGCATCTGATTTTCTGTTTATTTGACATTTTATTAATTTTTCACGATTATTCAGTAGCGCTTTTCGAATCAGTAAAATCTGAAATCATAGCTTCTTTTTCACATTCAGATAGGCCAATAGTTGGGGCCCTATCTGATTTGGTGGATGACAGTGGTCTCTTCATTTTTGTAATGAAGAAACAGTGTTAGCCAATTTCTATTTTACTGTCATCCATAGTAACTGGCGATGATACTGTTGGCCGAAGTATTGGCTAGTTGACAGGGTAACGTGAGTTCAGAAACACCGTTATTGTTCTCTGCTGTAATCATATTTGGCTGGAAACTTTGTTATATACTGTTGCAGTGTGACCATGAAGCTATGTTCTAGCTGGGGATGGGTTTGAATCCTGGTTTCCCGCAAAGGGACAGTCCTCTTTTTGCTCTATGGCTTTCGTGTTTATACTGGAAGCAGAAGGGAACATCAGATGATACATAGGATATCCAATGTGGTAGATTATTTACTAGCACTGGAAATGGTTCAAGCAGCTCCTCTTCATATTCCGGAGTAATGGAAGTTTGGCGACTGAAACTCAGGTTGAGAGATAGTCTGCGGTCGAAATCCGTATGTAAGAGAGATATTGGTGCAAGAGTTTGTGTTACGAACGGCAGCGTTGTTTCTCTAGTACATAGTGTGTAGTGCTGGGTCACTTATTAGATACAATGATGCTTTGTTAACGATCTTGTTGGAATTTTCTGATCTGCTGCCGTAATTGCCTTAAGTTCCGCTATAAACTCATCTGTGATTTATTTATTGCTAAGGTAAGAACACTGTCCTTTGTTTGAAGTTTTTGAAACACATATAGGATGGATCTTTATATATAGCAGCTAACTGTTGCACAAATTCAGTGGTGGAAGCATAATGGGTGAGTCAATCGCAATGGCTTTTAGGTATTTTGGAACAACTGCTCTGTGATGTTTTATCATAACTAATTATGAAGTACTCTTAGAAGCACCGGTAGTTAGTTGGTTAAGCTCGTTTGGTATTGGAATCCATGTTGTATAGGCTGGAAGACTGGAAATCCGAGTACAGACCAGAATACATACAAGCGTCACCAAACATGAAACGATACAGTAAAGTTAATGGCAAACAGGTCAAACAAGTTTAAAAAAATACTAGTTTAGCTTAATAATAACCAGACATCCTGGAGATTAACACACAAGCCTTCAACTACCTTGCAATTTTCGGTGCAACACTTTTACGCAAAAGTACGTAGTTTTTACGCAAATAGAAAGACTCAGTCTACTTGTCATTTGGGGATCGCTTGAAGGACAACTGGCGCACAACACGGATGGAAATTTGACGTCATCAATGACGTAGTTTTCGAATACAAACTCGACGAAGACATTCATTTGGGAATTATCACGAATTATGATGTGCAATTCAACAAAACCATCACCTACCATATCTGGAAGTAAACACTGCAAACCAAAAAGTACTTTAGATGTTGTTCTAATTCTGAACTTTTATTCATGTATTCATGTTTCAATCCGATGTTTTCAATTTTCCGGAGCCAGGATTGTCCCAAATAAAACTGAAGCATATTAAGATGGGCTTTTGGAAACACATTTCTGACAGCAGTTAGGGCTGCTAATTCTGAGACTAAAATTATATATTCAGGGTTTTAATTGTTTTTACATAACTGTTTTACATTTGCGGTATTGTAGCCTACATTTGGGGGTACTGTAACCTGCATTATTGGGGTACTGTAACCTGCATTTTTTCGGATATGTAACGGTATCTCAGGGTCAGTGTTGTGCAAATGGCATGCACCCGCAATTTTCATTTATTTGTGATCTAGAACTTTTATGCATTGGGATTTTGCCTATCTCTTCGATTTCCAAAATAATATATAAATAAATCAACATGAAAAGAACTTAACGAGCTATTTGCAGAAAATTAAAGTTAGTTATCCATATTAATGTGTGTGAATATTAAGTATATAATATTATAATAAAATTGTTTGTAATTTTTTAGAAAATAGAAAGCAATAAAAAGGATATATTAGATTGGGAACGTATTTTAAAATCTTTATGTCACAACCTTGAAAGAATATGCACGTTTCGCTTTTGAGAAATGTACACAAAGACACATGCACGAAGTGCCGGCCTTCGTAGCCATGGTCGCTGAAGCGTATGTCTCTAGTGTTCAGCCGCGTAGAGGGCAGCAGGTTCGAGTCCCACCTAGGGCATGGGTGTTTATGTATACAGTGAATATTTGTGAAACTAGGAAAACAGTTAAGAAAATAAATGGAAATAATGAAAAATCGGTTAAATAAGAAAAAAAACACGTACATTTTTGCTTCCTTTACTTATTATAGGTAGTGTTTAAAAAATTAACGTCCTCCAACTTTAAGTCATATGGGACGATTAACGAAATGGGTAAAATGATGTTCAAATAAGTCCGCGGCCCATAGAGTTTAGAGTTACCCGACATTCATCTTTCAGGGTAAGGGAAAATCCCATTAAAACCTTATTCAGATATTTTACCCTTACTGAAATTCGACCTCGGGACCTCTTGAGCGTGAGGCAGAGACGCTTACACCTCGAGGCAGGCATTATAAATAAGCATTAAAGAGATTAAAATGAATATTTCAATGTATAGCCTGCTTTCGGGAGTTCCCGGCTTCAAATTCCCACGGGGGCATCAGTCTGAATGGAGATTTTTCGTGGTTTGCCTCAGTCACAAAGATAAATGTTGTTGTTGTTGTTGCTGTTGTTGACTAATGGCACTGGGGATTAGTTGATTTGCATCATTTTCTCCCTAGCTTCCCAATATAAAGCCTGTAGGTTCCCACTTTTGAGACCATTACATTTGTCAAATGGTGTTTGTTCATGATGACATCCTGTTTACACATAGTACATTTGGGTGTAGGTATGCAGTGTATTTTATAAAGGTGTTCTGCAAGACAATCATGGCCAGTTTCCATTCTAAATAGGGCCACTGCAGTTTTTGTTGGTAGTTTTTGTATGTCAGTTTGTCTCCAATGTTCTTATAATCCTTGTCTTTTAGTTTATCTGCTTCATCAAGTCTCTGCTGTCTATTAAAATGTGGCTTAATGTTGTTTAATTGTTTATTAATTTCAGTTTGTCTTAAGGGTTTTATATTTTGAATTGCACCTTTTTTGCTATTTGGTCAGTATGTTCATTACCTAAAAGTCCAACGTGGGCTGGAATCCATTGCAGGGTGACATATCGGATTGGATATTTAATATCATGGCCAAAGGTGCTTCTTTAATTCTAAAATGTATTCTTCTTCTTTAACTGTCCTCTTATACCACTACGTAGTGTCTGGGTGTTCCTGTTCCTCTTAACCCTTCTGTGGGTTGAGGAATAGAATCTCTGGATCAGTGAAAGAGAGAATCCAGAATGGGTGATCAGCCCGATATCTGGAATGAGATTGAGAGGGGAGAGGGAGGGAGGTGGAAGATGACAGAATGAGGGCAAGATGAAATGATAGGAAAGATGATAATGGAGCAATTGGTGGAATGCTGGCGGGAGAAACCGGAGGACCTGGACAAAACCCGCCCCAGCGCCGTGTTGAGCATCACATAGGATCGAATGCAGGCCGACTTGGTGAGAGCCAAGCGGTCTAACCACTTAGCCACGGCGCGGCCTGTTAATTCTAAAACTATTAGTACAAGTTAAAATAGATGGTAACAGCGAATACAATTCCATGTATTGACAGATAATAAACGCAGGTAGAATACACGGCAACCAAATATCCTCTGTCTGTACAGTTGCCTAGCATCGGGTTCGTGGATGCGTGACGAAAATGGTAGATAGCGGATGAAACCTAACAGGCTAACTGTCCACCATACACCGATGTGCGAGGTATCTCGTAATAGATCTGTGTGATATGACCACGTAATTAAGTTGACATAAAATAAATAAAGGCAAAAGATATATCTTTGCTGCAGCAAAAGAAATATTTGCTGTTGAGATGTTCGGAACATCTGACATTCAATAGAGTTTCTGGTTGTCTATCGCGCAGTAAAGCTATGCTAATAATTTACTATTTTGCTATCAAAACTGTTTATTTTGAGCTTTATTGCGTATTCAAAGCCTAGCTCATTACAAAAAGTCAAATGGTGGTCAAAGTTTATTGGGGTTCACTATACAATCTCGTCCCGATGTTTAAACTAACTGGAGTCACTCCCCCCTCCCCCCCCCCCCCCCCAACGAAATTTTTTTTCTCTCAGTGCTGTTGTTGTCATACTCCTGTGGGCGTGTTTTCATTGCTCGCTGGACGATACACACATTTGTAAATTAGTAGCGTTAACACCCCCAAAAGAGCTGGTGCAGTATGTCCATTGCAGAAAAATCATACTCAATTTTGAAAGTCCTTTGAAATGGGAGGGAATGCATTTTATCTTTGTATTGGAAGAATGGCCCTGCTTTGACATTTGTCTCTGTAAACTGAAATCCAAACTTAATACAGGTGTGCTTAAAGACACATTATGTTAATTTTTATTTTTTGAAAATCTTAGTGTTGCACTCACACGACTTTCTCTACTCAATCTTACACAAAATTTTATTTTAATATAACTTACGTGTTCCAACGTTAAGTCATAACGGACGTGAATGAAATGGATGAAATGCTGCTCAAATGAGTTCAGGGGCCATGAAGCTTAGAGCTACCCGACATTTGTTTTTAAAGATAAGGTAAAACCCTGGAAAACCCTTATCTAGGTAACTAAGCCTGACTGAGATTCTAAGTCCGGACCTCGTGAATGTGAGGCAGATAGGCTGCATACAAACTACCCTTTGTTTATCTCATGTTAATTGAGATAGGCATTATTTATGTCTCGTATATTTATGTCTAATGCTTTAATTTTTATTTATTTGATTTTGTAGAGCATTTATTCCACAACGTGTCACTTAGTACCCTCAATAATTTTATAGAAATGGTTTTATTCCGTATTTCCTTGCACGTGTAAGGGGAATATTGGGATAAGTTGGCTTTAGCGATACTCAAATCCTTAAAGAGCACAACCGGTCGCTATGTGATGGCTTTGAAGTTACATTCTCTCTGCATGATAATCAGAGAGAGAGAGAGAGAGAGAGAGAGAGAGAGAGAGAGAGAGAGAGAGAGAGAGAGAGAGAGAGAGAGAGAGAGAGAGAGAGAGAGAGAGAGAGAGAGAGAGAATAATCATATGAGAAAAGTATGTTATGAAAATTTAAGCCAATAACAGGGTATATCTTGGCATTGGTTAACAACAAAAATCACTTTATTTAATACAAACTGCGTGTTTTAACAAAATTCTACTTTTTCTTTAGCAAGATTTTGTGTACCCCTTTCCGTTTGCCAGTTATACCGAATCTTTCTCAATTAAGAGTTTAGGGGTATCCTCAGAAAATTGAAGATGTGGATTCCATTTGCCATAAAAATACCTTTAATATATAATATTTTAATCAAAGTCGTTAGATCCAGCTTTGAAGGTATTAAAATTGTCCAAATGTTTACATGTAAAGGCAGCTTAGAGTGGGAGATTTTCTCGAAATTCTCAAAAACCGGGACCAAATATGTTTTTAACCGATATTTTGTTTTTGAGTTATGTTCTATCTCTCTTTCTCTCTATCTCTCAATCTCTCACACATAACTACGCACACGGCCAATCTTTAAACACTACATTTTGGAGGATTCAGAAGAGCTCAGAACATCTTTCGCTGAAATTTAGGTATGAGCACCAAATTTTTGGATGGAGTACAATTCTTCCCGTAATTATCATAC
The DNA here is from genome assembly GCA_030765055.1 of Mantis religiosa. Classification (NCBI taxonomy): domain Eukaryota; kingdom Metazoa; phylum Arthropoda; class Insecta; order Mantodea; family Mantidae; genus Mantis; species Mantis religiosa. The sequence goes on along the minus strand of CM060950.1, from coordinate 302,988,526 downwards.
TCAGTAGAGAAAGTAAAACTGTATTCCTATTACTCTATTCACGAGCTGCCTTATCGAGCGAGATGGTTCCATGGTGATATGTTAGGCTTGCATTCAAAAAGTCACTAGTTAGATTCCTGTCAACCTCCCACTCTGACCTTGATTTTCTGTGGTTTTCCCTGGTCAGTAGTCGAATTTTGTGGAGGTTTAATATCTCCCACGATTTACTTATCGTCATTTCCCGTTCATTTCGCTTCCTTATTATTGTTCAAGTGCGTTTCTATTATTATCCTTGAACACTAGATGGCTGATCGGTTTATGGGGCATTTATTACTAGGCTGCGGAACACGCTGCTTGCTTCCAATTTGACTGGAAAAGAGATGCGCAGGGGCTTTGCTGAGAATCCCTCTTCGCAAGCACAAACTCAGTTAAGCACGAGGCTGGTGCCTCTCCCCTCTCTGCTTGCTTGTAAACAAAGTTGCGCCATAGAGATAGGTGTATATTTAAGGACACTCAGACGGTTTCGTCTGTGGCCTGCATTTGGGAGGCCTGGGTTCGATTCCGGCTTACCTGACCCGTGGCCCTTGTCAGTTTTCCCGGGTCACTAGGGGAATGCTGGGTAGGTTAATTACCCCCCCCCCCAAATTTCGAGTTCCTCCATTTCATCTGCATTATCGTTTCACATCATCTCTCATCTGGTGGTCTCTTTCAGGGTAGAACTGTCGGCGGGATCCTGGGCGGTGCATGACAGAATGATATGCTCCTAGTAAAGATTTCCTCCTTCATATATTGAAGATATTCTCGGAATACTAGCCAGGTGAAAAGACGATTAGGAACCTAAGTTTTGGTAGCGTACATGGCTGCCATCATCAGGATATGGACGAATAAGACATGCTAATAAACACAAAGTTGAGATAACAAAAAGTCAAAAACGACAAAGCACTGCCAATAATCGCATCCCTGAACAAAGGATTGTTTGCAAATTCAATACCAGGTCCGGAGAAGACGTGAGTGTAGAAAACTACATAAGTCAAAGAAACGTAACTACCTAATTTGACATTCAAGCTGTATAAATTTATGCTTGTTAAGGCGATTGATTATATTTTAAGGCCGGTTTTCAAGAGTAACTGAAATGAAAAGCAGGAAGCGATGAAGCGTGCTCCTCCCATAGGAAATGGCCAAAACCTCCTTAGCTCTGCGCTCTCAGTAACTCTGACAGGGGCACACTTAATGGCGTGCTGGTTTTCAGTTCAGTTTCTCTTGGAAACTGGCCTAAAAATGGAAATCAATCGACTCAAGGAACACAGATTTATACAGCTTTAATGTCAAATTAGGTAGTCACGTTTCCATGACCTAACCTAGCTACATAATAGAAGTTAACTTAACCTAAAGGCATGTCCGAAGCATATCCCCTTGAACACATCATTGACAAAGAAGCCGTCAAGCACTGTCTGCCTGGGAAAGGGTTGAACCTTAGATCCAAGCATTATCTTTCCCAAACTAGCATGTTTGTAGAAAAATTTTAATTTTACTTTTATTTTCTCAAAGACAGCCCTGAATTTTAATTCACTTTATGTGTGTAATATATTAGACACAAAAAGTGGAATAGGCAGCTTGAATTTTCCAGGAATAACCTAAGAAGTCCACTTCATTTAACTTTGTGTGGTGACCAAACCATAAGTGCTATGTAAAATGTTACCATGGGAGGGACGCAGATCAAGCTTAAACACAAAGCTTACTTTAAATTATGCTTCTTTGCTTCTTCTATGCTTCTTATGCTTCTACCTGCTTCCGATCCATAATAAATTGGTCGTTACTAATTACTCTTATAGCTTTGCTCTCAGTTCAGATCTCATATTCTTGTAATCACGGATAAGTTCTTACAACTACAAACTAAATAATATTTTATAACTAATAGAACATAGGACTAAACTTTCAACTTCCTACATTTGAAACCAAAACAACATGGCACTGGGACGGGTTTTACTTGTTGTTCTCCGGTTTCTCCAGCGACCACTCCACCGATTGCTCCACCACCATCTTTCCTATCACCTCATCTCTCACGCACTTTCACTCCGGCGATGGGCTGATAACTTATACCGGAATATCTATGATCACGAAACCTCTGATTCTTAACCCATTGCCTACGGGCCTCGAGGCTGCGCTGTTCAGCAGGCGCTGTGTTTCACTTAAGGAATTACAGGATTTGAATCCAAAGTTTCAGATCTTTACTACGAACTTGCACTGATGTCACTTCTTGCTGCACCAAATGTAATCTAAGTAAATTTCATTGCCTAAGCTGGAGAAACCGGAGAACACAAAGAAAAACTCGTCCCAGTGACATGTTGTTTTGGTTTCAAATGTAGGAAGTTGAAAGTTTAGTCCTATGTTCTATTAGTTATAAAATATTATTTAGTTTGTAGTTGTAAGAACTTATCCGTGATTACAAGAATATGATAACTTAACTGAGAGCAAAGCTATAAGAGTAATTAGTAACGACCAATTTATTATGGTTTGGAAGCAGGTTACCTTCTGCGATGTTTACAGACTAATGATATCGAAAATATGGATAGGACAGGAGATTCATGTCATAGCATCAAACGTGGGCCGTTTGCTTGAATGCCAACATTGCTTTTGACAGGGGTTTTGGGTTTTACATTCAAAGTAATGTTCTGGCAGAATATGCAACGCTTTACGCATCTCTAGATCCACAGTAAAGCTTATTAAAGTACATTTTATAGTTTTGATTTTAGGTGAGCACACAATAACATTTTTATGTAGTTTCTTTCCAATTGGTTCCATATGGCAGAAAAATTGAAACCGTCTTGACTAAGAAGCCGAGTTTTTATATCCATTGACATAAATGAGGAAAAACGCTAAACTATACTCTCTACATATTGTGTAAATTTCTGCTCAATCCAAGGCTGAGAACATTATGATTAAAAAAAGTGAATAAAATACAAAACTACATCCCGATACAGGTAATACAGATGTCCATATATACCATTTGCATATACGTTAGTCGATTTAGAAATGACAGGCTAAAAAATGTGAACTTCTGCCTGCATCGCCCCGCCAAAAAGAACTATCTTTCTGAGAAAACCAGCAACAGATTACGTTTCGTATAAAGGTATATCATCTGTTTGGATTATATGTGATATATCTTGAGCACCACATAATGAGGTAAGTACATATGTATTTTTTAATTGCGTGAACTAAACTTTGAAGTGGTTTACATTGTTATTGAATATTACAAATTGATTTTTTCTTTAACCATATGTAAAATATTATTGAAGATTCCCATTTCCTTAGAAGTGTAAACATTTCTTAAGCAAGGTTTTCTTTGGATGAGGAATATCCTGTTTCATAGATTTATAACACCTAAAATCCCGAGGTTACTAAAGAGACCTGTGAGCAAAATTCAGCGGTCTTACCCGGTTAGTGCAGAATGTGACGCTCAGAGAGCAGCAGTTAGGAAGCCCTTATAGTGAAAGTTCAGTTTCAATTTTCTTCATAGAAGTTATATATAGCACGCACTTATTTTTGTGGAATGAGGAAATGAATGAAATTTGATCGTGCCTGCTTTTTAGACGGATATACCCCTAAATATTCCCCCCAATATCTCGGCCTTTGATTTTTCTGACATAAATCGAAGTATTCTTTACTTTTTTGAAAAGGAGGGAAATTCCGAAAATTATACTTCTTGTTTTGAGTGCCTAAACGTAATACACTTTCCTTGGAAACTATTTCAGATTTAAATCGAAATATACATATCTTTCTTGAGAAAGATATGTCAGATAAAGAAATACATATATTCGTGTGTTAGCTCGCAACACAAAAGGAGACTAAGCACATTGTCCTCCTTAAGTGACCGCACATAGATAAAAGCTAGATCTATATCTGTGGTACAGTGAAGCACAGTTGACAACATGTTTGAGCTATTATGCGAAATTACAATTCGGAAGAAGTACTCTGAATGCGTCGCTTTTATTTTTCTGGCGTCATTATTGGTAAACACGAAGGAACCTGATTTTTGCAAGATTTAACTTGCGTGCATTATCACAAAATATCTGGGTTTTCCGCCTGATCGGAAACTAGATGCTGCATTTTTTCAACAATTTCACTGTGAATTCATTTCACACTTTTGCATTCAGAGAATAAATTTATGGATACCCCGTATTATCATTAACATACCGAACTATGCTCCGATTATTTATTTTAATTTTATTGATTGGTTGTTTGATTTGTTTATGGACTGATTGATTTAATTATTTCTTTATTTAATTATATATTTATGTGTTGGTCTATTAATATGTTTATTTATTTATTGAAATAGATATTTATGTGCCTGTTTATTTATTTAATTAATTAATGGGTGAACTTTGCATTACATTTTCTTATCAGTTGTCGGCGATCTCTTTGAGATATTTTAATATATTGTGTCGATTATGTGACATCATTCCTGTCGGTATCTTATAAGGACATAAAAGGGGTGTGGTCTAGAGGTGTGAAAGCAAGTGTAGTCCAACTAGCACTAATATTATCTAATTAGTGGCGGCTCCTTGAAAGATTTTAAATTATTGGGTCGATTCCGGGTCGTCATTAATTTCGGAATTTTGTAAACTCAAAGGGGAGGTGATAATTGCATTACATTTTCTTATCAGTGTCGGCGATCTCTTTGAGGGATTTTAAAATACTGTGCTGGCTTTGAGTCGATTATGTGACGTCACTGTTCGTCGCGTGCCAGATGTGCGTGGTCATGAAGTCATTCATGACGTCTGCCATTTATAGGTGTGTCTGTGACGTCATTCATGTCGGTATCTTGTAAGGACAAAGAGGAGAAGGAAATTGGATAACAATAGCGATATTGTTATCCAATTAGGGGCGGCTCCTTTGAGTGGTTTTAAAATATTGTGCTGACTTTTAGCCGATTCTGTGACGTCAATGTTGGTGGCGTGCCGGATGGGCGTGTTTTATGACGTCATTCAAGACGTCTGCCATTTAGGTGTGTGCCTGTTACGTCATTCATGGGGTACCTTGTAGGGACAAAGAGGTGTGTTAGTGGGATTAAATTGTAATCTAATTAGCGCTATTGTTATCTAATTTGGGGCGGCTCCTTTGAGTGGTGTCAAAGAAAATACTACCCCTACTGTCCTTGTCTTCTTCATTCTATTGTAATCGACGAAGTTCACAATGTATAGATTTGACCAGCTGTCATTTAACATAATCCATTCGCATATATATCCTGACTGTTTGTTTACTTATCGCCTTGAGCCATGTTGCAGATTTCGTGACGAAGTGAAAATGCATTAATTGGTAGTAGCAGGGAATCATTGTATATCTTTGACAGCACGGAGTATGCTCTTACTTTCTTTCAAGACTTAAAAGTTTTGTAATCTGTTCAATAAGATTAGTTGTGAGGTTGTGATTACCTTTGGAAACGTATCTAGCACTGAATTAGGCAAAGATTAGATAGTATATATTGGGACATGCTAGGTTACTCTAAAGAACGCCCCGATATCAGGAAAAATTACAAGGGAAATCATTAAATGAAAATGGCAGAACGACAGTTAATAATTTGTAATTATCTTGCAATATATATACTTGCATAAGCAACATATCTTTTGATTAGCTCAAAACTCTCACTTTCTTTATACATTTCCCTTTCGAGCAGCACTTACACAGAGAATTAACTGTTGCACTTTCTCCCACTGAGTGATCAAAAGAAACTTTATAATAATTTAGGCTTAATGCTCACCGAACCAACTGTAATGTTTAATTTGGAATAGACCGAAAAATCATTTAACCCTAATGCAGCGGTCCTACCAACTCTGTCGCCCCTTTAGATGGAGTTGTTGCTCCAGTTTCGAGCCCCAGTGCATAAATTGAACTGGAGCCACCGCTCTGGGTTTCACTCTGGTTTTGCCGCCAGTAGCACTAGTATTGTGTCCGAACCAGTGTCATCATGACGAATCAAAGCTTGACAGGTATGACGTCATTTTCCAGTGTTCTTTTCCTGCTTGGACGTAACATAGGTGGTGCAAATCCCATTTGATATGCTCTGTGGCTCTGACGACATGGCACAATAGGGTACTTTAAGCTTTTGTTAAATGGGAAGACGTTATTCCTCCTTCTCGCCGCTTTAGGTCTTTCAAAGGGAATGCAATTTCATAGTCCTCACTTAGCGACGAGCTCTTAAAATATGTAATTATTGTTTAAAGACTACTGTATTCCTTTATTCCTATTGTACCTACAAGAAAATGTGTGATAAAACAATTTCTCTAAATGTGTATCTTGATTAACATGGATAGAAAGAAAAATAAGCCTGTTGAAGAATGGATGGAAAACGTTATGTAAATATCCTGAACATGTTATGTCTATGCTATCATATATTGTACTTAAGGGATTGTGCGACGTTGTATGGGACCAAGAAAGTTGTGCGACTTAGGACGTTTTACTTCAACGGCTTAACAACCCATATATAAACTCTGGTTTCCAAATACTAGTATTTACGTTGAAATTGATTTCATACAGCACATTTTGTAGCTCTGGGTCGTCTTTGTCACAAGTCGCCCCTCTGGAACTACTCTCCAGAGAAAGTAATTTTTCTGAAGCAGTCGTGGAGCCGGGAACATTTGTATTCGTCAAGGTGTATTCTTGAAATGTACGTGCACGGAGAATAATTAATGTTGGTCTGGGTTTAGTTTCCATTAGTGTTCCTGGTCACGGGTGGCCGTCAGGATGGGGATAACTCTCGGACACGTCTACGAGCATGCCTCTTGGCTAATTTCACTAAAACGCTGTCTCCAGCTTCTTTCATAACTCTTACGATATTTCATTTTAACTTTTACATAAACAGGATGTTCGAGGTCATGCAGAAATTTCGTTCCTTTGGAAGGAACCATTTAATCTTCAACGTACAACGACAGACTTCAACAAGCATAGGCACTGATATAATTTATATAAAATAAGTCAATACAGTTCATAATATAAGGGTTAACGTTTTAAATTTAATTAACTCACAGTATATTTGAAAAGGTAGTTAGCAAGAAGAGAAGTGTAAGCATTTGAAATGTAGCACTACCTATTTTTCTCCACTAAATCTTATATTATTCTTAGAATTGATTTTTATTCTATCAACTTCATACAGAGGTTTGAAGAAATTGCTTTATTGCACATTTCCTTGTAGATACAATATCATTAGACGACTACAGCAGGCTTTAAGAGATAGTTAATTATTTTATGAGCACAACTAGCATGTTGCTATATGAAGTCTTTGAGAGAAACTTTTGATCTCCCATTAATGAAAAGTCTAAGTGGTTTAAAATGCAAATCAATAACAAGGAATACCTCGAAAAGAGTTAACTACAAAAAGCACCCGTGTTGCACCCCATTACCGTCTCTATTCGTATAAAAGGTAAAGGCTAGACTGCAGAGGGGAAAACCTCGAAGATTGCGAACTTCGCATAGATCTATTGTGGCTAACTCCCTCCAGAAAGAAGGATGAACTGTTAGAACTTAAGGAGGCTACAGGATCACAGGCAGAGGGGCCACAGAGACGCGTGGAAGTCCTTAAATATACTGAGTGTTCGACATCCCGACGCCAGGACACAAAAGCAACCACCAACACTCCGGGTCAGATATCCAAAAGCGTCCATCCCTACGTGAGGACAGTGACCATTAATGCCACCCAGCGCCGAAACTATACAATGCGCAAGCATCCGCGCCATACTTCCAGCACTGCCATACACTATGAGCCTGAAATCACACCGGAAGGATGATAAGCAAATGGAATGAATGTAAATTGGGGTATGAAAGTAAACACCCAGCATTCGCCTAAGTGATAAGAGCAAACCACGAAAAACTCAAGTGAGAGTCCGCGGTCGACAGGAACGAACCCGTTACTTCCCGGATACAAATCGCACATTTTACCGCGGCGCCGGCTCGTTCGGTTCTCCACTCTTGTACAAATGTTCTTACAAACGCTTATTCCATTAGATATTTTCTGTTAAATGAGATAAACAGCGATTTTCTTAGTGCTATTTTACTTACGAGTGGAAGAGAAGTATGAAAATACAGTATGCCTTACGCAATAGTCAATTCCTTTAGGAGCACAGCTGGTCGCTATGTGTAAGCTTTGAAGTAGGATTATCTTTACATGGTCAGGAGATTTTAAAGAATGAATAATGACTTCCCATTTGAAGAATGTATAGGTATTGGAAAATACAGACAAATAACAAAGAGCACATCATAAATGGTTTACTCCACAAAAACATATTTCACAAAAATCGTATATATTAACGAGATGTGCATTTTGTTATACAAAACTCACCACGAACGAAGGTGACTACTGAGGATATTACAACAAAATTCAAAATAAACATTTAATTTTTCTGAAAATATCTAAAAATATGGAATTCAAAATAATTAGTGTTTTAGGAAAATGAAAAAGGTCAATGATGTTCCAGTAAACGGCAGTGCGTGATGGGGGATTTCATTCAAGGCCAGGCTACACTGAAAATTCGCCTAATATGTTGAAAATCTTGGAATTTTCTTTTTGTGCACTTTTTTGGTAGCTTAGGCTGTGTAGTAATAGTTGGCATGCTATTTATATGATTCTCACCATTTTAGGCCACAACATGACAATTTTAAGAGACCTTTGACAATCGTTAAAAGTAGTAATCGATACTTTAAAAATAATTTTCTGAGAAAAAGTTTTACAGTGTACAAAATGCCTCATGCGTCAAATATTTTTATTTAACTTGATGAAACTTACAGAATAGGTCTACAATATGCAAATAAGAAAATTCACAATCTCGTTTTTTGTTAATTCTCATGTTTTAAAAATTATATTGTGTTAAGTAATAAAAATAGTTAATATTTTCAAAATTTTGAGAGCTAACATATGGCAAATATTTACAATATTTGCTACAAGATACGGCAAAAAATAAGAATGTGGGGTCTTTTAGAATGGCTCTGTACTAGTCGAACATAAAAATTCAAATTAAAAACTTAAATTCTTTGACGCGTAGAACATTATATATAGCGAGTAATTTTTTATATTATTTTCACAAATATAATTAATAATTAATGAAAAATTTGCTGTAGCAACATGAAAATTTGCACGCAAGTTTAAAATGATACTCTATTTCTGTGGCTAATTTTTCATAATGATAGGTTCACTATTATAGAAGTTGGAATTTTCAGTATAGCCTATAATAATAATAATAATAATAATAATAATAATAATAATAATAATAATAATAATAATAATAATAATAATAATAATAATAATAATAATAATAATAATAATAATAATAATAATAATAATAATAATAATAATAATAATAATAATAATAATAATAATAATAATAATAATAATAATAATAATAATAATAATAATAATAATAATAATAATAATAATAATAATAATAATAATAATAATAATAATAATAATAATAATAATAATAATAATAATAATAATAATAATAATAATAATAATAATAATAATAATAATAATAATAATAATAATAATAATAATAATAATAATAATAATAATAGTAATAATCATAGTAATAATAATAATAGTAATATTAATAATAGTAATAATAAGAATAATAAGAATAGTAATAATAATAACAATAACAACAATAACAATAGTAATAATAATAATAATAGTAATAATAATAATAAAAATAATAGTAATAATTATAATAATAGTAATAGTAATAATCATAATAATAAAAATAATAATAGTAATAATAGTAATGATAATAGTAATAGTAATAATAATAGTAATAGTAATAATAATAATAATAATAATAATAATAATAATAATAATAATAATAATAATAATAATAATAATAATAATAATAATAATAATAATAATAATAATAATAATAATAATAATAATAATAATAATAATAATAATAATAATAATAATAATAATAATAATAATAATAATAATAATAATAATAATAATAATAATAATAATAATAATAATAATAATAATAATAATAATAATAATAATAATAATAATAATAATAATAATAATAATAATAATAATAATAATAATAATAATAATAATAATAATAATAATAATAATAATAATAATAATAATAATAATAATAATAATAATAATAATAATAATAATCAGGGCGCCGGGGTAGCGCGGTGGTTTCGTTCGCGGCTCCCGTTCTAAGGGTCCCGAGTTCGATTCCCGGCTCTGGGGTTGGCGATTTTAAGTCGGCCCTATCCACGCCTTCACCTCTGTCTAGCACACGTGAAGTATCCCCTATGCCCAACGTGGTTCGGAGTCCACGGTAAAAACTGTAGGTCCTCTCACCTCACCGCCATCTTCACTATCACCCTATCATCGGAGGTAATGGACACCGCCCTCTGGGTGCCTCCACCTGAGAAATGGGTCCGGTCATCACTTGGTGGGGTGAGGTTACCCCGAAGGCCAAGGTTGCCATGTGGGGAGTGTTAGTAACTAACTAACTATAATAATAATTATAATAATAATAATAATAATAATAAGAAGAAGAAGAAGAAGAAGAAGAAGAAGAAGAAGAAGAAGAAGAAGAAGAAGAAGAAGAAGAAGAAGAAGAAGAAGAAGAAGAAGAAGAAGAAGAAGAAGAAGAAGAAGAAGAAGAAGAATCAAAGTTCTAAGGCTTTCACGGCCGGTGTCAATACTAGATACAATATTTACCGGGCTTGTGGGCCGTGGTCTATTGGGTTCCTTCTTCTTCCCAAACGTTTCGTCTGCGACTGCGGCAGACATCTTCAGTGGCGGCGAGGTCGAAGTTTCCTAGATTTCAGCACCGACTGCGCTGGTCACCACCAGAGGTGCGGTATTTATGTCAGCGGCCGGAGGGGAGGTGTGTTGTGATTGGTCCGGGTGACCAGTGGGCTGTACTTGTATCAGCGGAGTACTACAAGGAGCTGGCGTCTCATTGGCTGGAGAGGGGTTCTGGATTTTTGTTTTTGTTAACGCTGTCTGCCATATTCTGTTGAGTTTCAGTCCTTCCTCTTTGCGATTGATATTATTTTTGTGCTTGTGTATTTCAATGGCTTCACGGAATAAGCGAGAATAGTAGTGGGATGTAGATGCCGGAATATCTGTGTTACCATATTGGATGATGTGTTCCCCTTCTTCGAGTATGGCATGTTTCGCAATTGCTGATTTTTCTGTTTGACCCATGCGCCAATTTCTTCTGTGTTCTTCAATACGGGTTTTTATACTGCGTTGTGTTTTACCGATGTATACCTTGCCACACGAACAAGGTATTCTGTATACTCCTGCGGTGGATAGAGGATCCCTGGGGTCTTTGGCGGAACGGAGTATGTTGCAAATCTGTTTAGTGGGCTTGTAATGGTGTCAATGTTATGGCGTTTAAGTCGTTTGCCTATGCGGTCTGTGACTGATCTGATGTACGGTAAAAACGCTTTGCCCCTTTCTGGATGTCATGGTAAACAGGAAACAGGATGGAACACTAGGCCACAAGGTGTACCGGAAGCCGACCCATACAGACCGCTACCTTCACAAAAACTGTAACCACCATCCGGGACAAAAGCGTGCCATGATTAAAACTCTGTCAGACCGAGCTACACGCATTTGCGAACCACAAGTTGTACACCAGTAATTTCAACACTTAGAGACAGCGCTTCACTCTAATGGCTACGCAAAACGAGAAATTAAGAGAGCATTACGCCCTAGTAAAGGTCCCAACATCAGAGAAACAGCCACAAATAATAGGAAGGGCAAAGCAAACGACCGCATGAAGACCAGATATGACAGGCATGCCAACAGCCAAGGGTTTCAGCAAGGTGATCTGATCTGGTTGTACCGTTCTACCCGGACCAAGGGACGCTGCCCGATGCTCCAGCAACCATGGCAGGGACCGTACCGGGTGGTGAAGACGATTAATGACGTGGTCTACCGCATCCAGAAGGTTCCCCGAGGGAAGATGTTGGTGGTACACCTTGATCGTCTAGCCCGCTACGATGGTGCTGTTCGGGACGACCAGCTTTGAGGAGGCAGCAGTGTCACCCAATTAGCGGAAAGCGCAACCAACGACAGCTGAGTAAGGGGCCAGAGGCAGCCAACCACACCCTCCCATTAGTCTCGGTCACTAACTGAGGCGGATGATTAGGGAAATGTCACTTGTCGCTGGTCGCCTCTTTCCCCCCTTCCACTGGCATCTGGAGCTTTCGCGGTAATTCAGTGAAACCAGAGACTTCTAGTTGACGGTGATATTCCTATAAAAAGGGCTGCAGTGAGTGAATTGAGTCAGTCAGTCAGTGCTTGACGTGCTAACGAAGGGACGAGAAGACTGGTTACGTGCGTCGGAACGGTAACGGACGAACTGGTGAATCGTAATTCGCAAGTGTTCAACTGTAAGTCGGTGGAAATAAAGAACATTGTTGAGTTTGTGTAATTGGACTTTTCATTTCACGAACCCACAAAGTCACAATATTTTGGAATATTTTAATGCCACAAACAAATATAAGAAGGTCTACATTTGTTGTGTGGTAGGTTTTTGGTATTTATTATGGCTTACCAGGTGCCCAAATTGTAGGCAATTCTTTCCAATAAGGATTTCAGATTCCATTTCCAGAAAATTCAAGTAGGTCTTAAGCGATAGTCTTATCTGTTAAAAGTGAAGCACTATTTAACGGTTATTAGTAGTCTAAAAATAAAATAAAATAAAATAAAATAATAAAATAATATTCTTCGGAAAATATTAAATAAGAATAAGAAACAGTGAAAAATATTCTATAAGATATAGTTTAGGGGTGGAATTAACATTTAAAATTTCGTTTTAAGAGTTGTACTGTTCATACATGTGCACACAAACACGACCGACGTGGTTGGTTGAAGTGAATAAGACATAGACTCGTAAACGGCACTTCTGCAGTTCAAACTCCAGCAAAACCGACCTTCTGAAGGGTTTTCCAGATTTTTCGCAGTGCTCATAAATGGCAATTGCTGGAGAGTTATGCTAACTTAGGACTTTCCTTCGCAAAATTTCCTTTCCAAATACTATATCAGTGCATGGATCACCAAATTTACGCGCGCTTACACACATATATGCGCCCGGATCATTTTGAAACCTTTTAGGTATTCAGGAGGCCCCAAAAAGCGTATTTTTGATGAAAATTGGATATTAAATATTTGGATGGAATATAACTTTTGCTCTGTTTATAATAATTCAGCAATAGATAAAGTAAAATTGAACATTAAATATCACTTTTTAGAATAACAATTTCTGAAAATAATTTTCGTTCTGATGTTTGCAAGAACACATGTTGCACGTGTTACTCAATTTGTGTTCTTTAAGGTTAACAGTTTTCAGAACAATAAAACTTAATACTGGGAATGCGTACGTAACAAACTCTTAATTCAGCAAATTAATGTTAGTACGGTCTTTTGCAAGGGTCTTAACTTACGACCTCTATCATTCTGCTGGCTGTCAAGTTGTAAAGAAAATTGTAGATAAGGTATCAGGTTTAACACTTAAAATGACCGCGAAAATGTCCAGTTTTAGCACGAAGAGCAAGGCTGAAGGCAGGACAGGTAGGTGTTGTAATAATATTCGAATTTATAGGAATTTGAAAAGAAACATTTAAGTTTATTTTGGAGTTTTATTTAGATCCTAATATAGATTTAAAAATCGAATTATTATTGCTATATTGCTACAACCTTTGCTGTCGGTGTGTTACTTTTTCTTGAAATGGGTTTTCATAGGTGAAATTTCTAAATTTTGCCGTTTTTATCCAAATGTATGTAAAATACATACTGCTCTAACTCAACAGCAGTCACTTTTTAAATTTCATTTAGACATTTTTAATATTTTTGAGGAAAATGTACTTCATTTATCTAATTCACCAGGTGCTTCATATGATGCAGAAATCGAATTTGGGAACTGTAAATACAATATGACATTATTTAAATACTAATGTACAAAACGACATATTGAATTCCAATAACTGTTATACCTTAAAATGAAACGGTGTGTAATCAGTGATCAGATCACTAATGTCAAGCCTTGAGCAATTTAAAAGTATAGCAAAATTCATATTCCAGCATTTTTAAGTTCACTGTCTCTAATGCCGAAAATTTGAACAAGAATGTTTTGCTAACTATATCGTATGGAACAGTTTAATGATTAAAAGTGTGCGAACAATTAATTTCAAGTAAAAGGCTTTGGAAATAAATACAGGTAGTTAGGCTGTGTGATTGATAGTTAAATTGTAACATGTTAATGCTTTATAGGGTTCTAATAGTCGAAAATTCAACGTCTTTTATATGAAAATTAAGTTTTGAATGTTTTTAAAACTGTCGATTAAGTTACAGCCATGGGTGCCCTTAAAGCAATGCATTTTACTAGTTTATCTAAAATATATTGGCATATTGTCCTTCGGATATATCGAAGATGAAGTAGGGAGTTGCTTATAGCTCAATAGCTTTAATTAATGTAAGTACATTCCAAAAGCGTCTTTTCACAACTGGTAACTTGTCATTACTTCTAAATGTTCTTCATCGTGTGATTATACCAATTAATTTTGAATGGAACCGTAATTTTTTCTATCCTTATTAATTTAGAGTATCGGAGAGAGTATTTTGCGTCCGACTCCATGATGTGGGTGTAGCAGGTTTGTCTTACTGTCAAAAAGTCCCGAAGTCGAATCTTGGTGAGGATGAGTTACCTGGATAAGCCTTTTAGTCGGGGATTTTTCCTTATCTTGAGAGATGTATGTCCTGGGCTATTTTGAGCAACATTTCACCCATTTTATTCAGTCATCGTTCGATATAACCTATGTTGGAGGACGTTGAAGAAAGAGGTATTGCTTGGTTTCCAATAAAATTGCTGCAAATAAAGCATTCTCCTTAAAACACTGTTTGATAACAAATGATCTCCTTAAAACACTGTTTGATAACAAATGATTCTCATTTCGAATATTTGTTGTGAGAGCAACCGAAAAGGTAAAATATCTTAAAATGTTAGTTTATTTACCCCCCTGCATAGCTTGAGACGTAGAGTTCAACAGAAATACAGAAACATATATACTATGAGAAACAGTTTCTTAATTAATTATAAGTACCATAACTTCTAAAAGCAGTCAAAGTGTTATTCCACATAATATACAGAATTCAGCAGATGATTACCATAATTTACGATCTAGCGTCCGAAATGGATACGAAAAAGCTAATACTTTATGTCTTTATAAAGTGGGGACAACAGAACAAAGAGAAAAGAGATACCTTAAACTGTTCTTCTGGCTTATCTATTGAAAAATCGAAATTTGTAATATTTTAAATAACATGCTTATGAATTAACTCATTTGCTTTTGTAGATAGGGAGCAACATTTTTCATGTTTGCACCTTGTGCTAACTTCCACAACTTATTTGTAAATTGAGTGCAGAAATCTTCGGTAACAAACTTTGTGATTTATATCAGTTCAGAAGTCAGGATTTGTTTAGATGGATAGTGGAAGTATTATTATTTTTTTATCATTTCAAAAATTTGATTGACACTTTTAATTAAGGCATCCCATTTTTCAGATATCTGAATAATATATAGACATTGAGTCTATGAACAGTTTCTGAAATTCTCTTCATTCTTATTTAATTTCCCTTAACATACACACCTTAAAAGAAAGTGACAAAGGCCCACTAAAGATGAACTGTAGTGATCAATAAAGTGAATGCAACTTGTGTCAAATAAACCCTTCGTGATATTAGCCCCGTGCAAACACTATAAAACGACATAATGCGAAATGGCTTTTGATTTTCAAACGTAGCTATTAAACGCTCCTGTGTATTTATACCATTTACCTATACTAACATTAATGATGATAATTGTGAAGTATACCAAACACAAGCTTTTATGAATTTTTATAAAATATTTAGGAAAATAATGTTGGACAAAGAAAATAGTGATTCTTTAAAACATACAGACGTTCAAGAGGTCCCGAGTTCGAATCTCGGTAATGGTGAGTTACCTGGATAACGTTTTTTCCGGGGTTTTCCCTTGTCCTTCAAGACGAATGTCAGGTAACTCTAAGCTCCATGATCCCTGGACTCATTTGTGCATCATTTCACCCAATTCATTCACCATCCGATATGACTTAACGTTGGAGGACGTAAATTACAAATATATATAAAACATACACTCTCACCTTACACAGAACATATAGTGTGGTTAAAAATTAAAAATAACTTTGTTTGCATATTCAACATGTAGGTATGTTTAAAATGTACTATAGTGTGCAAAAAATATGAACTGATGTACATCCTCTAAATACAACACCTAAACAATTTAAGAAATGCACAGTTATAAACAATATTTCATATTTTAGTCTACTCTGTACTTTCTGATGATTAATTATGCTTAATAAAGTTAATATTTTAGGATCCGAATTTTAAAATGGTAACTAGATTCTGTAAAGAACCTCTAGATTAAGCCTATCATTTAGAACATTAAGAGTTCAGTTTATCATTTTTGATTTCATGTAATACTTTTGATAGTGAACGATGAATGACGACAAAGTACTAAAAGAAGCGATGAAAATCGTACTTCCGAAACTGGCATTCGAACCAGATATTGGATACAGTTTATCACCCATCGCCGCTAACCTCTGGCTGTCAGCTGTTCTGCGTATCACTTTGGATGTCCCAGGCAAGTAAACTACATTGTTTTGTTACAATGACTGGAAACTTAAACTGTCTGCTTTTCCAGTATAGTACTACGTCAAAGAAGATGAAAAATTTGCCCAGATAAGCAAATTTTAAGGATGGGAGTTAAGAATGTCTACCAACGTTGATAAACACTACATGCTTATCATTGTAGCTTTTATAACTTCACGACCTTTCAAATCATGTCATATTGCAAATATGCTAGTAATCCTAGTTTTCCATAAAATTGTAATAAAATGGATTAAGTTAAAAACGAATAAACAATTCAAGATCCTCATATTCCAAATTAGCCGAAAATGATAATTAAAAGAGCAATTAACCTCTTCCAGCTTTATAACCTTCAATTCTCATTCTCGTGAACGGAAGAGTTACAGTTCAAATTCGGCCTAGGCTGTTCTCTTTGAGAGATTTATTCCAGTCCTCAAAAATCGCAAATGTCTGGGAGGTACTTCAACTAGACCTGAAACGTTTCCGGGATACATTGTGCATAGAGGCCGCATCTATTAGCCACATAGCGCAGACGGGTCGCATACTCACATAGTGCAAACTATGTATTCGTCCTTAGATAAGTCTAAAAGCCGCAGCAGATTCTCATTAGGTCGGACAACCAAATATAAGCAGATTTTAGTTTTTTAAACAAGCTACTTGCGGCTCTTGTGGTAACACCTACTTAATGACCTCGTTATTCTTAATGTTTTGTTTTAAAATAATAAAGAAGTAACATTTAAACTGCAGAAGTAATATCAGAACATATTAGTGATAATATATAGTATTATTTCGTTAAACCTAAACCCAGAAATCTCAACGTGTGAAGGGAAATTGAATTTGTTTATTCAAAAGTATTTGAATATAAACGCTTTACGTGTGCACTGTGTGATTACATCCTTTGGATAATAAATATGTATATGAATATACCCTTTTCACAAGATATATTTCACCCTTATTTATATCAAGATTTGTGCATTTGACGACCCGTAATATTATCTTAACCGTATGCGCAATATAGAGCTTTTCAAACTGCGATTTCCTTACATGTACCGTACTTGTCAAGGGACTTGTTCTTTACGTACGTTTGAATGTAAATAAATGCAATTTTTGTGTATCTCCTTGATGAGATGAACTTTGGTTAATACACTCCTGGAAATGGAAATAAGAACACATTGACGCCGGTGTGTCAGACCCACCATACTTGCTCCGGACACTGCGAGAGGGCTGTACAAGCAATGATCACACGCACGGCACAGCGGACACACCAGGAACCGCGGTGTTGGCCGTCGAATGGCGCTAGCTGCGCAGCGTTTGGGCACCACCGCCGTCAGTGTCAGCCAGTTTGCCGTGGCATACGGAGCTCCATCGCAGTCTTTAACACTGGTAGCATGCCGCGACAGCGTGGACGTGAACCGTATGTGCAGCTGACGGACTTTGAGCGAGGGCGTATAGTGGGCTTGCTGGAGGCCGGGTGGACGTACCGCCGAATTGCTCAACACGTGGGGCGTGAGGTCTACACAGTGCATCGATGTTGTCGCCAGTGGTCGGCGGAAGGTGCACGTGCCTCTCGACCTGGGACCGGACCGCAGCGACGCACGGGTGCACGCCAAGACCGTCGCTCCTACACAGTGCCGTAGGGGACCGCACTGCCACTTCCCAGCAAATTAGGGACACTGTTGCTCCTGGGGTATCGGCGAGGACCATTCGCAACCGTCTCCATGAAGCTGGGCTACGGTCCCGCGCACCGTTAGGCCGTCTTCCGCTCACGCCCGAACATCATGCAGCCCGCCTCCAGTGGTGTCGCGACAGGTGTGAATGGAGGGACGAATGGAGACGTGTCGTCTTCAGCGATGAGAGTCGCTTCTGCCTTGGTGCCAATGATGGTCGTATGCGTGTTTGGCGCCGTGCAGGTGAGTGCCACAATCAGGACTGCATACGACCGAGGCACACAGGGCCAACACCCAGCATCATGGTGTGGGGAGCGATCTCCTACACTGGCCGTACACCTCTGGTGATCGTCGAGGGGACACTGAATAGTGCACGGTACATCCAAACAGTCATCGAACCCATCGTTCTACCATTCCTAGACCGGCAAGGGAACTTGCTGTTCCAACAGGACAATGCACGTCCCCATGTATCCCGTGCCACCCAACGTGCTCTAGAAGGTGTAAGTCAACTACCCTGGCCAGCAAGATCTCCGGATCTGTCCCCCATTGTGCATGTTTGGGACTGGATGAAACGTCGTCTCACGCGGTCTGCACGTCCAGCACGAACGCTGGTCCAACTGAGGCGCCAGCTGGAAATGGTATGGCAAGTCGTTCCACAGGACTACATCCAGCATCTCTACGATCGTCTCCATGGGAGAATAGCAGCCTGCATTGCTGCGAAAGGTGGATATACACGGTACTAGTGCCGACATTGTGCATTCTCTGTTTCCTGTGTCTATGTGCCTATGGTTCTGTCAGTGTGATCATGTGATGTATCTGACCACAGGAATGTGTCAATAAAGTTTCCCCTTCCTGGGACAATGAATTCACGGTGTTCTTATTTCAATTTCCAGGAGTGTATGTTGTCATGTTATTAAACAATAACACTCATACTGTGGAAATTAAGCAGAACTTGAAGTACCATATTTAACACTTATTTTCCATCATACTAAACGAATAATTAAAAATTGTCCTCTATATTTTATTAATATGCTATTACAGAATTATTATAAATTGACAATGCTTTCAAACAATAACTGTCTTTTTTAATAAAGCTTTATTTAAGGTTGCTTTAACCTTTAAGACTTTATCGCAACCATTAAAATTGTGAATACATTGGTTAATAAACTTACACAATAAATAACATTTTGAACAGAACAAAATATATACAGTTGACAAGAATACTTATAAATTTTAAGACTCAGTTAAACACAATCTTGTGCAAAAACTTTTCAAAACTATAAAATAAAATTAAAACAAATATCTTGGGAACTAATTAAAAATATGCATCGAATTTGGTGTATTATTATACATCAAACTATGAACGTTGCATTAACATTTAAAATAAATGGAATTTAATCTTTGAATTTAAACATTTCTCAGAAGGTATTTTTCAAAGAGTTTGGTCATAATGCATAACAAACTACTGACAGGGTGTTTTATTGGATACAGAAGTTGTAACAGTGATTGCAAAACGTCTACCAGAAGACAGAAAACGCGCAGATTATTTCGACAGCAGTATGTTCTTCCGCAACGAGGCAGCAGCATACAACACAATCTTGCCAACACTCATGGATTTACAGCAGAAGGAAGGTCTTGAAACCGACATCTTCAATAACATACCAAGGTAAAATAGTGCCTTTGACTTACAGTTTAGAAAATTAATATCGCACTACCTTTGTAGTTTCTCGTGATGGCTTTTAACTCGGTATTTTGGGTAAATTAATATTTCAAAGAAGTTTCCTTCAAAACTGCCTGAATTTCAAAAAATTTATTCTTCACGAAAATAATTTTGATCATTATTTTATCATACGCATATCTAAGAGATATTTATAAATCAGTTCACCATCTTTTAACTTGTTTGACACTTTGAAAACTTCAAATTATAAATGTAATGTTACATATCTTAAGGAAAGAGTTTTTCAAATGCCATATTTACTCTTTTATCCAGTCCGGAGTATTTTTCAAAATAAAATTATGAAATGCTCATTTTCTTTTTAAACAAAAACCTCAAATATATATTCTTAAAAGTAAACCTGGACCCAAGAAATTCTTAATTGCAAAAAGAAATAAATCTTTAACCTCTTGCTTTCAAAAACTGAAAGTTTCAAACAGATTGGCAAAAAACTCTAAGTGTGGAATATTAGTACTGAAGAAAAATGTTTTTAAATTGAATACCACCACAGTGGAGTTACACTTTAAAATAGTTATCATCCTAACAGGATAGAGGCTACTGGTCATGCTAAAGGGTAATGTAACAATGAAAATAATAAAAGACAAATTAGAAAATATCTAGGTTTAGAAATGTTTAACAAACAGAGAGGAAAATTCAAATTTAAAACTTTTTGGCAAATTGCAACGCTAGCAAAAGTTTTTAATTTCAGTGATACTTAAAACTTCGGAAAAGCGTTATAATATGCAGTCTTTTAAGACAAACTTCGTGTCCATATAAAAAGTATCAATAGAGGAACTCTTGTAAAGTACTTTTCAATCTTAGTCATACCATTTCAACCAAAATTATCGATTTCATTTGTAAAAATTACTATGTATACAAGCTTAATCGTGATAGTTTTAGAACATAATCATTTCAATAAACTAAGGTGTGACATAAGCACAGTTAGATATTCATTAAGTGTAAACGTTGATTTTTAAATCAAAATCTAAGTTTTCTTTAAGCTAAATTTTTCATTATGTCAAGTACCACGGAGGGAATTTTCTTTCCATTTATATGGTTACGCAAGGAAACATTTTACACCTTAACACAAATAATCTGTAGAATACTTTTCCACTTATGTAAAACTAAGAACATTTAATTAACTAGTCGTAAATTATTGCACAATTCTATCTTCGAAGTTTGTAATAAAGTTATAATTAATTTATTTCAGATTACAGAATTTCAAGTGCATACTTAAACTCCATCAGGGAATACCTACTATAAACCCAGCAAAATCATATGAAAATTGTAGGCAATATTAATCATCTTACTAAATTTTAAGAAAAGCAATTGATAGAAATGCTTTCTTAAGGTATTAATCAGACTTGAAGGTTTTTTTTTTTCGTAATTTACGCCCTCCAACGTTAAGTCATATCGGACATGAATGGAATGGGTGAAATGATGCTCAAATGAGCCCAGTGTCCATAGAGCATAGAGTTAGCCGACATTCGTATTTTAGGATAAGGGAAACCCTCGGAAAAAACCTTATCCAGGTAACTCACCCTAACCGAGAATCGAACTCGGGACATCTCGAACGTGAGGCAGACACGCTACCACCACGCTACCGAGGCGGGATTGAAGATATGTAATACCATACTCATTTAAGGGTTCAGATTACATTTACTGAATATCAAAAGCATATGGGACAGAATGGCCAGAACTTAGTGAAAGTAAACTGGGAACTGGAATAGGATATGAAAGCGATTTCTGAGAAGAGTTTTGAGCAAAGGAAAAGCTTCATAGAGGAATTCGGAGCACATGAAACTACGAAATGTAAAGTAAGACAGTAAACTATTCACAAGACTTAAACATTGATAGGACAGGCACTAACACTACTATTTAAGAATGGGAGCAAATTTTGCAGCGGCGTCAAATAATTAAACACCGTTTGTCTACTTTTGAATTCCAAGTCAGGATATTGCGAGGATTATTCATAAATTAACTTTCGTTTAGAATACATGTTTTCCTGGCAGGTAGACCGTAAACAATAACATGATTAAAGTAACTGAAACCTGACAGTTCGACCTCATCTGTGAATATCCTCGGAAGTGTAGCAGAAGGTCTGGCAAGAAATTTTATCATTTTAAGTGTTTTATAGCTAAATCACGGCCTAAAAGCCCGAAATCATGTTACATTTTAATAACACCGGCCGTGGATGTCGACAGTTGTATTTAACTTCCACTTATCTTTTTTACAAATAAGAATGAACTTACAGAATGTGTTTTACAATATCTTGAAACTACACACTATTGATTTTTTAACTTAGTTACCAGCCACTTCAATATCTATATTTGCGATGGCATTTGACGAGCTTGGGAATTCCGCAACCATAAAATTCGGCCGCCTTGTGACTGAAGCCATTCTTCGACGCCAGTTTTCAACCCCTTGTAGTTGCCAAAGTGCTTTGTAATTGCATGAAGAGAAGGTAATCGTTAGGCACCAACGTTTCCCAATACAAGTATCTTAGTTTGATTGCAGTAAGTCGCGCTGTATACAGGCGAGCGTTGTCACTCTGAACATGCGATGCCTTTTGTTTTGAGTGATCCTTTTCAAATTTGTTAGTGTGTTACAGAAATTTTCAGCGTTAATTCTGACATTCCTCTTTTGAACTCCACTAGCAAAATTCCTCTTCTGTCCAAGAAAACAGTTCTGATAAGTTTTCTATTTGTAAGTGTTTGATGACTGTGTGTGTGTGCGTGCGCGCGTGCGTGCGTGTGTTTGTGTGTGTTACTAGGTATGACCTCACTATTTTGTTTCTGCATTCACATGCAGCACACACGCTTCGTCTTCTGTCAAATTGCAATCGACAAAATCATCACCATTTGTTTCGTAAAGTCCAAGAATGAATAGTGCTGCTCTCAGCAGCAGGCTGCTGAGCCTTTTGTTTTCTGAAGAGAGTTTATGCGCCTGTCTTATACTACATATTCGGGAGCCAAATCTTTAGTAATCACTTTTTACAGAATATTACAACTCTGTGAAAAATGACCAGAAAATTTTTCTCTAACCTTTCGTCAACCATCCGAATGAAATCTGCATTCACGAAACTTGGTGAATTGCTCAATTGCTTCCCAGTTTTTTGTCAAATGGATCTTATCGCATAACTTAGCCGCAACTGGTCGGATCTGTGATTGCAAACACGCATTTCGAATACACGTAACTGGAGAGAAACCAAGGCATGACCTGGTTCTACTGTTGTGTAAGTTTATTCCACTGCTAGAGCAGAGCCACTCACTCTATAATCTGCCTCAGATTAGAGCGATCCTGTTATACGCATATGAGATGTGAGACAGAGAGAGAGAGAGAGAGACAAAGTACTTTCCTGGAATGCTCAGAGGCTGCTGTTTGGTGAAGTAAAACTCATTGGGTGTTTATCGAGGAGACAGTGGCGAGGCGAGCGGGGATCACCTCTATACACACCCTTGAAATTTCTTCCACCAACTAGCAACCTATGAGCGTTTGGTTCAAGTATTTCAAGTATTTCTGTCTGGCTTCCCTATGTTTATAACACGATAGTTCTAGTTTGAGACAGATTATAATATTACACGCGTTATTTACAAACGAAAGTAATTTTTCCGAGTAACCCTAGTAGAAATGTTATGTATGAAAATGTTAATAACTACTTGAAAGCCACAGACGAGCAACAAGGTACTTCACAATAAATTTCACTAGAACTAATGGATAGTGCATATAGTAAGTATATCTACTGCAGTAAATCAAAAGTACGTACTACACAGAGACTGTGTGCACGGGGCCATTCACAATGAAAATCAAGCGTTAACATAACGATGTAAAATGTAAGCATGTGTTGTCATTCATAACGACAAGCGGCAATTTGAACAACAACCAGTTGCAATAGAGCGTAAAACAGCTCAATTAATGTGACGCGCCTGAGAAGTGACCACTTGCAGGCCGACCCGTAACAAAAGAGGTTATGTATGTATATGTAGCAAGATGAAGACACCTGGTTAGAGGACGTAAACTCACAAAAAGTACCTGCCATCACAATTTGTGTTTCATAATATCCCAGGTCTCCAGGTTCGTTACGCTTTACCGAAAAGCAGTTAGAGGGTCAACACATGTAATACATGTCCACGGAAAATCTTGCAGCTTTTAAATTCTCGCTTTACATTACCCAATCTAGTTAAATTAATTACAAATTATTGTCTGTAAAGGTTACAGAAGTGTATTTGAAATAGTGAATTATGTGTTCTATATAAAGCAAAAATACGTCATTTACGTACAAATCAATAACACACGTAGAAGCATCCGTTAAAAACAAATTGGGCAGTAGAATAAAACTGATTATTTACTAAATATTTACACACATCTGTTTTAAACATATTTACTTCGTTTATTGACTTCACTTCTTTCGGAAGTTTATTGTACAACATAACCCTTTATAGTGTTTTTAAACCTAGTCAATCTAAGGTGCACTATACCGAGCGAGGTGTTGCTGGTGTAACATTTGAGAGGTTGTGGTTTCGCTCTTGCTCATCCATTTATTTTTTTCGGGAGTTTCCACAGCTCGGTAGATAAAAGCTGAGATGGTTAATTATATCCATCGAATGTCACGTCGCTCTCTTTCGCCTCATTTCCCACACTTTTAATTTCATTTCATTTTTTCTTTCACATCATTTTCATTGTTTGGTTGTCTGAAGGTTGTGCAGGAGTCTCGACATTGCATGGCAGTAAATATGCTCTTTGTAAACCAACGTCGTCCGGACTGGGGGCTGTCTATGAATCCCGGCCCTTAATGGGGTGATAAGCATGCATTCTTCTACTGCTTCCTAGTTCCGGCCACCCTCTGGTTTCTGTTACTTCATCCCTCCCTTTCGAGGAGCACCCCGTCTGGAATATAGATACGAAACATCTTATATAGGTCTCCGATCCAAACCTTGTTATACTCAAGTACTCAATATGTACTATACTGTTATATTACTATTTTAATCGTGACTTTCACACTTTATATTATTGCAGTTTATCCTTGTGCAAACGTAGGGCAATTGCAAGAATTACTAATGAAGCATGAGAATTATATATAATTTCACTTTCATAAATTCTGGTTTTAGAAGTTTACGGCCATGTTAATATCGCCAGAAACGTGAAAACGCGTACAATAACATTATATGAAACAAGCGTATGTAATTACGTTATACTTATGTCTATTCGCAATGAAATATAATGACGTAAGCATACAGTTAATGCGATATTTTGTTATTCACAATGACAAAAGAGTGCATAAATGCAACCAATCGTATGAGAGCTGTAACAGCTGAGCTGAAATGGGAGCTTACGAAGCAAACGAACTCCTACAAAAGGGTCATGTATGCATCAAAATGAGCAAGATTTGTTTACCCAGCTAAGGGGGGGTGAAAACATACAAAGATAGCGCTTACTGTCACCAGACTATATTTTTCTGTACTTTTTATGCAGAATGTATCTTAACGGATGCAAATTTTCTGTGGATGCCTTCCCAAAATCCAAATAGGAAAAAGTATCATATGAACATGAGTCTAAAATCATTTATTGTTGAGTTACAATTGAAGGTTACAAAAATTTGGGGAGTGGTTTTCTCCTGCTTCAATGTATGCTCTAACCGACGCACCATGATATCGCGCACATTGTTACGTATTCCTGGAGTGTTTCGTACTTGGTTAAATCCAGTATGGATATGCTCCTTCAGAGGGTCAAAGTATCGTATATTGGCACAAACCAGAGACTTAAAAGGCCCCCAGACAAGTAAATCTATTGGATTCAAATCAGGATATCAGGCAGTCATTACAATATATTTCTCACGAAAATTGTTTATGTAGGCTTTTACCGTTAAAAAGAATTGCGTATTCTCCGTCTGAATGAACTGGTGCACCATCGTGTAAAAGCCATTTTATTTGTATGATGTCCAGAGGCACATAATCGAATAAGTGATAAGAAACGTAGATACGTCTCTGCATTTAGGCACGGAGAAAAGCAATAAGGACAAATAAAGTGATAAATGATTCCACCCCAAACGTTTAGACAGAATCTCTTTAGACATCTTTTTTGTACTGTAATTTATGACGATTTCCATAGAACCAGTTATGAATATTATGAAGATACCGCCGCGATTATAACCAGGCTCTTCAGTGAACACGGTGTATGCTAAGAAATTCATGAACATAACGCATGGCATGTTTATGAACGAAGCACAACATACCATGGTAGAATGTTGTTCTTGGCTCAAAGTCCGGTACCTTTAATTATTGCAGTAAAAAACACAGACAAAAGGATTTTCGTGCGAAGTTTTCCAGATAGCGATGTGACTAAATGTTTCCTCTTCTGCCTTCCGTCTTGTACTATCCGTTGTGGACCACAGTCAGTGCTCCATTCCTCTCTTGGTCTCTCAACACCCAAAACACTCATCTAAAATGAACCACTCTCTCAGTCACTTTCTCTCTCTCTCTCTCTCTCTCTCTCTCTCTCTCTCTCTCTCTCTCTCTCTCTCTCTCTCTCTCTCTCTCTTTTCTCAAGAATTGGTGAAATAGTGAACAAGTTAACTGTTTGTTGGAGTAACTTTCTATAAAGCTCGCGTGCTCGTGATGCATTCACTTCTGCAAGGTGGATACACATAGTATACATCGGTCTTCTCCGTTCATTCTACACATTTTCTCTCTGTGTTCTGTGCTGCACAACAAATAAAACAAAAACAACCCAACAATAAGGTAATATCAATTTAATTCAATTAATTCTTCCAAACAAACAATTTTCACACCCATGTTCAAATGAACTGTTTTGCTGTTTTGGTGTTTGGAGAAGAGCGTCGCAGTAATACTTCACACCAATATAATCTACATCCTGTAGATACTTTAGTGATTATTGATGCATAATCTTACACAGAAAGGCAGTTAAAGCATATGGAGACAGGGAATCTTATGTGAGATGACAGAATAAACACATGATGAAGTGAATAGAGAATCGCGCTATGGCTAATTTCTTGTAATAAACTTAAAGCTTGAAACTTGCAATCACCTTTGTTCAAGTTATAAGTTTTCAACACCAACTATTGTGAACGCATGCATTAAGATAACTTGAGACAAGTTTTGTGTATGTCTACGTTCAATTGTGAATAGTCCCTTGCCTCACCCGTAACAAGGAAACTGATGGGCACACATCTGGGCAAACTCTGGGAGCACGTGGAGGGAAGGGACTATACCGATTATATCGATTATACATACTTAAGTAGATGGACATGTTTGCCGCTACCGTCGAGAAAACACATGGGACTTCAATTCAGATGTAGGTCAAACTCCTCAGGTATGTAACTTTTGAAAGAAATTTGACCGAAGTTCATGACAATTTCCAGAGTATTTTTGTTATTTTGTTATTTGACTCGTCTGTTAAATCATTTATATATTGTTACTTACTTTCCGTAGATCACATCTTTGTACTCATTATTTCATCTTAGTTCATATTTGACAGTTCTCTCCTGCTTTTCGCCCGCCTCGGTAGCGTGGTGGTAGCATGTCTGCCTCACGTTCAGGAAGTGCCGAGTTCGAATCTCGGTCAGGGTGAGTTAACTGGATAAGGTTTTTCCGGGGTTTTCCCTTATCCTGAAAGAGGAATGTCGGGTAACTCTAAGCTCTATGGACCCCGGGCCCATTTGAGTATATTTCACCCATTCCATTCATCGCCCTATATGACTTAACGTTGGAGGACGTAAACTACAAAAAACTCCTACTTTTCTGAGTAGTTATACCTGATAATATTCTCTTTTCTTCTTTACCTTACATCTTTAGTGTAAAGATCGAGATTAATTTTTTTACAAGTGAAAGTAGGTAGAAAATAAGAATACGTCTCTTGGCTCTCTTCCACAGGCCCAAGTTTGACAAGAAAAACTATTTACAAATTATACGTTTTCATCAATTAACACCCATTCTTTGTATATATTAAAGTTTAAGGATTTTTAAGCAAAGAAGCTAAAAAATGTGCTATTTGTATGCTGTCCGAATTTTTCCTTTTCTTAGAGCTACCCGTTCAATTGGGGGGTACAAATGAAACGTAAATGTGGCCGATTTTCTTTTCGCCACATGCAACCTTTGTTGTATGGTATCTTTAGAGTGGTAGTTCACCATTTTTCTCCCAGCAAATGAGAAACATGAGGACTCCGGGGAGGAAAAGTAGTGTTCTTGTTTTCGATGTATTTTCACCATAAATATCCAGCTCAATCTGCGACTTCAGAGTAAAGATCGTCCCTTACTAGAGCTATGTTGTTGCACTGTAGTCTTAGCTTTGGATATGTAAGATTATTGAAGTGCGACCATATCTTTTGCTAAGATGAATCTTCCGTTACAGATGTCTACTAGCTCGAAGTGAAGATGGAGAAGCAATCATTGTTTTAGAAGACATGGCGAACAGTGGTTTTCTGCAAGTACCCAGAAAGAGTGGTCTGCTGCTAGAGGAGGCGCTTTTGGTATCTCAAGCTCTAGGCCGCCTTCACACTCTCTCTGTGGTTCTGAAACACACAGTTTCACCAGAGACATTCGTCAGTCTTACTGCCAGTGTTCAAGAAACCGTCTTCTCACAAAAGCACGTTGATAAAGCCGCAAGAACGTTATGGACATCGGCAGCCAAGTTCTGTCTTGAGGTAGGCAAGTTCACTTAAATCTGATACCTCATTTAAAGTGGTCTTGGAGAGATAGAGATAGCATTACTCATTTCTGCATTAAAGCATCGAGGAAGACGGTGGTAACGTGTAAGGCTCGCATTTGGTAGTTCTGAGTTCAATTCCTGACCTTGCTTTGTTTAATGGTTTTACCAGGTCAGTAGGTGAATGCTGAGATGGTTCCTCTTCTATCATAAATTTCCTCTTCATCATTTCCGGTCCTCTTAGCTGCTTCACCTTCACACGTTTCAAGATGGATGCGTTGTGGTGGGATTGGAGACTTTGAGCTGCGCACTTGGTTGACCCTTCCTGGAGAGTTTGTTTCCAGGACCCCTGGGTTTATGGCGCCGGCATCAGGATTAATGCAATTCTGGAATCGATAGGGACTCTATCAATGACGTAGACCAAAGTGCGCTGCTGAGCTCCAGTGGTTGGGGCCCCTCCGTCAGCCTAATCCTAAATGAAAGCATGATATTTCATGCGCTTTCCGTTAGAAAGAATTTCCATTGTTCTAAACCTAGACTTTCGTAACGTTTTGATACACCAAATCAGAGCGAATTAACGTCACACGCTGAACCTGTGTTCATTGCGAGTGTGTACAGAGGTGCTAAGTTTACCTATCACCGGCACTACCTACTCTGCTCTGTCTTAGATATTAAAGACGACCAATAAATGGAACAAAAATAACCTTATGTTTGAATCAGTTGATTAAACCAATTCCAAGCTGCTATCGCTAACATTATTCAAGTTATACTTTATCATTATAGCAGTAATGGCTCTTGTGTTCAACATACATGAAGGCAAAGCACTCTGTTCCTTCTTTCAGTCACTGTTCGCGAATTTATCCTACTCGCAGATTTCTTGCATGCATCATGGCGTCACATTCTGTTCACAGGTTTGTCGTTAAAAAGCAGCTTTTTCCCATTTAACTTTATGTGAATTTGCAATAAATAAGTTCCTGTTTTAAATATTTATATATTTTAATACCTGTATAGATAAACTAAGAATATAAACACTTACGAATATGAAGGCTGATATTTTAGGATGTACGGTATAAACGCAGTGGACACTTTGCACACTGTGCAATCGGTTGCGGTTAGCAGCCCTCATGAGGATGGGATGAAATGAAAGAAACAAACGAGACTAAAGGTCGCAGGAAAAAGGTACACAGAAATGAGCAGAAGTCTCTAACAATTTCTAGCTTGAAGTCCCATCCCTCTACTGGAGCTGTCCAGAGGCGGCGATAAAGGACACGTTCAAACAAACAGCCCCGTAGCCTCCAAAGGGAAGACATATTCCTTGGATCAAGCATCATATTCTCTGTGGGACATCACCTCGCCCTGCTATACTAGAGGCACCTCTCAAACATGAGAAATAAACAGGATGAAAGGGAACTTATGAAAAAGTAATCGTGGTGACAAAACCACAATAGATGACATAACACCAAGGTATCCATCCACCTTACGACTAAGAGAAAACATAACAAACCAGGTTCAAGGTGGATAATCAATGGGAATCGAGCCTAGTACATCTCAAATGCGAAGCTCTTACGTTACCACGGAGCCATCTCCCTCGGTAAGTTAGTATTTTAATTACAGGCAAAAGTCAAACTGATAAGAAACAAAATTGAAACGATCTAAGTGATAAAACAGAAAGGAAAATCCAATTGTAAGGCCACATGATAAAATTAAAGCAATAAAAGGGAAGCTATAAAACGGAAGGTTAAAATCTGTGATTGATTCATATTCAAAGCCGTGCTATATCGCATTGATCACTGAACACCTGAATGTTATAGTAGTCCCTTTAGTTGCTTATGATTTATTGTTATAGGCATACATTTAGTACATCTTTAGTTCATACGCAACACAGATACAGTGTTCATTAACTATTAATCAATTTTCTTACTTTGAAGACATAATAATCCTTAAACAAATTAACATATTTGAAATGGTTGTTTTTTCCTACGTGAACTGCGTGGTCTTACGCTAAGCTGCCCTCACATTCTCAAAATATATTACTATTCTGCTGGTGTTTAAGAGTATAATTAATAAACGTACACTCTTGTGGTATGCTGAAGATACCTTCTCTGTAATATCAACTTTAATAAATCGATGACTCGTATCATCAAAACTGATTGCATTCCATTATATAGGAAATTCCACTAGGGCTGAACGCTGACGGTTATAATCTGTCTCAAACTAGAGATTATACTTTCTCTCGTATGGATTAATAGGTCCCATAACGCGCCCTGATGCGTATTTTCTTTTTGTCTTGTTCTTTTTTTTTGTAATTTTTATTAACATGCACTCACAAAGTGTCAGAGAAATCAAGTCCAAATGTCTTCCCAGTTATACAGTATTGCTAATGAAATATTAATTATGTAGTTGCTTTATCAAGTATGCGTAGGACCTCTTGTGACTTTCGCTTGTCCACGGAATTAACGCCTCTGTAGCTTTTTTAATTAGTCGCGGCTGTTGGCAAGCCTTACACAGGAGCTACTACAGGGCAAAGTTAGGAGGCGTATCCGAAAATATGCGAACAACAGAGGTGTTTACATGAGGTTATGGCACATACACGGCAAGTCCAGTGCACATACGTTCTGTTCAGATGCAACGTGTCACACATCGGCAGGCGTGACAAGTCATGTATAACCTGATTGGATATTATGACAAGGAGAAAGAAGAAGGAATCAAAATCCCTTTGTGATTCTCAGTAGATTCTTCTGTTGAATTGTACCTATAGCACTTTAATCCTTCAGGTACGTTACTTAATCAAAGTTAGTAGAACACAAACACACACACGCACACACACGCACACACACACACATTCGCACTCTCATTCATCCTTCCAGACTCTGGGGAAGATGGGGAATCACCTTGGTTGGAGAAAATCCCCACTGCCAGCCGGGAATCGAACCTCGCACAGCAGGCAGGTGATGTACCGATGGCTACGGGGCCAGCCAACTGTTATTTATTCTTCATTTCCTTGGCAAGTTTTCCATATCATTCAGTAGCTATGTCGGGGAAGGTGTTTATTTTATAACATGTGTTGGAAAGCAAAACTATGAATATTTCGTTAATTTTATTTATATTCTCATTCATATTTATCATTATTAAGCTAGCATGAGATTGTGTTTCATTAATAACTACAATAATAGTATCTAGGATTAGGATTACTACGGAGGGAATTCGGCACTGCAACCAGCCTTGATCTATTGTACCTATCATTCCAAGTGGGGCATCCTCGGGAGAGAGGATGAGGCGAGATAGGGCAGACATCCCAACGAGCCACGACAGTGCAGAGGAGCGGGTCCCTATATTTTACTTAGATGGAAACCAGCCCCGGTAGGCCAGGGCAACGGACATTCCCCCCTAATGTGGTTCGGAAGTGCTCCCAACAGCCAGTTTGGTGACCGGAGACCGACCTAGAGGAGGGGGAAGTGGTTCACTCAGAGCATATCATGCACCGCCGAGACTCCCGCCGACACTTCTACCCTGAAAGAGACCACCAGATGAGGGCTGCTGTGAATGATAATGGAGGTGAAAGGGAGGGAGGGGAAATTCGGGGGATGTAATTAGCCTACCCAGCATTTGCCTGAGGAACCCTACAGGTTCAGGTAGGTCGGCCACGGAAATCGAACTCGGGCCTCACGAATGCGGGCCACAGACGAAACCGCTGAGGTGCCTCACTCGGTTATTGTAGTATCTAAAATTGAATGCACATAATTTTGTACAGCTTAAGATTATGATGCATTTAAATCGTGTGTTTATATTACGGCAATGGTCTTTTTGTACAGATTGATCACGCTTCAGGAAATTAGTTGCTTTATCATATGCTTCCTATAATTATAGGAATTATTTAATAAGAAAAGATTTTCGTTAATGCCAGAGTTTTTTTAACTAGAAGAGTAAAAGAATTGATAATGGGAAGGGGGATGGAGTACTGAAACAAGAAGCTCAAGAATTTTTTTTTTTTTTTTTTTTTGTAATTTACGTCCTCCAACGTTGTCATATCGATGAATGGAATGTATGAAATGATGCTCAAATGGGTCCAGGGTCCGTAGAGCTTAGAGTTACCCGACATTCGTCTCTGAGGATAAGGGAAAACCTCGGAGAAGGCCTTATTCAGATAAGTCGCCCTGACCGAGATTCGAACTCGGGACCTCTTGAACGTGAGGCAGACATGCTACCATCTACGCTACCGAGGCGGGTCGAGGATGATGATTTGTATATGATAATAGCCACAATAACAGCGAGACATCTTTCAGTGGCGGAAGATTGCTGTAGATATATTTGACATTGCGCCTTTCCAGTTGAGTAAATCACCCTTTCAGAAATTATTCTCTTTGTGCAGATTGATCACATTAGAATATTAGTTATATTACCGTGCACTTCCTATAGTTGCGATTGTCATTTAATAACATAAGTGTAGTAAATAATTTAGTTTCCCCCTCTGTTCTTCTGTAGCGGATACTGCAAAAGACAAGGCTGTTTAACCTCCTTTGAAAAATATTACAATAAATAATTAAGTGAATGTATATTTAATGCAGTTATAATCATTAAGGTTATTTTATATAATTATGCACTCGTGTTGCCTATAATAATTGGCTGACCTTTCATATCAAACACACAACTCCCAAGTGCTCTGTTTTTATTTCGTCACTCACTGTACGCCAAGTTACTAATATTTCACTCTTCTATAAACCAGATAAGAAACGAACGCAGAGCTGATCACTGAAGTTCAATACGGGCACCTCGACTAATGACAGGGTCCAGATATTGCAGGCCTAGGCACTCCCACTTCTTTCCCTCTCACATATATCTTTGCCATATTGCAGAATGTATACAAAAGAAATTCATTGTTTACCTTTTTATTGCTTTATCATTTCTTTTTATACCAACAGTTACACAAATTATGGTTTATTGTAAAACCTTATACTTCTATCTACTTCAAGCTAATCGGTATAAAAATGAGCAGAATTGCCTTACAGCATATTTCCTTGTACGTGCAATGGAGTTAGAGGAATACAGTAAGCCTTAAGGATAGTCAAATAGCTATGTAATGACTTTGAAATTGCACTCTCATTGCTTACCTGAGATAAAGAAAGGAACAGAGAGAGAGGAAGAGAGAGAAAGAGAAACAAATAACCGAGCGGGATGGCTCAGGCGGTTTTCGTCTGTAGCCCGCATTCAAGTTTCGTAAGTATCATACTATTCATAAACACACATACGCCGAGTATCGAGTTTTTGTGTGGAATGCAATACTTCCTCTGCCTACTTTGTATGTGGTAGTCAAACTATTATTATTCTCCGACGTTATATCATCCACTCTATACATATTTTTCCTTTTTCTACTATTACTTAGCTATAGTAAGAAGTATTGCATTCCAGCCGAAAGTTCCATATTGAACATGCTTTTAGGCTCCCTGAGTCCATTATCCCTCTCTAATACTGATCTTGTTAAACCAATCCATTGTACTACAGTAATAATTACATTTGAGTTTTATTCTTTATTTGAACTGTTCATTTTAAGATAAATGTATATGTGTGCTGAAGTTTCCAGAAGAAATTTTGATTAAGTGGAAGCATGCAGTAAATGTATTATAGCTATTAAATTGATTTAACTTTCTCTGTTTGGGGGAAAAAAATAAAAAAGATAAAATCGCTAAAATCCAAACTTGATATTTATGTTCAAGATCTTCCAAGGATGTAACAGTACACTTTACATGCATACATTTCGTTATTTGTTATTTTAGCAAAAGAATGAATCTGAACATTTTGGTGAAAATGCCATATGTTTCAAATAAAATATATATCTTCTTTTTTTTTTTTTTTTTTGCGAATGGCCTTGTACCGAACAGCTCTTCATTTTGGACGACTTTTACATAATTGCTAAACTCTAAGATATAGACAAAATGCTACTGCATGTGGATTTTAAGATATAGGACCGTTCATCACTCAGCATAGTGAGGTATGCGTGGTGCTGGCCACGGCTTCTCTCCGTAACGGTTGCATGATAGGACACCTCTGCCGCGTGTACGTGGGCCTGAGACCGGCAGATGGCTTGGCAGGTTTGGCCCTACCCGGGCTGTAGCTTCACAAGATTTATTTCATTTGTTGTTTTCTTTCTGTAATATTAACCATTTCAGAGAAAATGTTATATATTGATTAAAATTTTCAATATCTTTGCGCTTTTCAATACATAAATTGCTATTCGTTTTTTGTCATGCAGAGAGAGCGTAGAAATTTAAAGAAGTTATACAAATCTGACTATTAATTTCGCCTTCCGGATTAAACCTAAAACGAGAAGCATAAAATGTGTAATTAAATTTACTCCTATTAATAAGAAATAGATAGAATTAGAATAGTTTGCAGAGGAATGATTGTGCAGTCATGTAACTGCAACACATCAAAAGTTATATACGAATGATTTAAAATTAAGCAATGCTCTCTGAAGTAAAACATGCCGGACTAGTAGCCAGATATGCTTGATTGGTTGCTGTTTCATTTTGGCAAATTCACTTTCCTTCAGTCCAGTATACTGAAGTTGATCGAAAGCTGGGTGTTGGAGAGGTAGATTGCTTCCCTGCATATCTTCTTCAAGAACACAGAAATGCTAACTAGCACATTCTGCAATGGCTATGTCATTTTCGTAAAAGTTTGCTGAAGCAGTCACAGCTTGACAATAATCTAAAAACTGCCACGAATCATTTTCTTGACAATGTAGTAATTATAGTGTAGATATTTTTCATAATTATGTAGCATTTCATGACATTGTGGCTTTTAATTATTTAGTCAGTTGTTATGGATATTATAGTTAGTTTAGAACCAGGTAACATTGCAACCCTCTCAATGACGCTGTTAGAGAAATGATGGTTTGAGAAGATAAATTTCATTGCTTTACCTCTTATGTGTTAAATACGTGTGTAAATAAAGAAGTGTGGCAAGATGGAAAACGATGTTTATTTTATATCTTGTGAACAATAATTCCTACATTTTTGGTCCTCCGAAACGGATGCAATCTCCTTGCGCACATCAAGAACCAGCACTAAATTAAGGTAATAGTTTTGCGTAACAAGCTATATTATTTGTTATGAAGTGCTATATAAGGTTTTGAGTTTGTCGTTTTGCAAGCCATGACACGGCGTATTTCACCATGCATCAAAACAAGTAACTGGTATCAGATATAACGTGAAATAACATAATATGCTTTGAAAATTACATGAATGGCATGTTCATTGTTATACATGCGTAAAGGAATAAATTATAAGGCAGATTACAGCGGTTCATAAATCGCAATATAAAGGCTACAAATTGCTTAAGTTATTCTATGGTAACAATTGCACAACGCTAGGAATTGACATCGTGCGAGCCATAGCAACTCGTTGTAAATCCTAAGGCATTGTTACGCAAAATCTTGTTAATAACTCACTATTATCATTGCCATTTTAAAGGTAATGAACGACACGGAAAAACAGAAGTTAATTAAAGGGAGAGCTACGCTCAAAGCCGGCTTGACGCGTCTACAAACATTTGTAGATTCCGAAGCGAACAGTGCTGACAACTACCACTTGCAAGTCAAGCCAAATAGATTACTCCCAATAAGGGAAGAATTCAAACAAATTCAGAACGAGCTAGAAGTAAATTATGATGACCACGAAGCTCACGTCGACTACCGGCAAGACTTCAGACTACAGTTGGTTAATGAAGTGGCATCTCAGTCATCATATAATTTGGCTAGAAATATAAAACTCCCTAAAATCAACCTTCCTACTTTTGACGGACTCTTGACTAGGTGGTTGCATTTTAAGGATACCTTCAAAAATCTAATCATGAATAACAACGAGCTTTGAAACATTGAAAAATTTCATTATCTTCTCTCATCTCTTAAAGGAGAAGCAAGGGATACTGTTAGCAATATAAGCATATCAGATAGTAATTTTACAGTGGCGTACAACGTCCTTGTTAGCAGATATCATTCTCCAAACCTAGTAGCAGCAGAATATATTAAACAGATATTAGAACCTCCTGTCAAGTTAGGTTCAACGGAGGTAGAAATTCGGCAGTAGATTAATATATTTCAAGGTAGTGTAGACGCACTTGAAGCTCTTAATATTCAGCCTAGTATTCTGGATCTTCCTTTGTATGAACTCTTGCTATCCAGACTTGATAAAGGGTTAAGACTAAAATTTGAGGCCGTTCATTCATATTTAAACTCTGAGGAATTCAAACAAGTAATTCGGTTATTTGAAAACTACTGCCAAACACTACAACTTTGCGGTTTAACTCAGGTTCCTAAACAGAATCAAGGTCAAGGTTAGGTTTGCAAAACTAAACAACGACCATTGACTCAGCATTCGTACGTCACAGTTACAGAGCGGTGCTGTCTCTGTTCACCAGAACATCAGCTGTACAAATGTCAAGACTTCCATAAGCTATCTCGCGAAGAGAGAACAAGGTGTGTGAAGGCTAACAAGTATTGCAGCAACTGTCTCAGTCCTTCACATTCGTCGAATGAATGCAAGCATACCAAGTCATTAAGCACCATCGCACATTGCTTCATCGTAAACCTGAACTAGCAGTACCAGCGCACTCCAAACAGTCACAGCAAGCCTTCAGAGCCATCGAACGACGATCAATCATATCAAGCAACTTATCACTCTTTGAGGAATACACCAAGAGCTCAGGTGGCTCTGAGTACCGTGCTGATCAAAATTAAAGATTCCTATGGAAAACTACACACATTTCGAGCCATACTTGACAGTGGTTCTCAAAGAAACTTCATCTTGGAACATGCTGTACAGCGTTTGAGAGTGAAAAGGAGAAAAACTTCAACAATTTCTCTACAGGCATTCGGAGAACTATCATCTCAAGCCGATTCCTTAGTAAACGTCAATATTCACTCTACAGTCAACAACTACCACTTTAACATGTATTTTATAGTGCTTCCGAAGATTACAGGTAATATTCCCACTGCAGGAAGAAGTGGAACGTTCCAGATGATATAATCTTAGCAGATCCTCACTTCTACCTTCCTCAGTGTGCACATCTGTTAATTGGAGCACAGCTTCCTCCTTCCTGAGAGAAGGACTCGTCGGGGCTATCCTGTTCTACAGAGCACACACCTTGGATGGATCCTCAGCGGGAAAAATCCACAAGGTATTCCACAAGCCAATGACATACAATCAGAAGACCATTCCTTTTTCATCAAATCAAGACAACATTTAGAAGCTCAGATCCAACGATTTTGGAGCCTTGAAGAACTAGCTGATGTTCCATTATCTCCAGAGCAGCGAGAATGTGAGATATGGTTTAGCAAAACTACTAAAAGAGATGAAACTGAACGTTTCATTGTTGAACTACCTCTAAAGACAGAACTAAGTCTAGGAAATTCACTGGTCATCGCCACTCAACGTGTTAACTTCCTGGAACGAGAACTACAGGCAAATGAGGAACTCCGTAAAGATTACGTTCAGTTCTTGAGGGAATGCCAGTGTCTTGGACATATGACGGAATTGAAAACTGAATGTTTACTTCAAAGGGCAGAATACTACATCCCTCATCATGCTGTTCGTAAGGAATCAAGCAGCATAACCAAACTGAGGGTAGTTTTTGATGCATCAGATAAAAGTGATAATGGATACATTACAAGATACATTAATGATTGGACCCACAGTATAAGAAGATCTCTGCTCACTGATCATACTATTCCGAACCCACATAATAGCCTTTATAGCTGATATCGAGAAGATGTACCGTCAGATAAAGGTACACCCTAAGCACCAACCCTTACAATGCATCTTATGGAGAGAAAATCCAGAAGATGAACTCAAGACTTACGCTCTTACGACTGCCACTTATGGGGCGTCTTCAGAGTCTTATTTAGCAACAAAATGTCTTCATCAACTTGCACAAGAAGAAAAGTCAATTTCATAGAGCCGCTGAAGTCCTCAAATATGAATTTTACGTGGATAATTGTCTATCAGGAGCAGACAACCTAGATGAAGCTCTACAGCTACGGACAGATCTACAAAATCTTCTCCAACGTGTCGGCTTCCATTTGCGAAGATGGTGTACGAACAATTCCTCACTATTAGAATCAATTCCAGAAGGATTAAGCGAAATAAACCACTCTCTAACCAACATTGAATCTGACATTTTCCATTCTTTAGGACTAGCTTGGAATCCTTCTGCGGATGAACTTCAAATCAGCTCTTATCTAGACCTACATCATACTGAAAATGAAAACCGACTCTACACTAACCGAATGGTGCTGTCCATAATATCATCCATATATGATCCCCTTGGGTTGATTACTCCTGTAGTTGTTCTTTTCAAGATCTTCATGCAGACTTTGTGGCATGAAGGGTCGCAAGGAGCGAGACGCTTCATTGCTGCGACCCCAGGAACTAAATAATGCTCTGAACAAATGACTTGGAATTGTACAATCTAGCTGCTATCACAAGGAGATAGAATGCCTTAAGGCGAAAAAGGAAATATGCACAATTAGCGAATTAAGAAGCTTGAGTCCTATACTAGACCGGAAAGGCCTTCTTCGAGTTGGCGGACGGCTGCAAAATGCACCCATATCATATGACGCCAAACATTAACTCATATTACCTCCCAGACATCACTTCACCAAACTTGTTATCTTAAATGAGCAGCTCAGATTACTTCATCCAGGATATCAAATGCTTATATCATCCCTTAAACAAATGTACTGGATCCCAAGGATTCGCCAAACTGTGAGGAAACATATTAATTCGTGTTTAACTTGCTTCAAGATAAAGGCAATATCTAGTTAAAAGCAAATGTGAAATCTCCCGCACTACAGAATAAAACCCGCCAAGTCATTTTTGAACGTAGAGGTAGACTATACTGGACCTTTGTTGATCAAGATTGGTGCTCTCAGGAATAAGCAAACAAATAAGGCCTACGTAGCAGCCTTTACTTGCCTTGTAATCAGAGCTCTCCATCTTGAAAGTCGTGTCCAGTCTGTCAACAACAGCATTCATGGCAGCACTTCGACGTTTTGCAGCACGTCGAGGTTGTCCGTCTAACGTCTACAGTGACAATGGTACCAACTTTATTGGCGCTGCAAGAGAGCTAAAGGAGCTTCAAAGCTTCCTGAAGGATCCCGAGCAACAAAGAAGTATTATAGAAACGTAGAGTCAGACTGAAAAATTCAATGTCATAGCCGGGATTTGAACCACGGATCTTCTGGGTTCCGTCCAGCCGCACTACCATTGTGCTACTATGGCCAACGTGCCGATATGACATTAAATTCTTCAACTGACTCGTATTTTCCCGGTAAACCACTTAGGAGTTCTCATAAACACATGAGACAACTACCTTAATGGCGACTTACAACACGTAAGTACTTTAAGGACCGGGCTTTATAGTTAACCACTATTAGGTCAATTAATGAAAATTAATTATGTGTTTATGAGAACTCCTAAGTGGTTTACCGGGAAAATACGAGTCCGTTGAAGAATTTAATGTCATATCGGCACGTTGGCCATAGTAGCACAATGGTAGTGCGGCTGGACGGAAACCAGAAGATCCGTGGTTCAAATCCCGGCTGTGGCATTGAATTTTTCAGTCTGACTCTACGTTTCCACAATTTAGCCTACACACGGTCAGTGTGAAAGAACAATTAATTTCCAAGTATTATAGAAGCCGCATCAGGACAAGAAATCCACTGGCACTTCATTCCTCCTTCTGCACCACATTTCGGGGGAGCTTGCGAAGCAATGGTAAAGAATTTTAAATATCATCTCCGAAGAACTATGGGCAACACAGTCTTTACCTTTGAAGAATTAACAAATCTATCGGCTCAAATAGAAGCCTGTCTAAATTCCCGTCCTCTTTCAAGACTCAGTGACGATCCTTCTGATTCCTCTTACCTAACTCCTTCTCATTTCCTTATTGGGGAACCCCTCACAGCTGTTCCCGATCATGGCTTCACCCATTCCAGCCTCAATCGGCTGTCACGATGGCAACATATTCAAAAATGACTCAGGACTTCTGGAGTAGATGGCACAAGGAGTACCTGAATACACTTCAACAGTGTCATAAGTGGACCAAGGAACATCCAAATCCTTGCCCTGGTGATGTTTTTATAAGGGACGACAATCTGTCTCCTATGCAATGGCGAAAGGGTGTGATAGAGATGATTCACCCTGGTACTGATGCACTAACAAGAGTTGTTAGTGTTAGGACTGATTCAGGTGTGATCAAGAGACCAATTAGGAAGTTGTGTGTTCTTCCTAAGCATGATAATTTGTGAAGTAGTGATTATGCAAAATGTAGGGCACTACGTAATGACGACAATTTAAGGGAAATGTGTTATTGTTTAAATTTACGAAATTAATTATATTGTCTCTCATTCATTGTTGCTGCCTTGTGCTTATGTACACAGAAATAACTATTTTTCTTACCGTATCCTTATTTTATCTAATCAAAAGACAATGTCTTTTTGTGGGGCGGCATGTTAGAGAAAGTTTGTTTTGAGAAGCTAAATTTCATTGCTCTGCCTTTTGTGCTTTGACTACATGTGTAAATAAAGGAGTGTGGCAAGATGGAAAACGATGTTTCCATAATTCCTACAGACGTAAAAGACTTTGCAAATTAAGAAGAATCGCTAAAATTTTGCCGTCCTCTGTGAAACGAAAGAAGTGGACATACTGCACCAACACCAGCACCTCCATTATTTTGTTTTAGTTGGATCTCTTAGTACAGATATAATAGCCATGTATTAGCAGTATATTTCAAATTTGCTATATCCAGTGACATTTGTTTCAAAACATGTGAAGAAGCTTCAATTATTTTAATTCTTCTGCTGATTGTACCTAATATTATGTAAAATAGTCCAAAGGGTTGAGTTTTG
This sequence comes from Mantis religiosa, assembly GCA_030765055.1. Classification (NCBI taxonomy): domain Eukaryota; kingdom Metazoa; phylum Arthropoda; class Insecta; order Mantodea; family Mantidae; genus Mantis; species Mantis religiosa. Next base: position 302,946,910 of record CM060950.1, on the reverse strand, counting down.
CTTTCAAATTTTCTTTTAAGTAAGGAGACTTTAATGTTTGTATGATTTCTTGGCTTTACTGTGCAATGTTTGTTAAGTTAACTTGTTCTACTTTCTTTTAATAGGGAATATATTGGGAATATATGGGGAAATAGGAAATCTATTTTATCGTGTTGCTGCTAATAGCTGTTTTTTTTCAAAGCCGAGAGTAACTTTTGAATTTACCAGTAGGCAAATATCTAACCACCGTAACTTTGTCTCCATAGCTTTCTCACTTGTACAAAATTACACGAACTTCGGTCCGTTTAAAGAGGTCATTATAGCCTATTCACTGAAAACCAAGATATATATTCTAATATATATATATATACTATATTTTAATGACTATACTTTGGAGCATTTATGACAAAATGTAATATAACAACATTTATTCACACTAAAGGCTAGTATGGATTTGGGAGTATTACTGAAAATCTTCACTTGTCATGCTAAAAGAACGTATAACGGAAGTATTAGATGTGTGATTTTTTCGTCTTTTCATATTTGAGTTGTGGTTTTCAAAGCCACACACACACACACGCGCGCGCGCGCGCGCACGCACACACAAGCACGCACCTTATCTTATTGAATTTCAGATGGAATACAATACTTGCTCTAACTTATAGGCAGGTATCAGAGAATTACGCAGTTTTCCGAGCACCTAAAGATATAATTCTTTATAAAGACGCATGAATAGCCACGAGATTAACGACTCATTATTTTACTCTGATTCTGAATAAAGCTGGATGCTCACTTCATCGCAGTCAGTAACCAAGATTCATAACCAGAAACGGCCACAAGGGAAGCAAATGCTAGAAAGAAACGCCCAAGTCACATGTTAGTCCATTTTCAATTCACAATTTTCTAAATATTTCCACATCAACCCAAATACACTTATTACTTTCTCTACCAGGTATATATATATATATATGACAAACAGAGAATGTGCTACATTCCACCGAAAATTTGAGATCGAGAGAGGTATATCCCGAAATGCACGTTTTAAGATTCCCTGAATCAAAAAGACATATTTAGAAAACACCCGCGCACGTGTGCACGCATGTAAACGCTCTAACTCCTAAGTAAGCCGTCAGTTAAATAACAAGCTTGGTATATAAGTTCAGCGTCTTGCAAAGATGCCTCAAGAAGATTTTCAAGAATATGAAAATCCCCTTCCCGATACTACTCTTCTCGTAGAAAACCGTTAGGAAAGATTAAGTTTCCCAAAAAATAGCTTTATTTTGATAAAAATACCACATGTTTAAGGTATTTTAATGACAAATGAGTGGTAATCTTGAGTTTTCTAGGAAAGCCTCTGAAGTTCTATTCATTGTATGTGACTTTTGCATAACTGGTAAATCGTAAGAGATGGACAAAATCTCATTGCACCCGGGAGCGAGGCGTGACTTTCAAAGTGAGGGAAGCTTAAAATAATAATTTTCATTAATATAAGATATAATAATGACAAAGAACCAAGGTTACTCTCCGGTGCTCTTTCTATTGTACGGTCAAACTTATGCCCTTCTTGCATTTCAAGACTGCCCACACTACAAGCAGACATATTCCTGCTTCTCCTCTCCACTCAGACGTTCCAATTTTCCCTAGAGCTGGCCCACAGTGGGTGAACTGTTGGCCTAAAATGGAGATAGTATGCAAATCAAACACTTTTATTAATAACTTAAAATTTCACAAGAATTATCTCTTTGTCGCTAATATATACCAATTTGCATAATTTATTATTTCTAAAGCTAATGAAACATACAGTTGTATTTAAAAGTGCTACGTAAAACAAACAAAAAATAAACTTTTCTTCACATCCCAACAGAGACTTCACATGACAAAATCTTACAGTGCTCCCTAACTATCAAAGAGACGCGATTGTCCGGATTCAAGGTTACGAATGTGTAAATACAATATTGAAGATATTGAAGATATTCAGTTTTCAATGAGCTCGCGAAACTGATCACTCGAATCTAAGCAGCTGTCAAATTATCCGAAACACCGCGGATCTTCGCAAATAAATTTTGAAAGTATATCCTGAGCAAATAAAGTATTGTTTAGCACGAATATTGTTGCTTTTCTTCTTTTTCTCCTGAAATTCTTGGAGAAGCAGCGCTTCCAGCACTTCATTGTAAGCTTCGCCACTGATTACACCAAAGTAATAGAATTCGTTAAAACATTCTTTTTATGTCAAATGCGGGGTGTTTTTCTTAAACATTTCTAAGATACTTTTTATAGGTTTAAATTTCCAGTACATTTAATTTCTAATATTTATCCTGATTAACATTGAATAGGCGATGAATACTTTTTAAAATAATGGTGTTTTAAAGAACATTTAGAGAAAGTCATGGGAATGTAAAACATAAATTTCTTGTTTTCATATCATACTCCAAATCTGAATGTCTTTTCAACGAGCAAGTTGCTAATTTTCAAGTTTATTAGTCTATAATATTTTCATAAGCAGCTCAGTAAGGTTAGGTCTTTCTGAGCATATTAAAATACGTATTCAACTGTAGGACAGTTTGTCTACATAAGGTCGCGAAGGAGATTGACAATTAAATTGAAAAAGCATCTGAAGATATTAATTTTAAAATTAAAAAAAAATAGGAATTACTGATTACCAGCTATTAGAAGAAAAATATTAACATAACTTTGGAATAAAATAGAAATATTTTCCTTTGTATTGTGCTTTTCTGCAAGCCTATCATTTATAGCTTACATCTTTGCAGTTTAAATACATTTTTCTCTCACAAATGTTATAGGATACAAACATACAAATTTACATATTGTTTATTAGCATTATGTGTACATAGGACTATGAGCATTTAGACTATTTTGAATACAAGTTAAAAGTAGAAGTTTTGAAATTGTTATATGTTATAAAATGTTAACTACATGAATATAACAATTATACAGTGCCTTTACAAAATGTTCATAATACTGCAAAATATGTTCTAAGTTAAAATTAAAAGCTTTAGTCTGTTATAGATCTTGAAAATATCTGCATAAAAAGCTTGAAACATGTTACGAGAAGAACGCTTTGAAATTGTTATATTTCCTTACAAATTCGATTACTCAAAAGCTATCGGTCATTTCTGAAATAAATAATCACAGGCTGACATGGTTCAGTGAGAGTATTATAATGTCTGTAACCCCACTGCTATCATAAAATTAGCTTCAGAGATTCTTAAACTATTCTACCATGGACAGAAAAGGAAAATGGGGCTAACCAAAATACATAGGATTGCTTTTAATGTTTAAAGAGAACTTATACATAAAAACATTAACGAATATGTACTATAATTCATGTTGTTCCATTAAAGTATTAAAATACTTTTTTCAAAATTTTATTTATTTGAATCCAAATGAAGTGTATTGTCACCCAATTATCGGAAGCCACGACCGACTGGCAGCTGGGCGGGAGGTAGGAGGCATTGAGACCACGCCTACCCATTTATCTTATAGCGTTCACTGAGGGGATGGTTGGAAAAGCATCACTAGCCGTCTCTTTTCCCTCCACCTGACGTCGGGAACCATCGGAATGATGTTCCGAGCCGCGAAGCTTCCAGAAACAGCGATCTTCCTATATAAGGGCTGCAGTGGGCGAGTCAGTTCAGTTCTTGGCGAGCAGCCGTGAAGAGCGCAGTGCTAGCGAACGGACAGGAAGACTGCGTACGTGTGTCAGAGGAGTTTTTAGTCAGCTCTAGAGAGAGTTGTACGTAATAGTGAGTGTGGAGTGGACCTGTGGCAGACGAACTGGTGGATTGTTATTGCGTGGGCTACGTAATTCTATGTACTCGGCAAGTGTACCAACTGTAATCGGTGGAAATAAAGAAAATTTTGAGTTTGTGCAACTTGACTTTTAATTTCACGAACCCACAAAGTGACAGTATTCTTAATGGTGTTTGACGCTGGCACTTAATACTTATGGCTCCACAGGCGGTGAGACTAATGATACATGAAATGGAATCATAATTGTGAAAGGACTTTTGAGAAGAGTGTTTCCGTGTACCATTTACCAAATATGAGATTTGAAAAAAAAAAACGTAGAAAAACCTGATTCAGGGAGGACGGTCCTGGCGAGATTTAAGCTGGCAGATATCCCATTCACGTAACCTTGCCTTAACAACCCCGGCTCCAATTATAAGAAATTAATGTGACTTCTAGTTGTTCGGCCTGAATTTTAAGCGAAGCCAGGTTTGTGTGCTCTCTTTTCTTGCTGACGAATAAGCTCAGTTGCTCTGCTTATTACAGAATAGCTAGAGCTTTTAAGTAAACTTGTACATCTATAACGAGAATGCAACAATCATGTGACCCCTTTATTTGAACTGTAATAAGTAATTAAATAATGTAAATGTAAACGGGAACATTACACTTCGTACTAAGGATAAAACAATTAAACTGCATACTCTCTAAAGTACCTTTATTCCATTTTAACATTAAACTGACATCGTTAATAGGGAGTTTACAGCAGTGTGAAACCAACTTTCCTAACACGTGATTTACTCAAGTGGATAAAATATTCAGATACCTCTGATTGCCGTAAGTAAAATATGAATCCAGTCCTACCGGATGAAAGCAGCGAACTCTACTCCAGGCAATGAAGGATATGATGCAGAGTAACGAGACATGTCGAATAATATGTGCCCTTGTTTGCCATATTAGTCTAATTACAAAGCTACACACACGTGTAACAGGGTTGCAACTGCTTACCTTTGTTTTGTTTTACATTGCCACGCGTATCCGCAAAGCCACGAAATAACAGTGAACGATTAACACTGCATTAACAAATCTTATCCGCAATAGCCTAAGACTGAAAGCATCACTTATTGACGTCGGTATTGTGTGGAACAAGACAACCAAGCTGTTTAAAAAGAGCCTGCTGCACCACTTTTAACCAGCAGCCTTTGTCCTTCTCTTTATTATCGCAGCTAAGCTACAGAGACCATTGAATTCAGCACATAGCTGTTTTACCAAATATTGGGCGTTTTCCTATTTAATTCACGCGTCTTCTGAGAGCTCCATTTACTTAGAACAAATTGTAGTTTCTTTCATTTTCTAAAACATTGCTTTAAAAGTTCCCTCAGAAAGTTCCAGAGATTGGACTTTTAACAAAAGGCAACTGAGCGGTATGGCTCAGGCGATTTCCTCTGTGGCCCGCATTTGGCAGGCCAAGGTTCGATTCCTGTGGCCAACCTACCTGACCAACGGGTTTTTCCGGGGGTTTCCCTGGTCCCCAGTCTACTACCGGGTAGGTTAATTACATCCCCCGAATTTCCTGTCCCTCAATTTCATCTTCATCATCACTTAACATCAGCTCTCCTCTGTTGGTTTCTTTAAGGGTAGAAGTGCCAACAAGTGTCTTGGCAGCGCATAGCAGGATGATATGCTCTGAGTAAAACTTCCTCCTCCGGTTGGATGGTATGCGATCTGCGAGCTCGGTCTGGTGGGGCAGTTTGCGGACCGGACCGTTGGGTGAACTGCCAATTGATAAGTCTGCCGGGAAGTTTCTAACTGGTGAAGTGTAGGGATCCTGCTCTCTGCAGTGACGTGACTCCTTGGGTCGGCCGCCTTCTGTGTCTTCTTGCTTCATCCTTCCTCCCGGGAATGCCCTACATGGGGGCAAAGGTACAATAGAGCAAGACTGGTCGCGATGCCAAATCCCCTCTCATGTGTTACACTCACAAGCATTTCTCTGCACACCGATGTACAAATATTCTTGCAAACATCCATTCTTCTATCTTCTTCAAGTTAATCGAGATGCACATTTTGTGACTATTTTTAATACATTTTCCTTGTAGGTACAATGGAAACAGGGGGATAAATAGAATTAAGCGATAGTCAAACCTTTTAAAAGCTGGTCAGTATGTGACAGAATTCCGTTCTCCTTGCATAAGCAATAACAACAAAAATAACGACATCCCATTCGAGTAAAGTATAAGTATTGGAACTTTCAAAACAAAAACAACGAATATCCACAAAGGGTTAACTCCACAAAAATGTATTTTACATAAATCGCATGCCTAATGAGAACTAGGTATTTTGTATAGAAAGATACTGTCTGACCGGTTTACCAGTTATATAGAAGTCATCCAGAATGAAGGAGACTTCAAATACTATACTTAGAAAATTCAAGATATACGTTTCATTTCTTTGGAAACTATCTTCAACATACGGCACATTAATACAAATCGTTAGAGGCATTTTTAAGGAAATCAGCATTAAATAATTATACCTATGTAAGGGGTAGCTTAGGCTGGAGGTGCTGTTCTTGAAAATATTTGCATTACATCCTTGGAAAACGCTAAACTTAAATACCAAGTTGGATATTATTTTACCGAATTTTCGTTTTTGAGCTATGCTGCTCACAAAAACTGAAAAGCACACACACACACACACACACACACACACACACACACACACACACACACACACACACACACACACACACACACACACACACACACACACACACATACACATACACACACACACACACTCACAATGGAAACTTGTATAGTAATATGTTTTTTTTTTTTTTTTTTTGCGTTTAGAGTGCATCGAAACGTGTTTTCAGACGAAACCCCGGTACCGCACTGTTTGGTGCATAATTTTCCCTACGTATTAAGTATAAAAGTAGAGAAAGAAATAAAAGGTATATTTTTAAATGTAAGTCAATTACCTCAGAAAACATTTTTGTCCGACGTATAAAATCTGGTGTGTTACATTTACAGGTCTCTTGTATCCACTCATCCAAAAGCTGTTTTACAAAATGACATTTTCTATCTACTTCATTTTATTGAAGAATACACGTTTGCGAAAATCACTGCATTAGACACTTCTATGTATCCAGAGATTGAAGACAGTAAATGTTTAAAAAGTGAGTCTCTTATGGGGGCTTCAACATCAGTGGAAATAGAAAGAAAGACGACTTAGCACTTCAAAAGAAAGTATATTGTTTCTGTAACATCCAAAACCAATAACAACGACTGGTGAATGTCACAAAACCGCATTTGATATAAAGTGCGTGTTATAATGAGATCTAGATTTTTCTGCGGAAAAAGGGTTTTTGCCATCTCTCGTTGTTTACTAGTTACGCAAAAAGCACCAAACTTAGTAGAAATAAAGTTGACTGCCCATAATTTGGCAAAAAATTCAAGATATACGTTAGGTTTTTCATGCAAGAACGTTAAACATGTGGTATTTTAAACAAATGCGTTAGAGGGACTTTTGGTAAACTAAAAAACAAAACAAAAAACAAAACAAAAAGTAAAACGAAACTGATCCGTTTAAAGAGCAACTTCGCGTCAGGAATTTTATTTAAAAATCTGTGTATTACATTCTTACAAAAAGTTAACTTTAAATGCGAAGTTGTTTAATTATCTGGCGTCTCATTTATATTGTCAACACAAACGCATGCACGAGGGCTAACACATACACACACAATGTAAACCTAATATTTTTACAAGTGGATTTAAAGACCTCAAAATGTGTACTCCCGATTGAATATAAACATAGAATTATTATATAGAATACAGAACTTAGTAAGCTTGATACAGTTAAACATAGAAAGGATAAAAAAACGTATCAGCAAATGAACGAAATCAAAATTAAGGTTTCTTTATACAGAAAATAACTTGTATACTGTAATATGTTCACACATTTTTCGTATTATTATTTTAATAATTTTTGAAACCCTGCATCGATATTTTCATGTGAGATATTTACAAAATTATGTATAATGTATATTAAATTATATATATGTATATTCGAGAAATTTCTTCCGTGAAATGCCTGAAATTGCGGTGTATATGGTTTCTGACCTGAGTGAAGAAAAAAGTGAAAGTCACAATAATTACACCTCTCACAAATCTTTCCCATTAATGCGTAAGATTTTACATCAGTTTTTGAAACCGCAGAAGCTAATTTTTCTAGGATCTATTGGATTAGAACATATGCACTTCTTACCGCAGAGATGGTACCAGCAATATAATGCGACACCCATTACACCAATCACCGCTACCACGGAAACGACCCAGTTTATTATGCACAGTTTGTAACTAAGTAATTTTTGTGACAAAAATATTTAGCATTACAGGTACAAAATGACGCATGACTTTGGGTGCCATATTTAAAAGTTAGAGACAGCTTGACTATATGGTTATGACTAAAGAAGACTTTATATCTACATATGTGCTATTTACATAAATGACGAATGAAGCATTTTCCCACTGTACTTTCAAAGACAATCACTATGGCTTATGACCACCAACGTCATTGTTAAACTACAAGTCCGATGTATGGAATTCACGACTTCTCTAACTTCTGTCGTTTACGTATAGCTTCTATAAACTATTGTGACTTTGTGGGTTCGTGAAATTAAAAGTCCAGGTTACAAACACCAAAAATTGCACTTTATTTCTGTAGAAATACACTTCGTACACAGCAGTCCAGAATTGCGTCACATAAACAATACAACTTGCAAGGTCAACGACCACAAACAAACACTTGTTTACACACGCGAGTTCAATTAACAACTGACTGACTATTTTGGCGGGCGGGCTGTCTATTTATAGATTACTCACATTCTGAAATTGCCTCAAACAATAGAGACCCGGCTAGAACAAAGGCAAACTCTCGAGAAATCTGCCTCCTCCCCCCCACCTTTTCGGAGAGCTTTTATCTACACACTACACTGCGTGTCCCTTTGAATGACTCGCCACCTCAATCAACAATGAGCTCGCGACACTGCTCCCTCCTCAAAGTTGGTCGTCCCGAACAGCAACATCGTAGCGGGCCAGACGATCCAGGAGTACCACCAACATCTTTCGTCGGGGCACCACCTGGATGCCGAAAACCACGTCGTTAATCCCCTTTACCACCCGGTAATGTCCTTGCCATGGTTGCTGAAGTTTCGGGCAGCGTCCCTTGGTTCGCGTAGGGTGGTACAACCAGACCAGGTCACCTTACTGGAATCTTTCTCCATGCAGTCGCTCGCCTTCTGGTTCTTCTGACGAGCCATGCATGTCGTGGAGACGGTCAACCCGGTTCTCCACATACTCGGTTGCTGGCTGCTTCGCCTCCGGGGGGGGGGGGGGTTCCAAATGCCAAGTCACAAGGAAGGCGTAACTTTCAGCCGAACATTAAGCTGACTGGTGTCATCCTAGTGGTGTCGTGTGTCGACGAGCGATAGGCTAGCAGGAACAGCGGTAACTGACGGTCTCTCTGATGGCTAGCCACGACCTTCCTCATATGTTCTTCTAGGGTCCTGATGTACATATCGACCATGCCGTCCGACTGCGGGTGTAGGGGTGTTGTGCGGGTCTTGTTCACCCCAAGTCTTTCCAGTGCCTCCTTCATCAGGTTAGACTAAAATTGGTACCCTGGTCACTGTGGAGCTCCAACGGCACCTCAAAACGTCAGAACACTTGCTCCACAGGGTAGTTGGTGATGGTCTTTGCCTCCTGGTTAGGGATGGCATACACCTCCGACCACTTGGTAAAGTAGTCCACGACCACCATCAGGTACTTGCTGCCTCGGTCGGACACTGCGAATGGTCCAGCTATGTCGACAGCGATGCGTTCGAATGGTACTCCGATGTTGTACTGCTGCATGCGACCATGGCTCCTAGCCTGGGGGCCGTGATTCGCTGCGCACACGTGACGCTGACGGCACCATCACTCAGCATCTGCTCGGAGCCAGAGCCAGTAGTTGCACTGCCGCAGTTTGTCAATCATTCGGTTTCCTCCCAGGTGTCCTCCTGAAGTACCGGCGTGCACTTCCCCCAAGACTTCCGGGACCTTACTCCAAGGAAGCACCAACTGCTCTCTCTGCGTCTTCCCATCGGGTGATTCCCATACCCGGAACAGCACACCCTCTTTGGTCTTCAATTACTCCCATTGGGCCCAGTACGACATGTCCGCAGCGCTTCTGGGTGCGATGTGCTCCAAGGTCCGTCTAGTCCCTGCCTACAGAGTGTCCCAAAGTCAGCGTCCGCCAGCTGTTCCCTGCTCAGGCCTGCACTATCCCAGGCGTCAGCAGCCACTGCCGTGACCACTCGGACAGCTGCGGCACACTCCTTCTCTTCCACTCTTGTGAGAAATTCATGTGAAAACGTAATTGGAAGAGCAAGGAGAGAAATTCCTGTGAAAGTTTAACTTAGAAGCCTAAGAGCAAGGAGCGACATTCATGTGCAAGTTTAAATTGGAAGAACGAGCTGAGAAATTCATGTGAAAGTACCAATTAGAAGAACAAGGAGCGACATTCATGAGAAAGTGTAAATTGGAATAACGAGGTGAGAAATTCTTGTGAATGTGTAAATTGGAAGCCTTAGGTGAGAAACTCTTGTGAAAGTTTAACATTGAAGCTTGAGCTGAGAAATTCATGAGAGAAAAAATAAAAAGAACGAGGTGAGAAATTCCTGTGAATGTGTAAATTAGAAGACTGGGTTGAGAAATTCATGTCAGAGTAAATCAGAGGAACGTCGTCCGAAATTCATGTGTATTTGTAAATTAGAAGACTGAGTTGAGAAATCATGTGAGAGTAATTTAGAATAAAGAGGTGAGTTCATGTGAGAGTGTAAATGAGAAGAACTAGGTGAGAAGTTCATGTGAAAGTATATATTAGAATAACAAGGTGAGCAATTCATGTGAATGTTTCAATTAGAAGGAGGTTAGAAATTCATGTGAAAGTTTAACTTAGAAGCCTGAGTTGAGAAATAGTGTGAAAATGTAAATTAGAAGAACAAGGTGATAACTTTATGTCAGTGTGCAAATTAACCGGAAGTATCAGAAGCTTTCACAATAAGATTCAATTTCTGTAACGTTATACTTTTTGCTGGTCTAGCCTGCAACGTTTTGCTAGCACAAAAGGTTTCGAATTTAAAACGCTGAGATATCAGCATAACTCGCTTACGTATTTTTTCCCCCTGTTCCATTTATACCATAGCAGTTAATGCTATGGTCATATCGGCGGCCGTTCTCCTTTGGAACATACTGAAGGTGTTAACTCGTTATCTTTGGTTCTTAATCATTAGATCACGCACACATTCACACTCGCATTCATACTTCCAGACTCTGGAGAAGATGGGGAATTATCTTAGTCGGAGAAAAAACCCCACCCACACCACCGGTAATCGAACCTGGGACCCTAGCACGGAAGGCAGGTGCTCTACCGGCTGAGGTACAGTGAGTGTCTTGCTTACGTATTAAAGAAGCTCTAAAAAGCCCCCAGAAGCCTTCTAAGTAGGCGGTGTTTATTTACCACCTGAGTTGTTAACAGAAATATAGCCGTCCTGAAATAATTCTCAAGTTTAACAACCAAACTTTTTCGCGTCAGTTTCCTACTTTTTTCCATTGATAATTCAACTTCTCCAAACAATTGGTCCCATTTTCATGTGCAATGCAGAGACAAGCGCTTTTGCTTTTCTTATAAACAGGGCACGTACGAGTTAAAATCCAAGGCCACAAATATTCCAGAAATTTATCTGGTTACAATATAGGAAACTGCCTACTTTTCACTCTCACATCACTACCTCGCCACGTTCTTCTAATTTGTAGTTTATTTCCCCGTATTTCTTTGCTCAGCTTTTTTCCAACCAATAACAAACGCTTTTATTTCCACCAATCATACGTCTGCCTTTACCACTCTCGACCAATCAAAACCATTGCTATTGTAACCAATTAAAGCCGTACGCGTCACTTCCTGCATTTTTTAATAATGTTCTTACCTGATTTTCTTCCTGTTGATCCTTAAACGCCCGACTAGACCCTTGCTAGTCCCCATTCCTTCTCCTTAAGTCACGTGACCTTTATTCCAGTGTATTCTTAATACAATTTTACCATAGTCCACCAACGCATTAAAAGTCCACTCTGTTACCACCCGCCAAGCTGGTCAGTTCGCAAACGTCTCCAGGGGATGCAACAAGTCCAGAGGGTGCGCGGTATAAGAAAATTTATAAGATCAGTAACATAATCCTCGTCCAAAATGTAAGCAAATACAAATAAAGAATATTGAGGCTCCATTAATCGAAATGAGTTAACATTTGGACCAAATTAAAAAATACTTTAAATTTTAAAATCATTAACAAAATTACGTAAAACGAGCAAAAATCCCTCCTCCCAAAATTTTCTGTTGCCCAATTTTTCGATTCCATTCTTTTTTCCAAAGCATTGGTTTACTAAAGTATACTTAACTACATGGTTTCCATTATAGTGCCTGGGGTGGGTTGCAAATGCAGACAGTTAAGAGGGTGCGCGGGGGTGCACGGGGTGGATGGGGGTGCGTATGGGTGCATCGGGGGATGCAGGAAGTCCAGTGCGTGCGTGGGGTTGCGTGGGGAGGATGGGGTTGCGTAGGGATGCAGTCATTCCAGAGGGTACATGGAGTTGCGTGGGGTGGATGGAGGTGCGTCGAGGGATGCAGGTGAGGGTGCGCGCAGCAATCCGCCTCTAACATTGTACGTGACTTTTTCAAGGTCAAATAGCTTGAACTTCAAAGTCAAATGGCATGATCCAGCTCTTAACTGCTAACAGCTGTTTACGCACGCGACTTCAATTAACCACTGACTGACTCTGTTGGCGGGCGGGCTGCCTTTTTATAGATTACTCACATTCCAGAATTTTCTCAAACAATCGAGACCCAGCTAAAACAAAGGCGAACTCTCGAGAAATCTATATCCTTCCCCCGCCGTTTCGGAGAGCTTTTATCTACACACTACACTGCACGTCCCTTTGAATGCCTCGCCGCCTCGACCAACAATGAGCTCGGGACACTATGTTTTACCACTTCAAGTTAATCGAGATATACGTTCACTACATTACACATTTCGTTACTGATATGTTACAGGCTGTTGCTGAAATCCGTCATTTCGGGAACATCCTAGTTAGGTAATGAGAAGTCGGTGCATGGTAAAACAATGTGAAGGTACATGTTCTACCGCGGTTCTACTTGAAATGATCGAGCTAGTTAGGGATACATCCTAACTTCATTCTATATACCACGGCTTTTCATGGAGTCTCTTTATCTTCACGGGATGTCGGATTTCAGCAAAAGCTTACCATCTGACGAAACCTCTAAATTTCGGCAATTAGCGAAAGGAATTATTACGACGTTCAAAGGACTAGAAAAATAAATTAGTCATCCGCTGCAATACGTAGTCTCGCCATAGCAAACAACACTTGTATTTTTGTGTATGAACAAACATTCAACTCGTTTAAATAAATTCATGCAATTCAATCGCTATCTTGCGATAGAGAATAAAGTACAGAAAAATGAACACCCAAATCTGTATATTGCAATAAAGCAAAACTATTGATCATCCTTAAACCTCTGCTTCAGCCGTTGCGAGAACCTCTATCCCATGCCCCCAGCCACAAAAAGAGCGTGAGGGAGAAAACGAGAGGACTAAGAGTTTACTTCGGCCTTTCTTAACTCTAAAAATAACACCTTTTATCGTGGCTTAGTGGTAACAGTCTGAAGGGCGTGCTGCTAGAGCCAACTTCAATGCTCTTAACTAATACCTTAAACTCTTATGTTGTTACTCTTCCCATTTCTTGTATTCACCTATGTATGTGTGATAATATAAATGTAAAATTTCATCTAAAAAAGTAACAACTGTTTAAAACCATCTGCATTGCTATTGATTATAGTGGCAATAATATGCAGGGCAAAACTTATTTTTAAGCACATTATTTCCCTTTCCTAAATTTCCCCTTGCAAATCATTGAAAATAATCTCATTTTCAGTGATCTAAAGGTATTATACAATAATGGAAATGTTGAGCAATTAAAGGAGATTATCTAACTCTGGTAATATAATCATAACTTCCTAATTGAAATGAATAAAAATAAAGAAAACTCACACATTATAAATCAATATCTCATAATGAGATACTGATTCTGATTTTGATTCCGTGGTTATGTTGCAGAAAAATTACTTGAAATAAACGTTGCGTTAAGAGATGTAAATGTAATCTAGAAAGTTTTTTCTACTTTGTATGATATACTAGCTACCAAGAATTCTACAAATGTCATTAGGTATTTAGTACTTTACAGGCTCTTCGCAGTAAATTCCAGACATACCTTTAATCATGAAAATATTTTGAATACATGGTGGTTTAATAAAAACTATTGTGAGAAAATTTTGAAACCTATCATGCTTGGTTCAAATAATCTGGAAATTGGAATTTTTGTTTCTTCATTCTTTTCTCAGTTTCCCCATCTTATTCCTTGAAAATTGTCATGTCTTATCCTTGGAGGATACTCAACTGAATACTTGGTATCTACTCGACTTTCCATTTTATCAGTTATGCTTTTCGTAGAAGAACATATATATAAATGGAGAACCCATACACAATCGCTCGCGTGCCGTCCTTTTTCCAAGAATAATTCTTTTATTTAGAAAATCTCACAACATATGTTTCCGGTGAAACATCATACCAGACTTTCTAGTAGATTATAATATTTTATTTCTTAGAAGTAGGTTTTAGTATAAGTAAAAACGACAATGCCCGACTATCTCCATTATACTTTTTTAGATTTATATAAAGAGTTTTCTTTTTTTTGTTTTTGTTTTTAGCATTACTGTATATGTGTATGATCTCAATATTAATGTTTTGTTTTGTTACAGACCTTATCTCCAGATTTACCCGGCGGTGAGCATGGAGAATATGCATCTAAACTAAAAAACATTGTTGATAACGTTGTTACAGTTTTGATGGAGCCTTCTCAATCTGTAAAAAACAATGAGCCTAGAAACGTATTTTGTCATGGTGATCACTATAGCAATAATTTCATGTTCAAGGTAAGTATAATAAGGGACAGTTAATGCCTGTTATTCTTACTTTCACTTTTGTTGAAATTGTGTATCCATTTAAACGTGCTTACGTATTATGCTAAAATTATTGGGTGCTTATGGGTAAGAATTAATAACGCAGGAAGATTTCGGCATTAGACTTATTGCAACTTCTATAAGACGCACGCATGGTAGGTATTAGAGGGCATGCTTCACTCTCCGCACCGAATACTTTCCGGAGCGCTGGAAAACTGCCCGCATTCTACATTTCCCAAAACCACGCAAAGACCACACTAATCCGCAGAACTATACACCCATCAGTCTCCTCAATGCCCTTAGCAAGCTTTTAGAGAAGGTGATCCTTAAACGCCTCAACAAACATCTTCAAAAGCATAACATAATGATACCCGAGCAGTTCGGATCCGGTCACAACTCTCCACCACCTTACAACTCCTTCGCACCGCCGAACATATAACCTCCGGTTTTAACATCCGTAAAAGCACAGGCGCAGTATTCCTGGAGATGGAACGGGCCTTCGACCGGGTATGGCACGAGGGTTTACTGCGCAAACTCAGCCAGTACAATTTCCAAGATACTGCAATAAAGCTCATTGCTATTTACATAACCGCAAATTTGTGTCCTGTGTCAATTCCTATTCTTCTACCGTCCGCCCGATTCTGGCCGGGGTCCCCCAAGGGAGTGCCCTCGGCCCAGTTCTTTTCACGATCTTCATGAGTGATATCCCAAAGACATACTACACTACTCTGTCACTTTACGCAGACGACACTGCTTTGATGGCGCAATCAGGAGACCCGAAGTTCATCTCCATGCGCCTTTAAAGTGCACTTAATGAACACTCCAACTGGCTGACCAAATGGCGCATTAAGATAAACCCTACCAAATCACAGGCCATGTTCTTCACCAAGCGGGTCAAACACCGACAACGTGCACGCCACTTGCCATCTCTCCAACTCTTCGGCCAAGCAATTCCATGGTCAGATAAAGCAACATACCTGGGCGTTGTTATGGATCAGGGTCTGACCTGGAACAAACACGTGTTAAATGTACGTGCTAAAACCAAGGCGCATCTGCACCGACTATACCCTCTCATAAACTACAGTAATAAACTGCACCCTCATACTGGACTCACACTATACAAAACACTGCTCCGCCCCATATTTACCTACGCTGCCCCGGTATGGGGATATGCCGCCAAAAGTCACATTAAAAAGCTACAGACACTCCAAAATAAAATCCTCCGCATTATAGCCAAAGTGCCGCCCATAGCACCAGCGAAAATCCTTCACCACGAACTCAGAATACATACCGTAGAGCAATTCATAAAGAAACTAGTTCATGATCTATATAACAATTGCACCAAAAATCGTAATCCACTGATAAAATCACTCGGTTCCTATGACACTTCCACCAATAAGCACAAACGCCCTCTCTCCTTATTCGACCGAGACATTACTAATGATACTCCCGCAGACGCAGTTCTCCAAAACCTCCAGCAACTAGTACAGTAACTGTTGTCGTAATTCTCTAATGACCTTCTAGCACTTGAACCATACCTGGTACCAGTATAAATCAAACGAAAAGCGTACTACTACTGTCCCACAGGATTCACCGCGAAAGGACACCAACCACACCTCTCGCCGGTTAAGTCCCGCCACACCACTTACCTCTCTAATGCATGAACATAACTAACCCTAATCTAGTAGTGTAGCCAAGCCGCAGCTTGCTTCTAATGTTTACCACTAACCTAATCTAGCTAACTGCACGTACTAACCACCGTGCGCCAGTCCGGGCCTTGTCATGGCTGACGCAGGTCTACTCCCTTGACCCGCTAGCATGCATCTAGGCTAGCAAGAGTAGAACTTACCTGTACTAACCGGGGTGCTTCCGCGGAACCCGACTATCTCTATTCCCTCCCCTAACGCAACTGCACGATTAATATTAACCAAGCACCTCTCCGTAGCAGCATGTTGAGTTACTAACAGCATGTGCATGGGGAGACGCTGTAGCCTCTTCAAGGCGGACGATCGTCACCGGGGGCGGCGGGTGTGGGGCCGCCTCCATAAATTTAAAAAAAAAAAAGAAGGCATGTGGAACGGAGCTATGGAGGGCTCGCCTGGAGCGACTGTCCTATCGTGCAGCGTTGCCTAATTAGGAACGCACAGCACAAGTGTGAGAAACATAAATTTCTCTTTTTAATGCGCCCAAAATTATTACTGAAAATTCGACATTGTAAAGTGCCATGATATGTGTAGCAAGAATTTTTTAGGCAGCCTGTACAAGGTCATTTTTCTATGAAGTATGTTTCTCAAGTTATCGCTTCGAGATTAAACATTCTGACTCTCGTGTTTATGCTTGCAGCTTCCAACCTTGCCTGTGTGTTTTATAACAATTAATTTTCATTTCGTAGTACGGAGTAAGTGTCGTTAGGAACGGCATATATTTAGTTCATAAATTAACTGACCACGTATAACTGCAGTCTAGGAGCGCGCGTGTATTCTTTGAAGTTCGGTTCAAGACCAGAACGTAACGCAAATTAAGTGTAATATGCTTTGTGTAACTGTAAGAATAACTATATAATTCACATGCTTACCTTGTGTTTTGTGAACTGCTAACAATCTCACTTTCAAAGCCTCGTATCAGTGGCACAGGTACTAAGGGTGAAGAACACCGCTCCCAGGCCAGAAATACTATTTTTAAAGTGTACAGTTTCCTTAAGAAAATTCATCTGAGAAAGTGCATTACAGTATCAATTTTTCACAAAGCCAGGAAGTCGCGACGAGAGCATTCAATGTGAATGTGCATTCTGTGTAGCTTATTGTGAAACGCGGCCAAACTTCTAGCACAGAAATTGGTGAGTATTTATTTTATTTAATCTAGCAACTCCTCTACAATAAGTCGTTTTGAGAAATCCAGGTACGTTAATTTCAATAAATAAGCATGTTAATATTGAATATTACAGTTTATAATGTTATCATAATTATTCTTTGCTGCGTAATTTTGCGTTCTGACAATGATGACAAATATTACTTTCCTCGTTCCCTCTCCCACTCTTCTGCTCACTGGTGCATCAGTTGGCCACCGTGTACACACATTAGTTCAGCTCATGTGCATTCTAAAACCTTACAACGTATAACACCCGGGGAGGAAGGTATGAGTGACGGATTAACAAATGTGCCCGATAGGGTGCGGCGCAGCTGGTTGTCTAAATTTCTAGATGAATTTCAGTGTACTCAGGTCGTAACCAAGGTCATTAAGGCACGGAATATGATAGGGAGCATGTGATCCATATCCGGCTAAAACCGTCCTCCCTGATCAGAAGTTTTTTTCTAGATTTGCTTGGTCCTCTCATACCCGACGAATGATGGAGAGGCATTCTAAAATGTTCCTTTCCTAATTATCCCAATGATCATTTCATTCCATCTTCCATTGGCCACACCGCCTGTGAAGCGTAAGAAAGAGCGTTAAACACTTCTAAGAAGAAACCAGAAAGGTTGCGTATCCTTTCCTGCGGTATCTCCTATAATCACAGGCAAGTTACAAGAAACAGAAGATTTCATATCACAGTATATGAAACAGTTTATCCTCACAGTGTATCCACTGCCTAAGCTGCATACCCCGTCTCTACAGTGCAGGTGGTAGCGCGTCTGTCCTCACGTTCACAAGGTCCCGAGTTCGAATTTCGGCAAGGTTTTTCCGTTTTTTTTTTTCTTTTCCTGAAATGAGAATTCTCGTCCATTAGAGGGCGTTAAATGAAAAATGTCGCGCCATATCTTGGAACCCTGGAAAATAAAAGAAATTAAACGAGAAGAAACCAAAAAAATACAAAAATAATTGTAACATACAATCGACTCCAAAATTCACTTATTGTCATGGGACAATCTCGGGAAAATAAGGGGGAATGGTAACGGTGGTGGGTACAGAATTCAAACCCGGAAGCTCCTGAACATGAGCCAGTCGACCCACCCCGCTGATTTAGGCTAAAATTATTTGTTTGTTTTCAATTTTAACGTGCTTTAAATAGGAATTTTAAAATATGTCTGAAAGATTACTTTAAATCAATCCATAATCAATACTAATGATATCAAATATAGTCATCCGACCTTACTGAGCTTCGGACCCGACTTCCTGATACGTCCCTTATTTTGGTCATCGGTTTGCATTCTCGGTTTTGTGACTCCCACCCTAACACTTTTTTACATCAAAATATTCGGCACTTTTGAAAATTGTTTCTTTGCACTGGTTATTTGTATACTTGACTTGAAATATACGTTAGGGTAAAAGATTGTTTCGAAGGCATGAATCATCTGACGAAGTTTAACGTGCTTCCAAAAAGAATTTGCCTTCCATAGTTGGTTGGTTAACAGGAAGCGCAGGATAATTTCAGCATTTAAGCGCACATTGTACTTCTGGAAACTTCCAGGAAGAAAGCGTGAGGTGAGGAATACAGGTAGCAGGCTCATATACAGGGATGGTGCCTACAGTCTCCAGACAACTCCAAGGCTCCCTTTGAAGAGAGCGCTCGTCACCAGACAAACATTTCCAAAAGATTGCTACCAACTCAGGTGTCCGAAGTCGTTAAGGCATGGACTCGTGAAGTGGTTACGCTTAACATTTCTAGAGGACTGTCCTATTTGACTGAGGTTTATTCCCAGATTTTGCTCTCCTCATAACTGGCTAGTGCCATGGAGGTACCATAAACTTAGAACTGCTATGTTTCTTTCCGAAATTTTCTTTCACGAATATCATTTCATTTCATATATTATCAGTGTTCACTGCATTTGCTGCTGTACGAGGTTAAGGACGGACGAAAGGCAAGCTCATAACACCATACAAAGAGCCCACGTTACATTCGCCTGATTCTTCGACCCTGGCGTATGAGCAAGGAAATAAAATGAGGAAATTGAGACAGCAAAATTGGCGGCATTATACAACCAATTCAAATTTGGCACACAAAGCGGGAAAACTACCAGAAAAATTAAGGTTAGAGTGACCGGCTCAACTGGAATGAACTCCAAACCTCCTGAATGCGAGCATCGCACATTACCGTGGACCTTTCTGCTTGTGTGCCTCTCCAAGGTTGTTGAAATATAGAGTACCAGCACCGAAAATCTAAGATATAACCAATTTTCTGTCAAGGCACTGAAATTTTCAAATCGGAATCAGCTTTCCAATTTTAGCTTCCAAATAACGTTAGCATAGCCTTAATAGTAAAGGTAGTAAGTATGCGGGCGGACGGTCCTCCAGTAAGAGAAACAGTTTTTGGTCACAAAGTGACTCCAAGGTGGAAGGGTTGGCAGGGAAACCCGAAGGGTGACCACAATGTTCGCTAGCAAGAAAGAAGTCGCTAACGATTCCAACAGAACACTAATCCTGACGCCGGCTAGTTCTACTTGAGTACTCACGACTCGCTGGTTCAGTGGCAATCTAAGGACTTGTCACGAAGTTCCAGTAGTCCCACCAGACTTCGTCCACCCGCACCGCCTTCGTGATAGAAGGGAAACCACCCAAGCAATTCGATCCGGAGAAATCACCATAAAACCCCTGATAGAGTGACCGGCCAGCGAAAATCGAATCCCAGACCTCCCAAATGCGAGCCCTGCACATTAATAATGTAAGTTATTAAACATGGCAATAGAGCAGTTTTCTATCTATACAAAATTTGGAAGTTCAAGAACTTTAACTCCTTTACGGTCCTATACATGAATAAAACGGTAGCCTATAATCAGGTATCTTTCCATGAGAACTCAATTTCAGAGCATCGAAGTACAAAATCTGTTCAGTATCGGCCGTCGTGGTGAATCCTTTAGACCTGATTAAAACAACAGAAAAATTTGGGTAGTCTGGAGCAGAGAAGAAGCTCTACCTTAAGTGAAAGCCTACCATTCGCCTAGTTATGACGCATCCATGTAATGCAAAAACAAACCTCTGTAATGCCTTATTATCTGAATGAGTGATGGTGAAATGGTTCATTGAGCGTCGCTTAAAGCGATACCGGTTACCCCGCATGTCTTGCGGTCATTACCGGTAACCACATGATCCCCATTCCAGCCTAAACTAAATTACAGCTATCCAATATTTATTCTGGAAAACTCAAAATTCTACTTATCTTCTTCCAAGTTTATTAACTAATTCACCAGCGGTGCACGCTGACTGTAGCACCCAGTTCATCATTCCTCGAGGAGCAACAAGCTACCTCGCTTCTCTACACCCAATTAATTTTCACCCGTCAACCTACAACATCCACATCCCGCCACTACGTGGTAAAGCTCTTCCTAGAGCAGGTACACGACTTGACCACCAACAGCCTGCCAGCCTGGAATTGAATTGAAAATTGAAATGGTTCATGCATAAAACCAAAGAGCTAGAGTGAAGCCACAAGGTGACATCATTAGTTCATAAGAGAAGACGTTGGATACCACTGACCTGGAGGATCAAATTCACATTCACACTGAATCAAACCACTCTCAATGGCAAAGTGCATATGCTTCTGCTTCGCGGGGTTCAACCGTCTTGTGAATGTTTAAGGGTTAATTTTCATAATCGCAAACGTTCGTTTGGAGCTAATACCGAGTCGTCCTCTTTTTGAAGTTCCAGAGAAATGAATTTTTTTGGAATTTGTTTGTTTTCTTGGCCCTTTCTCATTACTTTGTGAATATCTTGGAATAGGTTAACTCAGAAATGAGAATCCGAAATTTTAAACCGCTTTGGGTTAATAAAACATAAAAATTTTTATCCGTCTAAAGAGTAACTCAAAAAGAAATAATTCTGTGAACTATAAAACCACAAAACAGAAGAATTGGATAAATACCAAGCTTCCGCGTTAAGAAGAGTATATTTCAGGTATGCGAGATCTATTATTTATTTTTTTACGAAATTCGTACCGTGTTAAACTACGCTTAATATGTAAAAAATCTTTTCATTTTTTTTAAACGGTACAATTTAATGAAAACATCATAGCTGTGAGATAACAACAAGGAAAATAAATTGTATAATGATTCTATAAATTTTAAGATTATTTTTATCTGTGGTATACAACAAAATTATAACTTCACTGAGAAAATTACTGCTGAAGATGGAGTTATACGTACTCTTAGTTTATTATTTGTATAAAGAAATGAAGAGAACTTAGCAATTCATGTGCTAAGGTTTAGTTTTAAGGCCCATTCTGGTAATAACGTTCATAAATGATAAAATCAGATCCAAACAACGAGGTATCGCTGTTAAGGAAAAGACATCGGAAGACGATGTGAGTCAGATGAGACTGCGGGAACACTCAGAATGATTTCCGTGTGTTGTCCGTGCTGCGGGCATGTCGAAATTAAATTCGCCAGTTCAAATAATGAGAAAGTGAGTCTATGGAATAGTAGCTCCAGACCTACCTGAGTTCAAACTGTAACTTTGTGGGTTCGTAGGGTTAAAGGGCCGAGTTGCAGAAATTAAAAATCTCCTTTATTTTCGTAGAAATACTGTTATAGGTTACAGCAGCATTACGTTACGTACACCATCAGTCTACCAAGGTCGATCACAATAACAAACAGTGACAACAGATTACATCCTTAGCTTTCGTTACAACAACACAGCTGGCTGTCTCTCATTTCACAACTACTCTGTTTACAACTGACTGACTCATAACTTGTCATGGCTTCTTTTAAATACTTCACAGATAATTTCTAGATGATTCACAAATAAATCAGAACGCGAACAATATCTATCAGTCCAGAAGTAACTAGAAATTTCAATTTATCTGAGGTTGTTTGTTTCGGCAGAAACTTATCTGCCTGTTATCTTTGTCCGCGGGCTCTTGGTTTTCACACTGCCCTGCTATCAGTTTCTTTTGTGTTGTTGCAGCAGCATTGGGTTGTTGCAGCAGTATTAAAATGTCAGATTTGGTAATGTCAGGTTGGTAAGAAATGGACAACCACTCGATGTATATCGTGTTACAAATGTATCCAATTTTAATTATTTGTAATTTGCTTTCTGGTAGCATTCACAGCTTTTTTCACCTTAGGTAATGATAATTATAGTAGATACCGCAGAGAAAACATATGAATATAAAAGTCTTGTAATAATTTGTGTTTACTCTTTATGCCATCAGCAAATAGCTTTGTTTCATTCTGAATGGAATTTGAAAATTATTGTGTAATTATGATATTTTATAAGATATAATTAAAAGTTTTAATCCAACTGTTGAGCTCATTAAAGAACACAATTTGTGTTATTGGCATTTATACAGCGTTACACGCTTTAAAAATCCTATGTTTTATACCACTGTGTACGTAAGTGTAGACTCCGGTGAAGTAATTTTGGAAGCTTGAACTTCTCATTTTTGGAGGGATATTTCCTTCCTAAGAGAGCTCGCTGCTCTGGTTTTGGATTTATTCCTCAATGGTTGAAACTCAATATCCGAATGTTGTTTCTAGATGTAAAAAATTAGACGTTAATTACTTAATGAAAAATAATCTCAATTCAAGACGATATCGCTAATAAATAACCTGAATAAAAGAATCGCTTTTTGTTTTCTCTGCTATATAAGTACAATTCCATCCAAAAATTTGATATCAAGCTTTCATCTGGAGTACATTTTTAGGTACTGTTTACCAAATCGTCATTTATGTAAAAAAGCGTATGTGTATAATTGTGTGTCTATGTGTGTGTACATAAAGCAAAACTCAAAATAAATATTCCGATGAGAACTGGTTTAACATCTTTCAGAGATGCTACAGAAAGGGTTTCAAGAAAATTCCCTCCTCGCAAATCACGCTTTACTTGAGCATTTTTCGATTTTTTTTTTTATTTTATCAAAATTGACTAATATTTTTAATTAAATACTGTATAAGTAATTAGGATATTCACATGATTAACACAATTTGTTCTTAAAACTTCTACAGATAGCCTGTATAGCCCTCTTCATTCTGGAGAACATCGTATAATTTTGTAAAACTGGCAAACTTAAAGAGATATACCAACGCTAACCACACAAATATAGAGCTGCTTAAAACACAACTTAATTTCAAAATACATTCCTTTTGGCATTTTCAATTTCCCAGATATCTTTTGTTATTGATCTGACTTAAAGTGTTGTCGCTAATCACTTTTTTCTCGAGATGTTTTGGAAATAGAATAAACATTCAAGGTCAACCTACATTAATCCGCATTATACGTTTGACTGCAGCTTCGGTTTTCTGTGTTCCTCCTGAAACCACAACGGAATGTGTAACAAAACTAATTCTTTAATGTTTGTCTCGATGTATATGAAGCACCTGGAAAAATATTATCAGATTTTATATGAACAATATGTAAAAGGTGTATAAAATAAATGAAAATGAATAGATGAACATATAAAACGCATATATGACTCTTCTAATACTGTCATATGAATATCCAAGTATGATTTAAATTACAATGGTAAAATTATTATATTATGATCTTAGTGACTCTATGGACCCTGGGCTCATTTGAGCGTCATTTCACTCATTCCATTCATCGTCCGGCATGGCTTAACGTTGGGGGTCGTAAATTACAATAAAGAAAAAGAAAACACCATCACCATCATTATCATTATAAAAACTGACCAGAGTGACTTAGATGCTGGCATTCTGATCCCAAGTTTGCGAGTTCAAGCCCGGTCTAGTTCGATGATTTCTGCGTGTAGCTAAAACTGAAATGCATCTAATCGGCTTTACTGATATTTAAAGAACTGCTTCGTGAAACCTCTGACATGCCGGTGACGCTAACATGATTTTGTACTTGAACCGTCATTATCAAACAAAGTAGTTATTTTATTTATTTCGCTGGTCGTTAAAAGCCTAACACACACACACACACACACACACACACACACATATATATATATATATATATATGTAAAGCTTTCAATTTGGTGGCTATAATAACTGTCGTAGGGTATTCGCATAAGCTGTTCTTTAGAACTGTGACAAAAGTAATATATTTATTTTTGAAACAAGATATAAATTTTAAACAATAACTTTAAATATTAATTTTAAATACCACGCAGCTTAACATTACAGTATCGCTAACCTATGAAAGCTGGAAGTATTTCCTTTCCAATAAAACTACTACTTTGAGTATAGGAAATGTATTTAAAAAGAAGAAAGGGGAATTAAAATTGTAGAGGTGTAGTGTGCGAGAGAGAGGCAATAACGTTATTAAAAATGATCGATAAATACAAGGTTGATACTAGAGAGCTATATAAATCTACCTACGTTCCATGTGGCAAAATGGTTTTTATTTTCCATTGAGGCTTAAATACCTATGCGCTGAACTCGCTGGTCAGGTATAAGGATACTAAATCGTCCTGGCGCAACTAACTGATAAGAAACCCGCCTCTATCACGTAGGCCAGTCTTGCTCGCATCGGAAAACATTTGCTCGTGTCTGTATCTATGCTCAAATTGCAGCATCCCCGATAGGAAGGATGAAGCGAGAGGAGACGGATGGCTGACATCCCAAGGAGCTACGACAGTGCAGAGGACAGGGTCCCTACACCTTACCAGTTGGAAGCTCCCCGGCAGGCTCACACAACCGGCAGCTTATCCGAATGTGGTCTGTAAACGGCCCACCAGACCATGTTCGGAGCCCGGAGGCCGTCCTACCGGAGAAGAAAGCTTTGGAGCATATCATTCTACCATGTACAGCCGAGTCACCCACCCACATTTCTATCCTGAAAGAGACCACCAGATGAGAGAAGTGAAATGTCATTAGAGATGAAATGGAGGGACAGGATATTCGGGAATGTAATTAAACTACCCGGTATTCACCTGAAAAAAAAAACTGAATAAACCAATGGGTGAGATAGGTTGGCCACGCGAATCGAACCCAGGCATCCCGAATGCGGTTCACAGACGAAACCGCCTGAGCCATCCCGCTCGGTGACATAGAAGAGAGAAGTTCTTGAGAAGGAGATCTGTAGACGGCGCAATGAGTACTATGCTACCAATTGTGAAAAGTACTGGTGTAAGGATGAAAATAAAGCAGAATAGTACGAAGTTTAAATACGTTTGTCTAAGAGCATATTGAGGAGAGGAAAGAAATATTTGGAATTTAGCCGAATGGAGAAGATCACGAAATTACAGTGAAACGTAGACTGAGGATTTCGTAAACGCTAACGCCAGAACGAACGGAAATTAGTTTGAGCTGTAACTGGAGTACAGCCAGTGGCGTCAAAGGTTCCACCCCTACCCGCCGACCCTGGGCAGTCTGTGCGCATATACATTGTACCTTGTCCTGTTCTCTCCAGTGGTGGAACTTAAGTCAAATATTATCGCTTTGAATCTATCACGTCCAGCGACGTAGAGCGCAGATTTTTATCACATAGAATGCCTTACTGCAAATCGTAAAAATTCACCTGCGATAGCTTCAAGATTCGCATGGTCATTCAGTAAAATAAGTGTATGCACAGGAGGAAATAGCCATACAAATATTCATCTTAGGGAAGATTATATCACTAATTTTACAAGCTACACGTACTCTTGCAAATGCATAGCATGCATATTAAAATGTACACTGTGTTCTTTTTTACTCGTTATTTCCTGCCTTCCGATTGAGCAAGAATGGCGTCATAGTTCACTGGCGAGCCTATCTTCAAATCATAGTGCCTTCTACGGAGAAGAAGCGGTAATATTTGCGAACAGTAAGCAAATTACAGCCCTCTGAGTGTGGTTGCACTGGTAACTAATACAACCAGCTTCTCCTGGAGATGAACACAGAGCACCACGCCTTCATGAATGAATGCTACCTTCGTACCGCCATTAAAATTGGTCAGACATATAAATATAATTTAAACCACTGCATAGAGGAATTTATGCAACACTATCCAGCATTCCGACAAGTCCCTTGGAGCGTAATGTTGTCAAAAGTGTCCAGGTACCCTCAAATTGACAAACTTTTGTTTGCAACTTAAACGTATTACGTTTTATCAGTATACGATGTACATTTTTGTCATTCTCACGCTTAATTGAAATGTCTAATAATGTTGGTATCCTTATGTCTTTTAAAACCAATAGGTGCATCAAACATTCACAAGATACAGGATCAGTTACACGCAAAAAGAGAGACACTGGATGCTATAAAGTGACTGGTTCCAATCTAGAAGCAATAAATAATGTAATGACAGAAAGGCCTCAAACATAGCTTCCCGCAATACACACAGGGTTTCAGGGAAAGAGAGAAAGGAAATATAAGAAAAGCGACACATACAGACTATGTATAAGACATACTTTATTGTTTAAACCTGGATAAAAGCTTTGTAAACAAGGTTGTGGAAATCCCAGGATAGAAGCACTGCACAGTGTCCTTTTCAGGAGATGGAAAGCGCCATCGGCCTGCCCTGTCCACACATAAGGTCGGCTTTCCTCTGTCAGACGGGTGAGACGCTTGGCGATGTTGGAGAACCCCTTTATGAAGCGGCCATAGTAACTGCACAGCCCCAAGACACAGCGCAACTCTCGCTTTTCCTTTGGCCGAGTCCAATCTCTCACGGCCTGTGTCTTCTCCGGGTCAGTGGCCACTCCGGTTGGTGAGACTATGTGGCCCAAGTAGTTGACTTCCTTGCGGAAGAGCTGGCACTTCTTCGCGTTCAGTTTCAAGTCGGTTGCCTGAAGTCCCTGTAGCACCTTACTCAGATTCTCAAGATGGTCTTCGAAAGTCTTGCTGACGATGATGATATCGTCCAGGTACAGCAGGCAGGCGTCATATGTCAGTCCTCTCGTCACTGACTCCATGAGGCGTTGGAAGGTAGCTGGTGCGTTGCAGACGCTAAAGGGCATTACTGTGAACTGCCAAAGCCCTTAACCTGACGAGAATGCGGTCTTCTCCTTATCTCTCTGGTCTAGAGCTACCTGGCAGTAGCCTGACTTCAGGTCCAGGGTCGAGAACGAGTGAGCACCAGCTAGCCTGTCCAGAGTGTCGTCAATCCGAGGTAAGGGGAAACAGTCCTTCCGGGTGACAGCGTTCAACTTCCGGTAGTTCACGCAGAAGCGTAGCTCACCGTTCTTCTTTGTCACCAGAACTACAAGGGAACACCAAGCGCTGTCAGACTTTTCGATTACTCCCCGGGAGCTCATGTCCCCCAGGATGTCTCGTACCACCATTTGTTTTGCCAGCGGGAGGCGTTTAGGTGGTTGCCGAATAGGCCGGGCGTCTCCGGTGTCGATGTGGCGGAGCATTTTTCCGTGCGGCCGTAGACGCTGTTGCTTAGGTTGAAGATGCGCTGGTAACGTCTCAGGAGTTGTCGAACTTTCTCCAGCTGTTCTGCGGTCAGGTAGTCGGCCGTCCTCTCCAGTAAGTCTTCCAGCCGGGGCCGCAGGTGTTGCGTCGGTATCGACTCCTTGGTCTTGTCGATTGCTGCTACGCTGACAACGCGCTCGCAAGTCCGCAACTCCGTCCCAACCTGGATGTCCTTATCGGTGTCCATCAGATTGAACAGCCTCACTGTCACCTCCTCTCGGCACGGCAATAATGTTCTGGCTAAACATAGCCCGTATAAGGCGTCTTCTGCTCCAGCATCAAGTTCTTGGTTCGCTGGCCTTCCAGTCGCGCCTTCACCACCACCTCGCTTCTCGCGCGGACAAAAACGTCTTCCTTCAAGATAAACCTGCAGATTCTGAGGTGCTCTTCCAGTTGCCGGAGTATAAAATCTTCTCCGTTAAGCAGCAGGACCCTCCTGCCGATGTCGGCCGTCGCCTCGTGGCTCCCGAAGGCATCCAGTCCCAGTACCAGCTCCTCAGCCACCTTCGCGACGAACACCCACAGATGCACGGCACTCCGTCCTAAGGTCAGCTTCAGCAGAGCATCCTTCTCCAAAGGCAAGTGTCGCCAAATGCCGTCATCAGCTGGTGTGGTCGGCTTAGTTTTCTGGATGGCATACCCTTGGCTATGTCGGGTCTGATGACGGTCACGGCTGCCCCGGTGTCCACCAGCACGCGGCACAGCTTCCCTCTGACCCAACCGTCCGCGATGAGGCTGTCATCCATCCGCCGGCTGACGGCGCGTAGTGTCACTCGAGGGGTTGGCGGTGATGGCGCCGACGTGCCCCTCGCTACGATGGTTCTTACTCGTTTCTCGGCTGCTCTCCCTGGTGTGGGCAGTCCCTCTCCAGGTTTCCCGGCTCTCCATACCCCCAACACTTGCCACTAGGTCTTCGCCGGCGTCCCTCGGCTGGCCTTCGGTCTCTCGTGTAGCGGAAACTCCTGGTTCTTGATGTCGGGGTAGCCGTCTCCTTGGCCGTCTCCATCCTCAATGCTGCCGTTAGCGCCTAATGAATAGTAGTGTAGTCGCCGAGCATTAGGCACTGACGTATCTCGGTGTCTCCTATCCCGTCGACAAATGCGTAGGCGGCTTCCTGGAATATGAACTCCGACGGGAGGTCAACCAAGGGCTTGCCAGCCAGCTGCTCAATTGCCAGGGCAAACTCCTGCAGCGTTTCACCTGGCTGTTGCGACCTCGTCTTCAGCTGACTGCGGTAGGCGGCGGCTAGGCGGTGGTTCTCGAAACGGTTCTACAGGGCCTCCCACATATCCTTGGGAGCTCTCGCTGTCTGGACCGCGTTTAGGACTTCTGCAGCCCGTCCCTGGTGGCTGGCTATTAGCTGTGCGGACTGTTCCTCCAGTGACCACTTTTTGTGCCTGGCCACCGTGTCAAACTGGCGGCGGAAGACTTCGAACGTTGACGCGCCGTCGTATTTGGGGGGTTTGACACGCGCAGATGTTATGTCGCCTCCCTGAGCGTCAAACTTCAAGTCCTTCAACCTCCTGCCGACGACGTCCTCCACTATGGCGTTTAGGGACTTGACACTGCTGTCGTCCTTTCCTTCCAGGCCGTTGACTCGGTTTGCCAGGTTTTCGACGCTTTCGTCCACGTGACTCATCAGCTCGCCCAGCTTTGTGACGCCCTCCTTCACACCGGCTAACTGTTCCTCAAACTTTGGGGCGAGGTCCTCTTTGGCAGCCTTCATTTCAGTTGTTAATTCCGTCATCTTTGCGGTCACCATCGCGGCCAAGTTGTTACTTGCTGTCTTCAACTTCTCTCTTATTTTGGCAATGATGTTGTCGTTAGCCGTCTTCAGTTCTTTCAGCCCTACGGAGTGGTTCTCGTTAGCCGTCTTCATTTCTGTTACGTCCACGGCAAGGCTGTTATTTGCCACTTTCATTTCCGGGGTCAGTTCGGCCATCATTTCCATCATCTTCTCCAAAATCCTTACCAATGCCGTGTCCATCGTTGTATATCCCACTTTCTGACACCAATTGTGACTTTGTGGGTTCGTGAAATTAAAGGCCCAAGTTGCGCAAGTTCAAATGTTCTTTATTTCCGCCGAATTACACTTATACAGGTCAGAAAACAGCAGAATCACGTACCTCACACAATTACGTAACACACACAATTACGTAACACTCACAATCACAATTCACCAGTTTGCCGGACGCAAGTCCACTCACTACTCGCCTGGCCTTAAAACACTGAAACAGCCCAAGACTCAAAACTGACTGACTCGTCCAATGCGTCGCTTATACAGACAAATCTTAGGTTCTGGAAGTTTCCGCCTATTAACGAAATATCACAGTCCTCAAAGGCGGCAGGTGCAGTAGTTTCTGGTTATTTCTCTCCACACCCCGTCTCTACTTGGCAACTCATTAGCGCCACACATTAGCGTAGGCGTGGCCTAGCACCATTCATCTCTCTTACTCACACAGCAAGAGCCATTCGGTGGCAGGAGTAGGCGTGGCCTCGATGCCATATGTCCCCTTTCTTTCTGGCAGTTCTTTCTGCCAGATGGCCTTGTACGTTCGGGTGACAAAATATTTCTACTATAACAGAAAAACAGATGTTCATTGTGAAATAAGTGTTAATTGGCTTATCATTTTGCATATTCTTCATGGTATACTTTTATAGCTGAATTAGTAGCTTTGCAGTGCATTGCATTACAGTATATAGCTTTCAAAAACAGTTATCGTATCTATGCACCAGTAGAAATTATTCACTTTATATTACCTCTCAAATAGTATATTTACCTGCCGATAGAGGGAAACCTGAAACCTGCAGACAGCACATCAAATACGATCGCAATCCGCTAGGGGGATCGTCTATAAACTCGCTCCATCAGCTATACTATTGATGACGTAAAATAGTGCGCCGTAAAATCAAAGATAAAAATGAATACCATGCATAAATGCATAGTATACTAGTATTAAAGCGATATACGAGTTCATATTATACACAATTGTATTCTCTAAGTAATGTCACGATAAAATAAACATTGATGGAATACATCCGTGTAGCGTACATTGTTGACTCCGTATCTATTGTGTAAGGTAATAGAAAATACGTAAACATGAGACATGTTTATTATCCGATAGCACTGCAAGGTTGTAGTTGCTTATTCACCCGACAGTACGCTTGTAGCGATCAGCTGATGTGCTCCCTTTCTTAACTGTGATTCATATCTACGACTGTTTACATTTTGTGCGATGGATCTAATGCTTTATGTGTAGATAACCTGAAGCAAACTGCTTGCGTAATCCGCAGCCTAGTGATAAGTAAAGACTGGAGGGATGTGCTCGCATGCGATACAGGTTAGCTGGACGCAGGGTATGTATGACGTCACGTGCACAGCATGGCCATCAAATGTATAGGCTTCTGTCACAAGCAGCAAACGTCGAAAATATTTCTTAATATGGCACTAGCGAATCCGCCCCCAAAGCCAATAATTACAGGATGGGATAGTTGAGTAGAGGCCGCCACGTATTATGCAAAACAATACAATGGAATTATAAATGTTATTAGCGCTCTTTGTGATGCAGATTTATCTACTTTGTAACTGCAAAATCTCTGACATTGAATTAACTATCTGAAAATCTTTAGTTCATATCCAACGATTTTGCGGTGTTGCCCAAAGCGGTTAATTGATTAGAAAAGTCGGTTTGGAAATTTGCAAGAGAACATTTAGCTAATTAAATTACAGTAAAAGCCCTAAATAGCCTGGTCAAGATGTACCGCGGATTCTGATACAACGCGGGTACAAGTGTATCCCCGTTTAAAATTATTGCATTTAATTAATTTATTTCTTTTTTCTAATTCTAAAAGTATAGATAAAAATATTGCGCAAACAGAGCTGCTGCAGTATAATTTTTACGACCATCCTTGTTCGTTGACACTGGCCACTGCATTCCAGGGAAGGTAATGAATAATACTACTGATATAATTCTGCTGAATGAAATCACGCATTACACGTGGGGAGGGAAGGGAGAATGTAGTCATGTGGTATTCATCTTAGGAACAGTTCTTGCTAATTCACAGTTCCTTTGTTGTGCAATGTGCTACTGAAGACACGATAAGAAGTGAATATAGTGAATTTAACAGGCATTATTAGTTGCATAAATTATTTATGCCATCAGTCTATTTTGTAAATTAGAGTTCAAAACATTGTACAGTCAGAGTGGAGGAAAATGTTTCAAATGTATGAACATACGCGAAAAAGAAGATAAAAGCAAAGAACTGATTACAGCAGAAGATTTTTTCAACAGAATTCTAAAAGTTGAAGTGCATATGAGTAGTGAAGAGCCTACTTATGCCAAACCGAAAGTCAGGGTTATGGAAACCGGAAGTCAAACAAAGCGGGAGATTCAAAAATGCCTGGATAATGCAACTTGATCTTAAAGTTCGGACAATTTGACCTTCAAAAAAGTCACACAAAAGTTTTAGAGGCGTATTGGGACGATTTCCGGTTTTCGTGTGGGAGATGCTGTTTTTGCAGCGACTTGACTCTGCATCCACCAACCACCCCTCGACGCAACTCCGTGCACCCCAGGCACCCCCATGCACCGTGTTGTCTTCCTGCATTCACCGACGCACTCCCACCTAACACTGACGCACCCCTACGTACCCCCTATCCACCTCATGCAACCCCCACGCAACCTCTTGACTTCCTGCATACCCCGTGCAACCTCTTGACACTCTGCATCCCCCAGGCACCCCCGTGCACGCTCTGGTCTGGCTGCATCCCCCGATGCACCCCCAGTTACCCTCGCCTACTCTCTGGACTGGCTGTATCCTCCGGAGACGTTGACGAAGAGATCAGCTTGGTGGGTAATCACAGAGTGGACTATAAATGCGTTGGTGGACTATGGTAAAATGGCTTATCTTTTCTATTTTCTATTAAAAAATACACTGGAATAAATGCCACGTGATTTTATGAGAAGGAATGGAGAGGCGCAAGTGTCTAGTTGGGTGTCCAAGGATCAAAAGGAAGAAAACTATGTGTGAACAATATTAAAAATGAGGCAGGAAGTGACGTGTAAGGCTTTGATTGGTTAAAATAAGAATGTTTCTGATTGGTCGAGAGGGGTAAAGGCAGAGGTGTGATTGGTGGAAATATAAGCGTTTCTGATCTTTTGGAAAAAATCTGGAACAAAGAAATAAGGGGCATATAATGCAAATTAGCAGGGGACGAGGAAGTAAATTGACAGTGAAAAGAGGCAGTTTCCTATATTGTAAATGGATAAATTTCTGCAATATTTGTGGTCTTGGCTTTTAACTCGTACGTCCGCTGTGCTAGAAGAAAGTCAACTGCTTGTGTGAGCATTCCAGCCACTTAAAACAGTCAGATTTCCGGGTTATTGAAAAAACGCAAAATTGTAAATTGCCATACACCAGATGCGTGCAGTTTGCTGTTTCGGCTGCCATTGCGCGGAAATATACAACAAAATTTAGCTGCATTAACATGAATTAGAACAATAATGAG
Organism: Mantis religiosa; assembly: GCA_030765055.1. NCBI lineage: Eukaryota > Metazoa > Arthropoda > Insecta > Mantodea > Mantidae > Mantis > Mantis religiosa. The sequence goes on along the minus strand of CM060950.1, from coordinate 302,913,325 downwards.
TTTAATGAAATGAAAAAGAACGTGGCGAGGAAATGATGTGAGAGTGCAAAGTAACAGTTTCCTATATTGTAATCGGATAAGTTTCTGGAAAATTTGTGGTCTTGGCTTTTAAATCGTACGTCCGCTGTTGTAGGAGAAAGCAAAGTGCTTCTGTGAGCATTCCAGCCACTTAAAACAGTCAGACTTCAGGGTTACAGAAGAAGAACGCAAAATTGCAAAATTGTCCTACTCCAGGTGCGTGGATATTAGAGCGTGCAGATTGCTTTTTCAGCTTTATGCCATTTGAAGGAAATATACAATAACATTTAGCTGCATTATCATGAATTAGAGCAATAATGGGTATAAAGAGCATGTCATTTACGTGCTTCTGATTTCCCTCTAAATTACTCTTACATGAATATCTGAACTCAGTCTTTTAATTAAAACATTCACATAAATATCTCACCTCAGGCTTCTAAGTTAAACTTTCACGTGAAGTTCTGAACACGTTCTTCAAATTTACACTTTCACATGAATCTCTCACCTCAGGCTTCTAAGTTAAGTTTTCACGTGAATTTTCTCACCTCGTTTTCTAATTTACACTTTCATATGAATTTCACAACTTGTTCGTCTAAATTACTCTCACATGTATTTGTCACCTCAGGCTTCCAAGTTAAACTTTCACATGAATTTCTACCTCAGGCTTCTAAGTTAAACTTTCACATGAATGTCGCCTTTTGTTTTTCTAATTGACACTTCCACATAAATTTCTCAACTAGGAATTCTAAGTTAAACTTTCACAGGAATTTCTCTTCTTGTTCTTCCAAATTATGCTTTCACACGAATTTCTCACCTCAGGTTTCTCAGTTACCCTTTCACATGGATGTCGCCCCTTGTTCTTCAAATTACAACTTTCACATGAATCTCCCAACTGAGGCTTCTAAGTTAAACTTTCAGAGGAATTTCTCTCCTTGTTCATTTAATTGGCACTCTCACATGAATTTCTCACCTCACATTTCTGACACACTCTCGGCACGTGTAGGTGATTTTGCTTACTTAACTTCCTGTCCCATGATGTCGCAGCAGATCTGACGATAGAAGATCTTGCTGATTCTGCAAAGTTAAACCATTGCAAACTATATGAAGAAACTTTATCCCTCTCCCGATTGGATCGTTTGCCTTTGCATTTCTCAAACTTCCAGGCACGCGTGGATGTTTCTGCTTACACAACTTCCTGTGCGGTGATGACGTTCCAGATTTCACGATACAAGTCTTTTAGGGCATGCCTAGACGCTTTTGAAAGGTATATACTGGATTTTTGGTGTGCTTAGAAGCTTTAGAAGCGTATTTAGAAGCGTTCTTGGTGTATGTAAGGCCTTATGGGGCACATTTGACTACCTTTGGCGTATTTAAGGTCTTTTGGGGCATACTTAAAGGCTATTTCGAGGTATTTACCGGGTTCTGGTGGACTTAGAAGCTTTTGAGGCACATTTAGAGCCGTTCTTGGCGTATGTAGGGGCTTATGGTGCGTATTTAGACCCTCTTTGGCGTATTTAGGGTCTTTTGGGGCATACCTAGGGGCTTTAGCGAGGTATTTACTGGAATTTTGGTGTACTTAGGAGCTTTTGGGGCATACTTAGAGCCATTCTTGGCGTATGTAGGGGCTTATGGGGCGTATTTAAGTAGTCTAGTAATCCGCCGGTTACAACGCAAGTTCAAAATACTATAGAGTTTTATGCAAAAATATAGCCAAAACACATAATAATACACAATAATAAAATGTGTAGAAAATAAGGTTAAATAACTGCAAAATAGTCTTCAAACTACTTAAAAAATAATATTTTATTAAATCTAAGTATATCTCCAATTATAATTAGAATTACGCTTTATATGGTTTGGTCTGAATATTGATTTTGAATTAAACTATAAGTCGTATAAATATATAAGTCGTGTAAAGTTATTCAAAGCTTCCTTTTTATCGTCGTAGGCAGACAACGCTGTTTTTTGCTCTTTTATTGTATACATTTGCAGATTACGAGATTGTATTCTATATATATCTTCTGTGGTCTGGGTGGTATTAAAAACACTCTCTGTAGTTATCAAATTTAATGTGCTCAACGTTTGCTTTCTTTATTCCTTGACATACTTTCTTTTCCTTAGCATCTGTTCTAAACGCATAGGTTTTCGATCTCAATCCAACAAATTCTCTAATTGGTATACCATTAAACTTATCCTTAAATAATCCAGGTATTTTTTATTAGTTTAGGTATATCTATTGGAAAATCGTTTGGATAGTCACTAGTATCGAAACAATCTATATTTTGCTTCATATCTTCGTAAAAATCTTCAGTCTCAAAATATATTATAAATGAGTCTGTATCTGTTTGTAGCAACATTACTTTATCTTAATATTTATTTTGCAGATATCTGTAGTAAAATTTATACATCAGTAATTTTGATAACTCCAGTACACAGAACCCACCAAATATTGCTTTGTTTCATATTATTGTTATGTTTCTCCCATGAACTAACACTAGTTCTTCAATAATAATATTTATAGGATGAAACATTTTTGAGTTTACACATTTAAGGTATTTATCAGGTATTTTTACAATCTGAACAGTAGTTCGATATCTAACATATTCCATTTTCTTAACTTGAAAAATTCCTTTTCGGAGTCACTTTTAGCTTCTTGTCTAAGTTTTGTATTTTTATCTATATATGGCTTCATGCACGCTTTTTGTGAATACTTTATACCTCTATGTATATTGGTTAATACTACGCTTTGATTTATATACTCTTTAAGCAGTCTGTAACTACCTGTGTACTGCGTTTTATTATTGAGTATACATGAGCTTTTTATTTCTATCTGACGGTTTTGATCCTAGTCCTTTGTTTATCATTTCTTTTTGAAACTCAGATAGTTTATTTAGTTTTGGTATATAATGTTCAGGAGCAGGTGCATAATCATTAAATGTATCGTGTACATGATCTGGCATTTTAGGATCTACTACCAGTGAATATCCTATATCGTTTTCATCATCAATATTCATTATATTTTTTAACATATTCTATATCTTCTTGAGTCATCCACTTATGATCCTTAATAGGTAATTTTTTAGACATTTCCCAACCATATCAATTGTTCGCGTCGAGATATAGCATAAAACTAACATGCTTTTTGGAACTGTATATGCCTTTTTCTTCGGCTTTCTTTTTTGATAGTCTAACAACTTTATCATGTTTTGCATCGTAAAAGTAGCAATTGTTAGCAATAGCATGCGCATTACTAACCATACTAATACCACCTCTAATACCCTCAGTCATTAGATAATACATATCCTGGTCTGTATATAACTCGATTTCTTGTCCAGTTGATTTTAACAATGCATTGTTTGCTAAATGTGGCACGCTAACATAACATGTATAGTCGAGTCTGTAATTCTTATAACACATTTTTCTAAAGTTTGTAAATACATCACATAATAAAAGAGTATCTAATTTTAAATATAGATCGTGATATTCACCAAAGTTTTTAAATCCAAAACGATTCCACATACGTTGAATAAATTTACACTTTGATTTGCTTATTCATTTGCCACTTAACTTCGATACAAAACACTCTATTAATGGTAATTCCTTATTTTCAGTCTTCTCATAGGTATCTACCCACTCGTATGAATATGCATCCTTTGTCAATAAATAGCAGTTGTCTTCTAGACTACATTTTGCTAATGTTTTGTTAAATAGAGTTAACCTCTCATTATTACAAAATGTACATTCATCATAGGCTACAATTTTATTTCTCACGACCCTGAGTATTGGATCTTGTATTGGCCTATGTTTATTACATTTAGCACAATGTGAAGAGTTTATACCTAGTTCATTTTAACTACTTTATCTAATGAAGCACCCAAAAATGCTAGAGTATCAATGAAACTAACTTCTATGTATATTTTTTGAATAGCGCCCATTTTCTTAATAATTAAATTTGAACCCCCATTTTCACACATTTTGCAACTACTAAGTAGTTCTTTAAATTCGATATTACACATTTTACATTTAGTTTGGTCTTATTTTTGTACATACTCTCCAACCTAAACTTTAAGGGATATATACTTAAAGTTTTCACTTGTATCGGAAATGATACGTAAATCTCTTTCATTTTTACATATATTGGCAATCCATGGTATAAATATCTTATTATCATACCTAAGGTTATGTACGTATATAGGCACAAATCTAGGTAATGTTAAATGGAGATTAGAACTGTTACATGCTGCGCCCCTATACTCGCCACTAATGTGGCAGTGATCGAATACTTTTCTATTGTTTTTGTTGTTTTCAAACTCCTTTCCACATATGTGACAATGCGTTTCTTCCTCAAATTGTTCTGAGGATTTTTCATTGTATTTTTCAGGTACATTTTTACTTAGAAAGTTGTCGTTATAATTATTTGCTATATTTATGATATCGTTACAAAATTCCTGCATAAGCTTAGTCTGATCACCGTTTCTCCTTAATATATTAATATCATTTCCTGTAAATGAATAGCTTTTTGGGACATACTTAGTGATGATATCTTTATTGTGTATTGTTTTACCTTCTGCTCTTTTCTGTGTTGTTTCCATATAAAAGGCTATTGTAAATGGATGAAACAGTTCTGTGCCAATGGATTTATACTTTTGAATATTATTTTTTCTGTTGGCATAACTATCACAGCTCCATTATTAACACTTGTTTTGGAACAGTTTGAAATATGTGCATTAAAAGCTATCTTTTCATCAAATCTTTTATGACATTTGGGGCATGTATTAATGTGTTTATCTCTATTATGAATTTTTCCACTAACAAATGCATTATAATTTTAAATTCCTACACAATGATGTATTGCTGGGACATAATGAGCACAATTAAATGTGCCTTGTGAAGGTACAGATTCAATAGCTACTATATTTACGTGGTTTTTGTTTTGTAGATCTATATTTTCACTTGTGTGCATTGTGTAAAGCTGTTCGTCACCCGGTTTATTATTTATACCATTAACGTTAATAGAAATGTTGAGAAATGTTTCATATAATTCAAAGTTTTCACATGTGAGAGCAACAGGATAAGCCATACATAATTCATTATATTTCTCAATGTTATAGTTAGACGGTCTATCAGGATTTGTTTTTTCAGGATTTAAAATACTTTCTAATGATACTCGAAACATCTTTGGTCTTCTTTATTAACACATTTAAAAATCCTATTTTTTACACTTTTTTACATTGATACAACAATGCTTATTTTTAATCCATTTTGGTAGCTCAATCCAAGTTCCGCCTCTTATGGGCTGGTGTACGTCTCTACTAAGCACGCTATACATTACTCGATCAAATCTAAATTTTGTAGTTTTGTAAGTCCATTGTTCAAATTTACTTAATATCTCATTTGTAGCTAATTCATATACAGTATCCAGTAGCTGACCTTTCAATATTAAGATTACGGCATCTAATATGCCACGAATCTGTACTTACTACTTCTCCAGTTGATGGGTTTAATGCATGATATTGAAAGTATGTTGTCAAGTATATTATTAAACTTTAATGTCGGTTTAATCCTTTCTTAATGTAGTTAATAACGCTATCCTTTATTTCGCTAAAGTGTACTATTAAATCTGTGTTATTTTGAGAGATAAATGGGAAATCGCTAACCATACCATTGAAAGCTCTTCTTGGTGTAGCGAAGAAGTTTCTTACAATTTGATTTCTTCTTTCTATTTCTATGATTTTATTTCTTCCTTCTATTTCTATGATTTCATGGTTACGTATTTCAGCAATAATCTGAGAAAATTTATTTGTTATATATTTTCTTAGACCTCTAATACTTTTTTTATTTTGTTTGTATACTTTAATACCATATTGATTGGCAAATATAATCAGTCTGTGTTTGCTTTTTATATTATCCACATCATTAATATTTATTTTTTTATTTATATTAGAAGTATCTAGTTGCCTTGAAGCAATATTTTGTACTTTCATTTATTAAGAAAAAAAATTAAGAGAAAAAGTTGCTGCTCTGTAAATACAGGAGAATTTTCTAAATCTATTTTTGCTTAAATACCAATAAGTCATGCATTTTTGTTTTTGTATGACTTTTAAAATGTAATTTTGTACAATATTTCTGACATGGTTCACAATAAATTTTCTCAAGACTTTTTGGTTCATTATATTTTGACATACTCTACATGCATATCCTATACCACCTCTCATTGTTTCATTTCTAACAAATTCATCAGTATTAAGAGGTTTAGCAGTTTTACAGACACTGCACCTTCTCATAATATTTTGTACTTCCATTTATTACTTAAAAATATTTTAATGAAAAACTTCCTACACTGTAACAACACGGAATATTTGTTAAGCAAATATTTTAAACAATATCATCGTTTTAATAATCCAACTATTACGCGTACTATCAAATCCAAGCCCCCTTATTGTGTTCCGCTTGCGCTCGTCCTTCGAGTACCATATTATATGTCATACGACTTAATAGCTGTTCGGCTAGATCTGTATTTATTTCCATTGTTTATTTTAATAACCTAAAAAATTTAGAACTTCATCTATATCACAAATAAATGTTAGTAATTCCCAAAACTTACATATAAATTCTTTTGATAGTTGTTGGTATTCTGTAATTCTATTCCAATCAACTTTAACTTGAAATTCTCGTATAAAATCTTCTGATAGTGTTTGATATTCTGATATAATCTCCCAGTCAACATCATATTCAAATTCCCGTATAAAAACTTCAGATGGTTTCTGATACTGTGAAATTATATACCAATCTACTTTATCTTGAAACTCTCTAATGAAATCTTCTGATAATATTTGATACCTGGATACAATTTTCCAGGAAACTCTATCTTTAAATTCTCTAATGAAATCTTCTGATAGTTTTTGATATTGTGATATATCTTCCCAATTAACTTCATCTTTAAATTTTCTAATAAAATCTTCTGATAATATCTGATATGCTGATATAATCTTCCAGTTAAATATATATTTAAATTCTATAATAAAATCCTCTGTTAACTTTGCGTTCTTTGAAACTAGTGACCATTGATTTTCTGTAATTGGTTTTCTTTTTATATAATCAACCACAGTGGGTCTAATATGGATATCTGTGTTATATAAATTAAGTAGATCATCTAAACTCAAATATTTATATGTGTTATCATACAGCAAATTATTATTAAATATTCCATATAGTGTTATCACTGAGGGGGTGTTTTTTACTTCCATTTAGTACTTAAAATATTTTTAAATGTAAAACTTGTGTCTCTGTAAAACACACGTAACTGTAGAATACCAACGATTACATCACAACATCCCTTTTAGGTATCCAACTGTTATGTAAACTACTAAATCCAAGCCACTTGACATACACTTGATCACCTTTCTTACGCAACACTTTCTCAACTAAATATACATCAGGAAATTGCGTTTTCTGCATTTCTTGTTCATAAAATGTACCTAAAATTTCTTCACCTTTGGAGTCCTTAAGATGATAATATGGTGGGTTACCTTTAAATACCTCATCAACTGTAAATATCTCCGTAGACAAATTAGGTGTACAGTCTTTTTCAAATATACCTTTAATTTTACTAATACGAACTTTATCACCGACTTTGTATCGCGGATTTTTGTTGTAGGATCTTAGATCCGCGTAGCTTGCCTCTGGACCCCTAGAGGGGCAATATACATCATAATAGATAGCCTCTTGGTTTTTTAAATTAACTTCAATGGGCTTAGTGGTGTGATATGCACTATTATAGCTATTAACTAATTTTTGTAATATATCGATCCATTTATAATTTCCTTGAATAGAGAACTGTTTCCACAGTTTTTCTTTTAATGTCCTGTTAAAACGTTCAACAACAGATGCTTTGATATTTGTATATGATGAATAGTGAATGATATTCTGTTCCTTCATTAACACTTTAAATTCTTTATTGTAAAATTCTTTGCCTTTATCAGTTTGCAAATTTCTAGGAATACGTCCAGTTATATTAAATATCTCTTTAAAAGCTTTTGTAAGATCTTTACCGGTTTTGTTTTTAATGGTATAGTCCAAGCCATTTTTGAAAAGATATCTATTATAGTTATTATATATTTATATCCCTTATTTATTTTAGAAATGTCTTTTAGATTACCGGTATCCATTTCTACCAAATCAGCTTGCCATAAATCATCAATACCGTATGTTATTACTTTTCGTGTTTCATAATTTCTTCTGGCTGGTTTATGTAATTCATATATTATTTGATCTCTTTCAGATTTTTCAATGTCTCGAGCTTTGCGATCTCTGACTGCATCTAAGTTTTGTTTTTTAAATGTAGATTTATTTGATCCACATATAGCACATTTGGATAATATATGGTTTTCCATTTTTGTTGTCTTATTAATAGGATTAGTGTTATTGGTTTTGGTTTTACACTTTACGCAATATGTTTTTGTCATTTACCTATAAAAGATAAAATTCTTTGAAAAAGTTAATCTCTGTTCTTGCGTTTTCGCGAATGTGTCTGCGACCGAGCGCAAGCGGCTCGCCTCTGGGCCACGCGCAATGCTCTAATAATTACTCTTAGTAGTTTATATGTTCCGTAAAAGCATGTGGCCGCAAGGGAAGAAGCTTCGGTTATGTTAATGGCAGTTTTCCCATCCATTTATAGCACAAAAATATGTATTAAGTTTAATTCAAACGAAAGCTTACGCATAATACTAAAAACCGTGCATAAACATCGTGATATGTTCCATCATCCGTGACATAAAGACCATCACTAGATTGAACCCTATACGGTAGCATTTATGGTGCATCAGCTCTTCTAGTTTCTTTTGAAAAAATAGGTTTTATCTCCAACACCAACTTATCTAAATTTGAATCCATTCTGATTATCTTAAATTCATTGAATACTGGATAGTGGGATACACCGTTAAATTGGAAGTATTTTCCTTTCTTTATGCCATATAAAAGTATTGTGCTAATTACATTATTTTTAAATATATTAGATTCACTGCATCATAGTCTTCAATGGGGGAACTCATATTGACTAATCGTTTATCTTCGAAATCGTAATTTTCATCATCAAGAGTTCTCTTTGGTCTCGATAAGGTTTTCACTTCTTGAATTGCATTATCTGACTGACCTTTGCTTGCAGCATCATATTTATCCACACCATTCTTAATTTTGACTACACTTCGGGTTTTGAATGATGCATAGTTTTTTGTATGTTGAACATGTTATTTAATGTTTTTGTAAATTCGCTGTGAATATTTTTGGTTTTACCATCTATTTGGCTTACAACCTCTTGCTTTGCTTTATTTTCTAAGTGATTCAATTCTTTAAGTAATTCCTCTTTTGTTTTAGTTTCTACGTTATATATTTCTGCTTTCATTTCTACAAGTTTATCCAGCAAATATTTCATTTTTTCTGCATCCGTTTTAATATTTAACATTTCTTCCACAGTTTTCTTGACAGCAGTTTCTAAAGTACTATCTAACTGCTTTAATTTTTCTAATAACTTATTCATTACAATATTTTCATGGATAGAGTCAACATGAAAAATTCAATGCCATAGCCGGGATTTGAACCACGGAACTCCTGGTTTCCGTCCAGTCGCTCTTAACCTTTGAGCTACCATGGCCAACGTGCCTTCCTGACATTAAATTCTCCATCTGACTCATATATTTCCACAGTAGACCACTAGGGGCCCTCGCATCCGAGATACATCGTTTGTGGCGACTTACTATTGTAAGTACTTGAATACCAGGCTTCATCATGTAACTTTTATTATTTTAGTTAATTGATGGAAATTAATCATTTCTCCACAGGCTCAGATCTTTGATGGATAAAGTCAACATGAAAAATTCAATGCCATGGCCGGGATTTGAACCACTGATCTCCTGGTTTCCGTCCAGTCGCTCTTAACCTTTGAGCTTTGGTTCAAATCCCGGCCATGGCATTGAATTTTTCATGTTGACCTTATCCATCAAAGATCTTAGCCTGTGTACGGCTAGTGTGCATTTGCAACTTTCTAAGCCTATGATCATAGATATTGAACACATTCCTGTTGTAAGTTTTTATGCTACTTTTCTAACCCAAATGTTAAGGATTGTGTATTAAAATATGGTTCTCGGAATATTATATTCGAAAAAGGGCAATATACATTCAAAGACTTTCTTGCAAAACGAAGTCAAATACAAACATTGGAAATTACACTAAATAAAATTACTGATCGAATTACAATTACTAATAATGGAAAACAAGATCTATATTTCACAAATTTTGGAAAATTTTTAGGCTTTTCTAAGAATCCTATTATCAAACCTGGGGAAACAAAAACCATTAACATTGAATGTAATTTAGTTGCAAATGCAGGATTCATTACCAAAAATAATAATCACCAGCATAAACACAATGGCGTTATTGCAAAATTTAAGCCTAATGTACCGTTTAAAGATCATATTATTTATGAACCAGCAAACCCTTACGAATTACCAATTCATCATCTTGATTCAGTTAGAGATATTAAAGTTACTATTACTGATGAAAATGGAAATGCTATTGATTTTGGCGGTTCTAAAATTGAAGTCATTCTACAAATTCAATAATTTTTATTATTAAATTAATATCAAAAACATTGAGCAATATCAAATGAGATCATTTGAATTAAATGATTCCACCAGACATAATTTAAGCGAAAATAAAGCACCTAGTAATTTAGATATCGATCTAAACATTGCTGATGGAACTTATTATCCATGTAGAGGAACTGTTTACATGCAATTTGAACCTCGCGGAAAAGCAGCAAATGGGGAATTTAATAATGATGATAATATCAAACTTGTAAATAATTACTTTCCACGAATATTTAATAAAGCGTATCTTAAAAGTTTTGGTCAAATTATAGAAAGGGTAGATCATCTTAGTTTAGTAAGCGATCTACTTATTGTCCTCTTTGTTCCAAAAACAGAATTACACTTATATAAAGGGACTGGTTTTATCACAGAAAATAGACTTAATTATGAACAAAATCGTATTTATGAAGTATCGTATCCACTAGAATTTATATTTAATTTCTTTAGATATAATAGACAACCTTTATGTAATTTAGGATTAACTGTTTCTTTCAAAAGAGCAGCTAATGACGATGCATGCTTTTATAGATGGGATACTTTGAAAGCACATGGATCAGTTGATAAAGTAGCACCACACGAAGCTAAAATTGTCATAAAAGAATTTAAAATCAAAGTTCCAATCATAGGATATGAACCGGATTGTACTTTTATTCAGAACCAGAAACTGCTAAAAAATCCAAAACTGAAAGCGTTGCAGAAGAACATAATTGTACTGGAAAAAGCATAAATATTAATGTTACTACATCATTCAATAATTTACAATGCGATAATCCTGATATCTGTATCACACGTTTTCAAACGAATAAGCCAAACGATCAGAAAAGAGATTCTAGTGAATATGATCATTGTCAACTAGAAAATTGGTCATTCAAAAATTCAAGAAATGAAGAATTTCCAATAGAAAGACAGAAATGGAAAATTATGAATCATTGTTATCAAGTGGCATATGACGCTTATGCTTCCTTGGCTGAGAGATGGGCCGGAAATAAATGTGTAAGATGGGTTTTTGACGACTTTGCTATTAAGCAATTTATGGCAGTAATGGATATGACAATTAGAAAAAAATATTACATATGTAGATAAAAATCAGTTAATAAATAGTTTAGAATTTGGAGCTAATGTTCCAGATAGTACAACTATTTACGTTATTATGGGTAGTGAGAAAACCATAACTATCGATCTAAGTTTGAAAAAGGTTACAGAAGAAATTTAAATCTATTAAATGAGAATTAGTTTAATTGCAATTTTATCATGCTATCTTGTATTTAGCAATGCTAATCAAACTCTAAATGTTATTACACAGCTTCACAACTTCGGATACCTTAGTGTGGAAAAACAAGAACTTAAAAGAATCGATCAAAAAAGTCTTACACATGCAGTTTTATTATTTCAAGAATATTATATTTTAACAACAGATGGTTCACTTAATTCCGAAGTATTAACTGTAATTAATTCCAAAAAAATGAGGAAATGTGGATAATCCTTCCGGATTTACTACGTCGTCGAATAAATGGAAAACAAAACATTTAAGATGGCATTATGCAGTTGCAAATGCAACGACAACTAATATTGCGGATTCTGCATTTAAAGTGTGGGAACGCTATAGTGGATTAACGTTTGAACATAACATTTTAAAAACAGATATTCTAATTTCAAATAAACGTTTGAATCATAAATATCAGAAGAAATATGGATATTGTACTAGTAAATTTGATGATATTGGCGGTACTGTAGCACATGCATTTCACGCAGAACATGATAATTCTTTGGTAGAAATTCACATAGATGCCGACGGAGACTGGTATTTAAAAATGGATAAATTAAGTCCAAGCGAAAAAACTAACTTGCTTTCAGTTTTAATAAATGAAATCGGACATTCTCTAGGATTATCACATACTAATGAAAAAGGAGCCGTTATGTATCCATATTACACAAGCGATGTAATAGATTTACACCATGATGACATTTTGGGAATACAAACCCTTTATGGACTTCCATCTCCATTTGTTCCAGAAACACAACCTACAGTAACTACTACGGTAGGTGAAATAAAACCAAATTTATGCGATTTTAAGGATGTTCACACTTTTCTAATAATCAATCTATTAATGTATATATTTTACAATAAGTGGTTTTGGATTTATGATTTACAGGAAGAAACTTATAACAAAAAGCCACAGTTAATACGCGATTGGTTACATTTCTTACCTCAAGATTTCAAAAGAATAAACGCTATATATCAGAGACCAAATGGGGAAGTAGTTTTAATCATAGAAAAACAAATATACATGGTAGAATATCCAAGTTTAAATTTAGTATCTGATTATCCAAAATCATTCTCTGATTTGGATATATCCATCAATGTTAAAATTAATTCAATGTATAATTCGTATACGGGTCAAACTTATGTTCTTCAATGATGATCATTACATAGAAATTGATGAATGCACCTTTAAAGAAAAATATCACGGATTAGTGAACCATAGCCCGCTCACATTCCTTTAAGCCTCGGCACTCGCCAGCTGGAGTGTTATGACTAAAAGTTACAGATTTCTCCACTACCCACCGTATGGCGCTGGCTGATGACCCCTGTGCAACCCTGTTCCAGCGTACAGCTGCAATGTGTTGACATTACAGATGCAACTTTCCGATGCAGTGGTTTACAGTTTAGAAATTTACCTTTTTTTCAAACACTTCCGTTGTCGCAGAAGCAATGCACTTGAATATCACAGGAATATAATGTTTGCATATCAGTTCACTTATCAGTTCTGAATGCTTTCAGTTCTCTGCACACACGAGTTAAGAACAATGTTCATTTGCTGGCATTATGTATTCCTCTAGACTTTTTCTTACACATACTTTAGGTAGCTTAGGTACAGCACTTGTTATAAATTTCTCTATAACTGCCAAAAGAAAAAATAACTCTGGAGATGGGTAATAGAACGTGGAGTTTTCGTCCCTTTTGATTATTAGACTTACAAGGGATGCTGTACACTTGGCGGTAGACACTTTAGTAATACAGGTGGCACAAGAGAATTCGGCCGCTATGTTTTAACTATAAAACCTCCTATATATGCCAGTGATAAGTGGACTGTTGCATGAAACGAGGCTGTCTAGGAAGAAAATAAAAGAACTAAGTAAGTAAACAGTTAAAAGCAGTTTAACAATATACGTTAGTAAGTCTTATAAGACGGAAATTCACATTACCTTTAATGTTGTTCAATTCGCCCAATACTGCGATTATTGTGTCTGGAAGCTGTGTTGCAGTGTACAATGGTGTCTTTTATCAATAATTGAAATGATTTGTGAAAATTATTGGTTTCATACTAAAGTAATCTTTCTTCATTTGCTTGCTGCTTGTTTACAAATTCTTTGTGTCTTTTATTTGCTCCCCATAATTTACATCTCAAGGAGTTTATCCAATCTCTTTAATTTGGAAATTATGTCTTCCTCAGTCTGAATTGGAGCGCAGTCGTCTTGAGTAAAATGCAAACTGCACACGACTGTTGAATTAGATTTATCATTTATCACGAAATTAGAGCGCGATAGAGCTTTTAGCCATTGTTTACGTAGTTTTTCTACTGGAAATTCATGGAAACTGATCCCTTTTGATTTTCCTTTCTTACTTTTACAGAAGGGTAAGCAACAATACACCATCTGCAATACAAAGTATTGGGCTCATAATTGCTGCAATGCTGTTTGTTGTAATTATTGCTACTACTGCTGTTATAATGATGATAATGATAAAAATAATAATAAAATAATAATTAAAATAATATAATATAATACGTAATTCTTACATTTGGAGCATTGCTATGTATGGTTCGGAGACCTGGACCTTGGAGAACGGAGAGCTTTGAAATATAGTGCTCTCTATCGTAAATGTTTGTACTATAAAGCTGTCATGGAAAATCTACCTTCTAGATAATGAACTGCCGCCATTCACGGCACAACAGTAAAAGTAATAATAATAAACAATGACATGTTGTGGTCATACTTATGACCACTTATACTCTCTTATTTATGCCCAGTTTTCTTGTTAGCTTAATTTAGATTGTTGTCAACAGCACTTCATATAAAATTCACTTTCAATACTAATTGAGACCATACAATTGGTTCAACTATCACCACAAAACGAAATGTCGGCAAAGCCACTGAAGGCTACAAGAGGATACTTTAGGGATCAGCTTTGAGAGCTACAAGCGGCAAAAAAGGGAAACACCGCTCGGTCGCTTAAATGCGTAAGAATCCTACTGAGTGCCGAAGCATTAAGTGTTGTGAGCGGGCTATCAGTATACAAACGATTTTCTGGAGTACCAACTGCAATGGAATCAGCTTTTAGACACAAATCGAATGATGTATTTCTTTAAAAATAACACATATTTCGAATATAATGAATTTACAACTCATTTAGTTAATGCGGGTGAAAACAACTTGTCTATATTTGGAATAGAATGTATTAACACATATGAAGGTTTAATTGAAAAAATAAAAAGTTTTTTTAATAATTTATAATTCTCGCGTAATTATTAACGTACGCATATCAACATTCATTATAACGAGCGGCATATCTCCATCTTCAACGGATGACTTACTCATACTGTCACACTTTGTCAATGTAACTCATTCAAGGACATCTGGGACATGACGCGGAACCACGAAAACTCGCTCACACCATTTTGCTTTCTCAGTAAATAGCGAAATCTAATGGTACAACTTGGAACTATTTAGTGGCGCTATCTAGTTTCTTCCCTGCGTAAAAAGAACTGCGATCGCTAATATTGAATTATACTGAATAATTACTTCAAAATGCAAGTGTTTAAGATTATCATTGTCATTCGTTGATCATTTGGCTTTAAAAAATGTTAAATAAAAAGAGTGTTTAAAAACACCTGTTATTTATACAACTTAAATCCCCGATTTCAGACGCACCTCGTCGTCTTTGACTAATGGCTCAGTTGGTTAAAGCAGGAATTTAACTGTGTATAATTGTGTATATTATTATTTGTGTATGAATTCTGGCCAGATCATATAGTTTAAATACAGTGACTCCAATTCGAGAGCACCCGCGATCATAGGATACGTAGGATATGTAGGAAACGATAGGTATGAAAGCGAGTAGGGGCCCCTTAGAATATAAAATTTCACCGTCGCATGTGATAGGCCGTATACAGATAGGAGTAAAGTCAGAGGCTGTATGGAAACGTATCAATTCCTCGGCGAAATGAATGGCTGGCACTGGCAAGATAGGTAGGGTGAACCTTCGGCCGAAGTATCTTTTTAAAATATCTTAAATTTCCTTTTTACTGTTATAGATTATCTGAGCAAATAAATAATTCATTTAGTTACAAATGCAGGATTCAAATAAAAACGAACAATATCTTTAATTTCTTGACAATTTATGTATCTTGTTGTACCTTCAGAAACCTCAACAATTGTTTGTAAGATCTTAACTTTTGTATTTTGTGCTCTGTTGTTTTTATATTGTATATTGTATGATATTATTAATTATTACCTGTATTGTACAGAGGAACAAGTTTTGCATTTAAAAATAGTTTATCTACTAAATGACAGAACAAAACAGCTACCATAATGCTATGAAAGAATTTCTATTTCCACAAAGCGCTCAAGCTTAAGAGGAACAACTAAACGCATCAACAGAGTACATAAAGTAACAGGACCTAGAATAAATGTACCATACATTACTATAAATGGAAATATTATAAAGACAAGACTTGGAGATAAAGCACAGCTTACATTAAATAACAAATATAAACTAATATTACCTGATCGGTATGATAAGTTATTAAACAATGAAAAAATACAAATACTACTTTCCAATAAAATGAAACTTATGTATAAAGGTAAGAAAGCCATGTTATAACCAGGCGAAGCATGAGATCGAATTCGTGTAATTCTAATTGTAATTGGAGATATACTTAGATTTAATAAAATATTATAATTCAGTAGTTTGAAGTCTATTTTGCACCTATTTGGCCTTATTTTCTACATATTTTAATATTGTGTATTTTCGCTATATTTTTGCATAAAATTGTATAGTATTTAGAACTTGGGTTATAACCGGCGGAATACTATACTACTTATTTAGGCTCCCTTTGGGGTATTTAAGGTCCTTTGGGGCATACCTAGAAGCCTTTGTGAGGTATTTACTGGCTTTTTGATGAACTTAGAAGCCTTTGAGGCGTATTTAGAGGCGTTCTTGGTTTATTTTGGGGCTTATGGGGCGTATTTAGACTCTCTTTAGCGTATTTAAGGACTTTTAGAGCATACCTAGAGGCTCTAGCAAGGTATTTACTGGCTTTTTGGTGTACAAGGATGCTTTTGAGGCGTATTTAGAGGCATTTTTGGTGTATGTAGGGGCTTATGGGGCGTATTTAGACTCTCTTTAGTGTATTTAAGGTCTTTTGTGGCATAAATAGAGGCATTTTCGAGGTATTTACTGGCTTTTTGGTGTACTTAGAAGTTCTTGAGGCGTATTTAGAGGCGTTCGTGCTGTATGTGGGGGCCTATTGGGCGTATTTACTCTCTTTGGCGCTTTTAAGGTCTTTTAGGGCATAGCTAGAGGCTTTTGCATGGTATTTACTGGCTTTTTGATGTACTTTGATGCTTTTGAGGCCTATTTAGAAAGGTTAGTGGTGTATGTAGGGGTTTATGGGGCGTATTTAGACTTCATTTGGCGTATTTATGGTCTTTTGTGGCATACCTAGAGGCTTTTGCGTGGTATTTACTGGCTTTTTCGTGTACCTAGAAGTTCTTGAGGCGTATTTAGAGGCGTTCGTGTTGTATGTAGGAGCACATGGGGCATATTTAGGCTCTCTTTAGCGTATATAAGGTCTTTTGGGTCATACCTAGAAGCTCTTTTGAGGTATTTACTGGTTTTTTGATGTACTTTGAAGCTTTTGAGGCGTATTTAGAGGCATTCTTGGTGTATATAGGGGCTTATGGGGCCTATTTAGACTCTCTTTGGCCGTATATAAGGAACTTCGGGGCATACCTACAGGCTTTAGCGAATATTTACTGGCATTTTGCTGTACTTAGAAAATTTTGAGGAATATTTAGACACGTTTATGTTGTATGTAGTGGCTCATAGAGGTATATAGACACTGTTTCGTATTTAAGGTCTTTTGGGGCATACCTAGAGGCTTTTACGAGATATTTATTGGCCTTTTAATGTACTTAGAAGTTCCAGAGGCGTATTTAGACGCATTCTTAGTGTATGTAGGGGCCTATGGGGCGTATTTAGACTCTCTTTGGCGTATTTAAGGTCTTTTGTGGCATACCTAGAGGCTTTTGTGAGGTATTTGCTGGCATTTTGATGTACTTAGAAGCTTTTGAGGCGAATCTAGAGGCGATCTTGGTGTATGTAAGGCTTTATGGGGCGTATTGATACTCTCTTTGGCGTATTTAAGGTTTTTTCGGGTATACATAGAGACTTTTGCGACTTGTTTACTAGTTTTTTGTAGAATTTTGAGTTTCTGGAGACGTATCTAGAAGATTTTTGGACGATTTTACTAGCTTGTTTGTATTTAGAGGCCTTTTAGCTGTATTTAGTGCCCTAAGGGGAGCATTAGTGACTTCATGGATTAATGTAGAGCTTCTCATTGTGTATGTTGGGCTTCTTAGGAGTGTATTTAGGCCCTTGTTGTTGTATTTGTAGGCTTCTGGGTCTGCATTTGGGAGATTATAGGTGTATTTAGGAAGATTTGGAACGTATTTACTGGCTTTTTTGTAAACGTTAGAGGCTTTTAGGGCGTATTTAGAGGCTTTTGCGAGGTATTTACTGACTTTTGGTGCAATTAAGTGGTTTTGGAGACGTATTTCGAGGCTTTTGGGACGTATTTCTTTGCTTTTTGAAATATTAAGGGCTCCTTGTGGGTGTATTTAGGACATTTTTGTGTATTTAGGGGCAATTATAGCATACTTCCTGGCTTTTTGTGTAATATAGAGGCTTTTGAGGAGTATTTAAAGGTTTTTTATGTATGTAGTGGCTTTCGAGACGCTTTTAGAGGCTTTAGAGGGATATTTACTGGCTTTTTAGTGTAATTTAGTGGTTTTGGAGGCGTTTCTGGGGGTTTCTGCGACATGTTTACTTACTTTTTGAGGTATTTAGGGCTTCTTTGAGGTGTATTTAGGCCCTTTTGCTATATTTGGGTGCTTCTTGGGGTGTGTTTCGCATATTTTTGGTGTACGTAGAGTCCCTATGGCGTATCTAAGGTTTTTGAGGCCTAATTAGGGGATAAGAATTATTTGAAGGGTTAGAAATTTTTATTTCTTTGAAAGAGGAGCAGTTTCTCGAAAATTTAGATTTTTTTTAAAATTTGTGTGCACTTTAAGGAATTTTAGGTATTACTTTGGAAGTTTAAATATTTTTGGAAAATTTAGGCATATTTTTAGAGGGTTTAGGAATATTTAGAAAACTTTGAAATGTTTAAAAACAATTTGAAATTTTAGAACATTATGAAATATTTAGCATTTTTTTAAAATGTAGCACCTACTTCCTAAAGCGCGCAGGAAGTTTTGTAAGCAAAATCACCTACACGTTCCTGGAAGCGTGAGAAATGCAGAAGCAAACGGTCAAATTAGCAGTGGGATTAAGTTTCTTGATGTAGTTTACAATTATTTAGGTTTGCAGAATCAGCAAGGTCTTCTATCTCAGATCTGCTACGACATCAGGGGACAGGAAGTTAAGTAAGCAAAATCACCTACAAGTGCTGCGAAGTGTCAGAAATGTGAGGTTAGAAATTCATGTGAAGGTGTCAATTAGAAGAACAAGGAGAGAAATTCGTGTAAGAGTTTAACTTAGAAGCCTGAGATGATAAATTCATGTGAAAGTGTCAATTAGAAGAACAAGAAGCGAAATTCATGTGAAAGTTTACCTGAGAAGTCTGAGGTGAGAAATTCATCTGAAAGTGTCAATGAGAAGAACAAGAACAGAAATGAATGTGAAAGTGAAAATTGGAAGAACGAGGTTAGAAATTCACGTGAATGTGTAAATTGTAAGCCTTAGGTGGGAAATTCTTGTGAGAGTGCTAATTAGGAGAACAAGGAGCGTCATTCATGTAAAAGTGTAGATTAGATGAGAAATTCATGTGAAAGTTGAATTTAGAAGCCTGAGGTGAGGAATTCATGTGATAGTTTAACTTAGAAGCCTCAGGTAAGAAATTTATGTTAATGCAGCTAAATTTTATTTTATAGTTCCGTTGAATGGCATAAGCCGAAAAAGCAATCTGCACGCTCTAATATCCACGCACCTGGAGTAGGACAATTTTGCAATTTTGCGTCTTTTCTTCTGTAACCCGGAAGTGTGACTGTTTTAAATGGCTGGAATGCTCACAGAAGCACTTTGCTTGCTTCTAGAACAGCGGATGTACGAGTTAAAAGTCAAGACCACAAATATTGCAGAAATTTATCCGATTACAATATAGGAAACTGTAACTTTTTCACTCTCACATCACTTCCTCGCCACGTTCTTTAAACTCATTATTGCTCTAATTCATGTTAATGCAGCTAAATATTGTTGTATATTTCCACTGAATGGCAGCCGAAACGGCAAACTGTACGCATCTGGTGTATGGCAATTTGGCAATTTTGCGTTTTTTCTGTAACCCGGAAGTCTGTTTTAAGTGCCTGGAATGCTCACACAAGCAGTTGGCTTTCTTCTAGCACAGCGGATGTACGAGTTAAAAGTCAAGACCACAAATATTGCAGAAATTTATCCAATTACAATATAGGAAACTGCCTACTTTTCACTCTCACCTCACTTCCTCGTCACGTTCTGCTAATTTGCATTTTATTTCCCCGTATTTCTATGTTCCAGCTATTTTCCAAACAATCAGAAACGCTTTTATTTTCACCAATCACACCTCTGCCTTTACCCGTCTCGACCAATCAAAAACATTCTTATTCTAACCAATCAAAACCTTACACGTCACTTGCTGCCTCATTTTAATAATGTTCTCACCTAGTTTTCTTACTTTTGATCCTTGGACGCCCAACTATACACTTGCGCCTCTCCATTCCTTCTCTTAAAGTCACGTGACCTTTATTCCAGTGTATTCTTAATAAGAAATTAAAATTATAAAAGATAATTGGACGCCCAACTAAACACTTGCGCCTCTCCATTCCTTCTCTTAAAGTCACGTGACCTTTATTCCAGTGTATTCTTTATAGGAAATGAAAATTATAAAAGATAAGTCCTTTTACCATAGTCCACCAACGCATTGAAAGTCCAGTCTGTCACCACCCGCCAAGCTGATCACTTCGTCAACGTCTCTGGAGGATGCAGTCAGGCCAGAAGGTGCGCGAGGGTACCTCGGGGTGCGTCGGGGGATTCAGCCAGTCCAGAGAGTGCACGGGGCTGCCTGGGGGATGCAGAGAGTCAAGAGGGTGCGACGGTTTGCGCGGGGTGGATGGGTTGCGTCCGGGGCTGCAGGAAGTCCAGAGGGTTCGTGGGGGTTGCGCGGGTAGGGAGAGGGTGCTTAGGGGTGCGTCGAGGGGTGGGAGGCAGATGCAGAGTCAAGACGATGCAAAACAGCATGTCCCACACTAAAACCGGAATCGTCCCAATACGCCTCTAAAATTGTTCGTGACTGTTTTCAAGGTCAAATTGCATGTTCCGTGTGTTTTTTAATCTCCCGCTTTTTTACTTCCGGTTTGGCAGAACCCCGACTTCCGGTTTGGCATAAGTCAGCTCTTTACTACTCATATGACATGACACAGGAGTGTCAGAAAGGACAGTAAAAAGAATTGTTAAAGAACGCAAACAAAATGAAAATCATAGCACATCTTTGGGACACCAAATAAACAGTATATCGCTCCAAAACGAGTAATAGATCTAGATTACTTCTTCAAACTTGTCTTTAGAAGAAGGGTACAAAATATTTATGTTCAGGAAAAATGTGTTCCTGTAATAGCTAAATTACTTATTATTTTAGGAGAAGGCATTAATATTCAGGGCAGCAAGTCATCCTTAAACAGAATAGGGAGAGAATTTTTTTAAATGAAAAAAAAAAAACAGTAAAACAAAGATAATATGCTTATACAAAACCACGGCATTCATTCTAAACGTACCCGTTGAAGAAGACAGTCTATGTGGTATTGAACAAGTTAATATTTCATCTACAATTCTGCAATTATGATAGCATTAATACGAACAGATTTGCAAAACTGATTCAGACAGGTAAATAGTGTTGACATTTTTCGGCAAGGACTGTACTGCATTTCCAACGAGTGAGTTGCCTGACTAGCGTTAGAAGCTGACGCAACAATTCACATAATGCTGTCCATGACAAGAATGGTAATGAAGAAAAAGATGAAGTTGAATATGATAGTGGTGAAAATGACATGGAGGTGGAAGAAAACATTCAGAATCTTATAACTGATAACTGATTTACACAATTTATACAATGTTACTCTGAAAACGGACAGGCAAAATGAATCAAACAGCATTTATCTCCTCCATCTTAGCATAATACGTGGAGAGAAAACGTAGCGCATCATTGCGTCGAAGACATCTTACTTATAAGGACAACAAAGAAAAATTGGATTAGTGTAAAATATGTACAGTGGAATATAAACTAAGTATGGTTAAACGCTGGAGTGCATCTCGCAGCGTAAGTGCTGAGTAAGTTTAAAACTATGTTAATATTTTTACCTAATGTACGAGATTTTAATACTGCACTGTAATTTATTATTCCATGAATATTTCACTAATCCGACTGGGCGGTACTGACTTTTGTCCCTTTTAAAGCTGCATCCCTGTATACCGCGGTAACGTTATAACGCGCGGAAAATGATGTGCCCCAACAACGGCGTTATTTCACACTTCTTACGTAGTAGGATATTTCTTGTGTAAGGTATCGAAAAGGTAAAAGCTAAATTCTAGAACGATCTAAACAAAAATAGTGGTTATCAGGCTACCTGTGAAAGTTTGAAAATTAATAAGAAGAAGAACACGTCAGACGATAGAGTGGAATTCCTTACATTTGTACCTCTGACATCGTGTGACGTCGAAAGAAGCTTTCCACTGTTTAAAAACTGCTTCAGTGTTAGGCGTCAAAACTTCGCATTTAATAATTTATGAATATACATACTAACCCAGTGTAATGCACTTGGAGAAGTACCTATAGTTAATAAATAGCAGCATGCATAAGAGTTTAAGAGGAACTTCAGAATGCATAATTTATTATGGGTGAGGCGGTTGTTATGGTCATGATATGTACCTACATGTAGTTGTTTACATGCGCGAGCGATAACAGTACAGTCCACGTGCAAACTACCTATGTAAAAGAGAAGAGTCCTCCAGCTTTTAGTGATAAGCAATATTTTTATTTATAAGGGGTATATTATTGTTTATTAGAAAAGGAAAAGGAAAAATGGCAACGCAAGATGAGTGAGAATATTAAAGAGGCAGTAAGTGTTAAGAATGTTTAAAAATTTGGACAATTATGAAATTTTTATAAGAAGGCTAAAGTAGGAAATAATATTACACCAGACGAATGGATAAAGAACTTCACAAGTTCTTTTGAGACGGAACTATGAAAAATGTTAGGCATCATGTACATAAATGACACAGTTAGCAGTTAGAAAGATGGAATGTCTAGATGGAGCAATAATCCAAACTAAAATACTAACAAATAATACTATTGATGCGCTTCTGGGAGAATTATGGAAAATATTGTATAAGTTGAGTGTTGGGTGAAGGTTTTGTTAACTTTATTTAATAACTATGGTATCTGAAAATTGGAATATGAACATGTGCCAATATATAAGGGAAATATACGTTTTTTAATCCAGGAAATTATAGAGAAATCAGTCTATTGTCAATCTCAGCGAAAGCTTAGACTGACATTCTAACTTCCATGCTAAGGAATGGTTAAAAATGGACGGGAAACTGAGTGATTATAATAATTATTATCAAGTGGAACTTAGGAAACGTGAAAGAGTTACTGACAGTATAATGATAATTCAAACTATCGAGTATTTAGGAACAAAAAGGGACGAATATATTTATTTTTCCTGCTGACTTTGAAAATTAGAACAGAATCACTCGTGCGTAAGCGAAGGATTTATTGCAGAAGTTCAGCAGTTGTATGATGGAGTTAAGCTCTGCATTAAGTGTTCAGAAAATGGGATTACGGAGATGGTAGAACAGAAGATAGGCTTGTAAATTGAGTACAGCTTGTTTTTGCTTATCGGTGACATTATGGAAAGGATTTTTAAGTGCAATTCACTCTACCCTACGGTAAATAAGAAAGGGGCACTACGTATTTCCTGAAGTCTTAAGATAAGTTCTACCACAATAATTATCCTGTAACGTGCGTCAAGTGAAATAGCAGAATTTGTGTAGAATTTGCGTGAAGTATGAACGTTAGAGAATGGAAGTATTTAAAAAGGGAGGCAGGTTAAACAGGGATGAGAAATGGTCGCTAAATGGGGCGTTAATAGAAGTAGATAAAGGATTTTGACTGTTTCGAGTCAGGCTTACAAGCATTATAGAATGGGAAGTACAAGTGAGGAATGCCATTATTGAAGGTAAAGTAGGATTGAGAGCCATCCTAAAATTCAAAACTTGATATTAAACTTGTTAGAGAGAATGTATAAGACAGCACTGGAAACAAAAATGGTTTGGGGTGTTTCAAAGAGATGGCAAAAAATGGATGTAACATACAAAATGTTTTGTAGAGAGGTAATGTGCAGCATTGCCAATGTTAATGAGGAAAGTTCTGGTGATGGAGAGCAATTTAAAATATTGGTAAGGGAATTTAAGTATAGGAGAATATATAGTTCTAACAGAATATGAGACACAAATAGAAGTAATGAAATGTAATATTTGGTATAGAAATTTGAATGAGGAGATCTGGAAAATGTCAGTTCAGAATAGAAAAGGATTTTGGAGCAAAGGGGTGAAAATATAGAGATGAAAAAACTTTACTAGTTTTAGAGATAAAGATTCTCTAAAAGTACAGAGAGAAAATTATGATGAAAGGTGAGTTATATACAAGGAGCCTGAGGGAATATTTCATTGTTTATTAGAATGTGACAAAGTACAGGATTGTAGAAAAGGTATATGAGATGCAAAATGGGACAAATTATAAAAAGAAATTATTGCAGGTAAAATGTCTGATACAGAGATAAAAAGGAACTGATAAGAGAATATTTATGATATTAAGGGTGTAATGGATCAGGTTAGTCAAGAAATACACGGATAACATACAACAAGGAAATCTAAAAGATGGGATTCCTTTACACAAGTAAGTTGAGTGTAATGTACTCCTATATGATTAGATGTTAGACTCATTAAGATTAGGAATGAAAGTTATGAGAAGTACTAAAGTCGTTAAATATCACACATTTCTTGTATGTGAATTTCAATGGGTAGGAAACGTCATGCGATTATATCTCATATTAGTGTGTCTACTACTTACAGAAAGCAGGGGAAGTATTGTATTTTATAACATCGAAGTAGAGATTTCACCGTAAAAATATGTTTAGAATACCTGAACACCTCCCAAAATTGGCATTTAGAAACACATCCGTATGTATGTGTCTATGTGCGTTGTCTGTGTTTCTCTCTCTCTCTCTCTCTCTCTCTCTCTCTCTCTCTCTCTCTCTCTCTCTCTCTCTCTCTCTCTCTCTCTCTCTCTCCCTCCCTCTCTCTCTCTCTCTCTCTCTCTCTCTCTCTCTCTCCGTGAGTATACGCGCACGCGTGCGTGCGGCTTTGAACACCATAGCTAAAAAACGCGAACTCTTTTAACAACCAAAGTTGGCGTTTAAGTTCAGAATCTTGAAAGGATGCGATACGAAGATTTTCAAGAGAATCCTTCGAGCTAAGCTTCCGTAATTAGATATTTCGAATTTTGAATATTATTTTTAAAACATTAATTTATTAACTTAAATGCATAATACTAAAAACTATATCAACATATTTTGTTAATTTACCCGTTTTATTTGTAAACTAATGTGTGAAGATTACATTTTTCATGAAATTACATTTTATTTAGAATGCATGATAGATTGTTATGTTATATTTAACTTACTTTTTAATAGTTTTAGTTAATAGAGTAAAATGTGTCAAGGAATATTTTTCGAAATATTTTGATTTTCTCGAAAATTGTTCTAACGTTTTCATTAAAACGCCAAATCCATAAGGACAAATTAAGTATCTTCTTCTTTTGTAGCCTTAGGTATACCTAAACCTCCCTGTTCCGTCCTCAAAGATCTTCCAAATGAAAGCTATACCTTGGATTTTCTAGGAGTAGTCTTCGAGGTCCTGCTGATTGCAAAGCAGATGAACCGTAGTTAATAGTGAGAACCTTACTAAGTAAAAAGTGCAGCTCTGTTAAAGCACACAATTTATGTCGAACTAATTTGCCCTCGTTGCATTTACCTATCGTTTTTTCGGTATTCTTTCAGGCTAGTGTTGTATGACGGTGCTGCACTCTAGTGTGCATGCTTGTGCATTGTAAAGGCTATTCTCAGTATTGGGCGGCTTTCCTGGCGCCGGAGTGAAGAACTCTCAGTAACCGTTTAGGGAGTTGTGTGGGTCTCTGTACCCTCTCTGCCTCTGAGTTTCGTTCACTTCACCCCTTCCTCCTGGGGAAGGTTAGCCACAATAGGTTCGTTAGGTCGCGGTGTTCGAAGTGTCCCACTTCGTTGTCTACCCTATAACTATTCCCTTATGCCAAACACATTTTTGTGGAGCTAAGCATATCTTAGATATTCCTTATTTTTGTTTTATATTTTAGAATCCTTATACCTATCTCAACTGAAGAATGGTTTTTATTTTCTCTTTATCTCTCCCTCCTATTTCTCCCCCTCTCTCCCTCTCTAGACCATGGAAAGAGTCATTAGCTGTCATTTAAGCCTACTTTATTCCCGTATCCCCATTATACCTACAAGAAAATATGTAATCAAACTAGTTATGAGACGTCAACACCTCCGATACCTCGTTACTCAGTGGTAACGAAGTATAATTTTTGAGATGAACCTATACTTCTCGGTAGCTTTAAATGTTTAAGTATTGCATTAATAGCTGTTACGTTTAACATTTTGCTAATTAAGAGATGAAAGGTGGTCAATATTTCACGTTATTGCCTCGCACTTACCCCTACAGAGCTGCTGTACCTTGATGGGCCTTGACTACGTTTCCTGCTGGTGAATAAATGTATCATTCCATAGACTCTTGTGTCTAACTGAAAACATACAAAATAATGGAGGAAGCAGCAGACAGCGGGAACTGATTTGTGAGTGAACCTAATAAAATTAGCGCAGTAGCTTGGCTTGGTGGCTCACTCTTGGCCACTTTTTGAATCCAACTAAACAAATCAGAACTAAACGCGTGAGCTAATACGTGGGTGGAAATATTTGTTCTTTCCTTTCATCTGTTAGTTTGTATTTCGCAAGTCAAAACTCGGATCATGATTGTACGACTAATTTCCATAAATATTTTGCACAGCAGTGATATTGAATAAAATATGAATGAAGCGTGCAACTATTTTGAAGTAGACAGTACTAATAACAACATTGTGTAAAATACGCCAAAAAAATTTCACGCGGTCACACAATGCAACACGTGTTACATTCATACACCGAGTGAAGCTTACAGAACTTCCATTGAAAGAGCGGCGTGCGTGTTTCCTGTCACAGTCAGAACATAATTCCAAAATATCTGAAAATGGTGAGCAAAACAAAATTGTTTTATACAGAGAAAATACTTATAAGAACACCCTTCAAAAAAACAAGATATTTTTGTAAAGTATCGGGTATCAGGTATTATAAGAACACCCTTCAAAAAACAAGATATTTTTGTAAAGTATCGGGTATCAGGTATCGATGCTTAAACTTCAGTAACGCCATCGAGTATCTATAAATATTTGTATCGACACATCACTAAATAAAACCATTTCTGCAAATGTTTATTCTGGTTAACACGAATGATATACCTAAAAATAAACGTTTTTAGAATAGTTTATATCACAGTGAGTCGAGAAACTCGTGTGAATGCTGCACATCAGATACTTTTTTACAACTTGCAGCATTTAGAAGTCAATAAATATCATCTCGTTTTGAAAACCAAGCATAAAATGTTGCTCAAAAACACCACATCCAAGGTTGACACATATTGTTTCCTCTGTATATTGAAACTGTGCATTTTAATTTAACGTTGTTATGCATCACTATCGCATTTTTCTTGCAAATATTTAGTCTCTAACTTTCTACTATGAGGACATGGCTCGGGACCCGGTGGTTGCCAACCTTACATGTAAATGTTTGGGTAGCCTCAACAAGAGTAAGCCCATGTATACACACAAAATCGATGTTGCTAATTATAACTGTACAGCGATCTGCCATTGTGTTGCAGTATGAGAGTGGGATTCCACAGGAAGTGTGTTTGTTAGATTGGCAGCAATGCCGGTACGCGTCCCCAGCCACCGACGTCTCGAGCCTTCTCTACCTCGCCATGGAACATCCGGGGCTTCACCATGACGAGATAGTTGATGAATATATAAACAGTGTGGTGAACATGCTGCAGCGATTCCACATGCCCACGTCTCTGTATACCAGATGTCACCTGGACCAACAGTTGAAAAAGTGAGTGTCAAACTGACATATAATGGGTTGGCCTTAAGTAAAGGTTTGGAGTAAAATAGCATGTTTTGGCAACGCAGTTAATATTATTTGATGGAGAATTACTCTAGAAAATAGAGTGTTTAGTTTTTGTATGGGTATATGCTATTTGTCTCACATCAATAAAATGGAGTGTCAAGATAACAACAAACAGCATTTTTGACACCTTTTGCTCCGAATACTTTCTGTGGCTTTGGCAACTAGATTAAACGTAAAACGTAGAAGGTGTCAAAATTCCCCTTGTTGAGTTGACATTCCAATTTATTGACTTGAAAAGAACAAACATTATATAAGCAGAGAAATAAACACAGTATCTTGTAGAGCATAACATTTTCTATCGAATAACATAAAACGCATTGTCGAAATATTTAGTTATTGTAGGTTACTTACCGCTTCCTCAAAGCACTAATTTAAACTACAGATAAACATAACAGCTGCTTTCTGACTGCTTGTTACATTCATCGAGCATTAAGCTTGATGGTGGGATAAATCTTATCTGTTGCATTCACATGACTATTCCTTCTCATTCTTCATTATTCTGTGTTTACACGAGCTTATTTTTTTATATATTTCACGTTAATTCAGAATATAACATGTAAAAGCTATTTTATTACACATTTCCTTGTAGGTAGAACGAGAATCGGGGAATACAGTGGCTTAAGCGAGAGTCAAATCTGTAGGAAAAGTTCTTTTGTGACACCTTTGAACTTCTATTCTCTTCGCATGAATAGAAGTAAAACTAAAAGTAAACGACCACTTCTCATTTGAAATTCATGGCAGTTAACAGAAATACCTCGGAAATGGTTAGTTTCATAAAAGAATGTATCTGACAGGGAATGTGTGTTTTAACGAGATCTGAATTTGTTGTGTAGTAAGCTTTTATGTGTTTGTTACCAGTTTTGTAAGTACGTCACACAGAATGAAGAGGACTTCCAGAGATTATTCCCAGAAAAGTCAATATATGCATTTTATTTTCGTAAAATATCTGTTAAACATATGGTGTTCTAATCAACATTGTTAGAACTATTTCAAACAGTCTAAATTTTCGAAAAGTGTTCCACATGTAATGGCCATTTTGGATGGAAGAATTTTCTTGAAAAATTTTATATCACATTTTCGGAAGATTCTGAACTTAATTATCAAGTTCGGTATGTAACCGCGTTTATATATTCGAGTTAAGCTGTTCACAGCAGATATGTAGATACATGCGCGTGATCGGATCTTTCTCCATTTTTTATTGCGAGGACTTCTAAAGCCATATTGCTAGTGCAATTTCAGTATCAAATTTTTAATAGTGGGCAAAAGTGTCTCTGCTACTATGTATATAATGAGGAAAATAAAAACTAGTTTGAAAATATAGCTTTTGGGGTTGGAATGTTGCCATGTCCAGGAATAGAGCCACATACCTTCAGCTATCCCTCTCCATATTCATACTACTTGTGTTACATTGGCGTCCATGCATTAAACTCTCTTATCAGACTCAAGTATCCTAGTTAAGCTTCAAAGCGATACCTTGATTTATATTTGACCAATTTATTCATACGCCAGGTGCTTTAATATTGACTGATGATTAGAAATGCGTCGGGTATGTAACAAGCCATTCGTTTATCTTATTAGATACTTGCAAAAATACATTGTATTGGATAAATGGTATGAATCATAATAGCATCAGTAATAAATGAGGTACATCATCCACTTTCCCATTTATAGATTCTGCAGAAATTACACTAATCCTGCTACCTCAATATTCACTTCAGTCTAATCTACATCGGTGTGGGTGACTCAGTTAGTTAGGAGCCTGCCTATTGATCTTAAGGTCGCGGCTTCAAACACGGTCCAGATCGATGATTTTTCAGTGATTAGGTCAACAACCCATGTCATTAGATTTTCTGGTATGTAAAAGAACTCCTGTGGGACGGAATTCCGGCACACTGGCGACACTGATATGATTCTGGTAATTGATAGCGTCGTTAACAAACAAAATGTTCATTGTATTCCAATTAATTTTCATTAAAACCAGCGGATTCCATCAACCTTTAACTTAGAAAATGGCATTTCTCTATAAATGTAGATTTTTAGTTCATATTGTTTCTCCAAATCATAGACTAATCATAAGAAAGATTAACAAAATTGTGTAGTTCTTTTAGTGAATTTTTTAAAGTTCTTTCTTTCAAAAACGTACCGTGATCACCAAACTGTGATAAAGAAATTGAGTTTTTGGGAAAACCATAAGTATACATATATAAGGTGAACAAAAAGACTTCTCTGTGCAACATCGGCATCTATTTTGTAAGATATTGAACAAAGTTTTTCACTTTTGACGATAAATCAATGAGATGAATCCTCTCCTAATGAGAGAGGACTAAAATAGCTTTCAACACGTGTCTGTAAGCTGAGTTTTTATTTTACTGAACAAACCTTGATGCCAGTCTTTGTCCAAAGATTTCTCAAAGTCTAAAAATAGGCACATACATACTTTCGTATCTTTTATTCCTAGAAGCAAAATAAGGTCTAACATTTTACAATAATTATATCATAATATACTATTGTCCGCATTATGTCGAAATCATATTATACTGATTAAATACTGATCTTCATACTGGTGAATTAGTCAGGTACATTGTCCATTATAATACAGTAAAAATGTTTAAATGTGACTCTTTTATAAGGTTTAAAATTTTATGTATTATGAACCATCATTATGTAGGACTTGAAGCTTTCACGGCGAGCATTACTAATCAAGGCTTCGCGGGTGATCAGCCGTGTCAAATTAATAAACGTGGAGCTTTCGGCCATTGTAAACTCCATGGCCTTCTTCAGGATCAGGTCGAAAGCTGAACGTTTATTAATTTGACCCGGCTTATCACCCGCGAAGCATTGATTAGTAACCATCATTATGCCTTAAGTTTATTTAGTAATGAGTACACTTAAGTGTAAAGTGATATTACACAAAATGCTTTATTTAAATATAACTAAAATGTCACAATATTATATATCTTCTTGAATATGTTGCAAAATAACATTTGTACTGTGGATTTTAAGTTTGGAAACAGAATTCGAGTTAGCATGGACTAAACTCTGTTATAGCTTTCTAAGCAATAGTATGTTTTACCTGTAAATTTAATTTTTGTTGATTAACCGATTTAAACTGTTATGGATATATTACCTGTGCACCCGTCCATCTCTGTTTGCATTGAAAGAGTCAATTAGTGACATAAAACAAATATCAGGATGAAAATATCCAAACATAATAACTCACGAGGCCTTTGATGGAATTCCAAATTCCCTTTCAATGCAGCACAAATATCGCAATACATACAATAGTCATTATTGTCAAAAATGCAATTACACAGTCATTTGTTTGCTCTTAAATCGTAAGTTAATTGTTTCCTGGTTTACATTCATTAATGGCTCATAACTTTGTATATTATTAACTTCCCTGGCATTTTATTTTCTGAACATCCGATTTCAATTAAAACCCATTTCGATTTTTTCACTTCCTGAATCGTTCAAGCACTCTGCATAAAAATGAGTTGTGTGTTACTTCAATTAGTCATTCTATTTATGCTAACCTGCATGTGTGTACACTAATTATACAATGAAATGCCTTTTAACACGGAGTGATGTCCACTCAGTTTGTAAACATTAATTACCTACTAGCTCTGCAGGCAGATTTCAATATACAAGTAAAAACGGGTGGCTATGAAAAGTAAAGGAGTGTTCTTTTTTCGATGATAATGTTTTATTCTGGTTAAATTATACTGGCAACGTGGAGAGTTGAATTTTGTACATTCACTGTAGGTAACCTAACCTACCTGCACGTTTTGCTTGTTTTACTGCAAAAATGACTCTAGAAATCTATGACAATTTCAGAGGAGGGAATTAGTACCTCGACCTGTGAAGTATTTTGTGTCTATTCCCCTGAAGGGGTGCTTCCCATGAGGGAAGTGTGAGGTGAGAGGATACTAACGGTGTTCAGACCTCAGAAGAGATGACAGCGAAGGGCTGAGTTTCTAACAATTATATAGGAAAATTCTCCAGTGACAACTCGTAAAACCGACTCTCTCCCCTCTCGGGATTACACATTCCCTGGGGACCTGGGACTCGGAGACTTCCCCCGATCCGGAGGATGAAGATTTACAGAGAGTGGGTTTCATGCCATGCATGCCAAAATTCCAGCCGAAACTTGAAGCACTAAAATAGCCAACAAGATGAAAGGTGAAATAAAACGAGAAATGAGGTGAATTGGAGGTACAGGAGATTCGAGGAATGTAAGCATCTTTCTAGCATTCCCCTACAAACCCGGGGAACCTTCAAAAGCTCATGAGTCTGAAAGGTTGACCAGGGAAATTGAACCTACAGCCCCTAAAATGTGGCTACCCTTGATTACTGCACCTATGTGCATGGACTACATTAAATCCTCTAACTTCTCTAATTGTTATCTTTGGAGACGTATAATATAATTAATAGTTGAATATTAGCATCTAATTTTATCACGATCTTTACTTCATATTTCTTTGTTGAAATTTACTTTCGATTTTATTGCTACAGTAGCTAAGTATGAGCTGCAAGTTATTGCGCTTCCTAAGGTCAATCAACAGGACTAGATAATCGTGGAACTATACTATATTTTATGTATTAACTTAAAAATAGATCCGTATTTTATATTTTATGCAACTAAGATACAAAATACGTTTGAAGTAATGTTTTTTTTTTTCGGGCTTGTAGGCCGTAGTCAAAAAGTAGGATTTGCTCCTGACCACGGCCTACGAGCTCAAAAAAAAACTTTACCTCAAATGGACGGCAGCCGTGAAGTAATTAAAAATCCTTTTGATTAACATTTTATTTCATATAATTATAAACAAAAAGTGTAAACAGATATAATAAAAATATAAAAGTGTAAACGTTTGCATTAAAAACCTAGCACACATTAAAATATATAGCTTATATAAAATGATTAGTATGTTAATGTACCATTGTTCATTCAAAATCGTATGCATCTTAAGCTCTACAATTTGAAAGATTATATGCTTCTTTTGTTTCTCAGAAATTCATGAAAAAAGAAGAAGCTAAACTCATGATTAGCATTTAATTTTTGTTTCTCTAGACATTTGGGTAAGCCCTTTCTGGGCCTAAAAAATGCACAGCATCCCTTTAGAACTGAAACAATTTTATGTATACTATATATATATATATATATATATATTGTCACCCGGGCGTTGGAACACCCTGTGGAAGCAGCTGAGAGCGGAAGACAGGGGAGGTCCGTGTTAGCCACGCCTCCCCCTCGTCCGTCTTATAGTGGTGACAGGGACGGCTGGGGAAAAAAACATGATTGTGCGGTCTGTTTCTCTTCCACCTGTTCTGGAAATTACGGGATCTTTCATCTACTGGAATCTTCGCCTGGGAACAAGAAAAGCCGAGAAGACGGCGAGATGCCTATAAAAAGGGCTGCAGCTAGTCGGAAGTTTAGTGTGAGTGAGGACAGTTCTTGGTGTAAGAAGGCAGTGTTAGTCAGTGACGTGTTAATGAACGAAAAGATTGTGCAACGGAAGACTGTACGTAACTGTGTATGAGTATCGGAGTTGATGTAATCGCGAGTACAAGTGAAATTGTAACGGACGAACTGGTGAATTGTAATTGTGTGCAGTACGCAATTCTGCGTAATTGGCAAGTGTTTAACTGTAAGTCGGTGGAAATAAAGAACAGTTTTGAGCGGTGAAATTGGACTTTTCATTTCACGAACCCACAAAGTCACACTGGTGTCAGGAAGCGGGAAGACAACAGCACTGAACATTACAGCCATGGAATCGGCATTGGAAATGCTTTTGGCGAAGATGAACGAGTTAACAGAGAAAACGGAAGCGGCAAATAACTACCTGGCCGCGGAATTGAAACTAATGAAGACGGCCAACGACAACATCACCGAGAAGATGGAAGAAATGAAGGCCGAGTTAACCACAGAAATGATAGCAGCGAACGACCGTCTGGCCACGGAAATGAAGGTGGCGAACGAGGCTCTCGCCGCCAAATTTGAGGAACGATTGGCCGGCGTGAGGGATGACGTCACGAATCTGTGCAAGCGGATGGGTCAAGTAGACCGCCTTAATGATTTAGAGGAAAAGGCCGACCACATCGCCAAACCCCTCACCCGCCTGACAGAGGAACACCGATCTTATGTGTGGACGGAGGGCGCCGAAGACGCTTTCCAGCACCTAAAGGAGACCCTGTGCAGTGCTGCAATTTTGGGTTTCCCACAGCCGGGTGGCGCCTTCATTGTGGACACCGACGCTAGCGACCATTGCATTGGAGGTGTCCTATCGCAGATGCAGGACGGCCATGAGCGGGTGATAGCCTACAACAGCAAGACGCTATCTAATGCAGAGAAGAACTACTGCGTCACCCGACGGGAGTTACTGGGGGTAGTAAAGACATTGGAGCACTTCCACAAGCACCTGTACGGTCAGCCATTCCACCTGAGAACTGACCATTCCGCCCTAACCTGGCTATTGAGCTTTAAGAACCTGGAGGGCCAGACAGCACGTTGGGTCCAGAGGCTGCAGGAGTACGACTTCACCTCGGAACATCGTAGAGGGAAGAGCCACGGTAACGCTGACGCCATGTCCCGAAGACCCTGTCCAGAAGAGTGCGGCCAGTGCACAAGAGTGGAAGAGAAGGAGCGTGCCGCAGCAGTCCGAGTAGTTGTGGCAGTGCCTGCTGAAGGCTGGGATAGCGCAGGCCTGAGGAGGGAGCAGCTGGCGGACGCAAGCTTGGGGCCACTCTTGAGGGAAGTGGAGGCAGGGACGAGACTAACCTGGGAGGACATCGCACCGAGGAGCGCCACCTACAGGTCGTACTGGGCCCAATGGGACTCGTTGAAGACCAGAGAGGGCGTGCTGTTCCGGGTATGGGAACCACCCGATGGGAAGACGCAGAGAGAAGAGTTGGTACTTCCCCGGAGTAAGGTCCCGGAAGTCTTGGAAGAAGTGCACGCTGATACTTCAGGAGGACACCTGGGAGCTAACCGAACGATTCACAAACTACGGCAGCGCTACTTCTGGCTCAGACTCCGGGCAGATGCTGGTGGTACACCTGGACCGCCTGGCACGCTACGATGGTGCTGTTCGGGGCGAACAGCTTTGAGGAGGGAGCAGTGTCACCCGGGCGTTGGAACACCCTGTGGAAGCAGCTGAGAGCGGAAGACAGGGGAGGTCCGTGTTAGCCACGCCTCCCCCTCGTCCGTCTTATAGTGGTGACAGGGACGGCTGGGGAAAAAACATGATTGTGCGGTCTGTTTCTCTTCCACCTGTTCTGGAAATTACGGGATCTTTCATCTACTGGAATCTTCGCCTGGGAACAAGAAAAGCCGAGAAGACGGCGAGATGCCTATAAAAAGGGCTGCAGCTAGTCGGAAGTTTAGTGTGAGTGAGGACAGTTCTTGGTGTAAGAAGGCAGTGTTAGTCAGTGACGTGTTAATGAACGAAAAGATTGTGCAACGGAAGACTGTACGTAACTGTGTATGAGTATCGGAGTTGATGTAATCGCGAGTACAAGTGAAATTGTAACGGACGAACTGGTGAATTGTAATTGTGTGCAGTACGCAATTCTGCGTAATTGGCAAGTGTTTAACTGTAAGTCGGTGGAAATAAAGAACAGTTTTGAGCGGTGAAATTGGACTTTTCATTTCACGAACCCACAAAGTCACAATATATATATATATATATATATATATATATATATATATATATATATATTACTCATAAGTAGAAGAATAACAATTTAGAGGTCAAGTTTATAGTATCTGCCAAAACAAATCATAGAGAAAGTTACATTTAATCAAGTCTTCGCGGGTGATCAGCCGCGTCAAGTTTATGTAAGTCCTGCTTTCAGCCATGGAGTATGGAATGGCCGAAAGCTCTACTTTATAAACTTGGCACGGATCATCCGCGAAGCCTTGATTAATAACACTCGCCATGAATGCCTCAAGTGTTACAAAGTTACATTTGTTACACGGCAGAATTTTTATATATAGTTACCTAGTAAATCAGTTTCCCTTTTAGTTTTTCTGCCGTTTTTCCTTTTTTCCTTGTGTTTAGTAACTGTAATTCCCCCACTTCCATTCAAACTCATCCCTTTGATTCACATTTTAAATTTCCGTTAGGATTCTTTGCACCCACCGCTTGTATAAAATGATTTCTTCACTTTGTTCATTCAACAAACTTAATTTTATGTTCACATGATTTGCCATATGTTGTAAACCTTCTTAGCTCCCACAAAAAATTCCATTTCAGAATTCTTTAATTTTCTTCGGCATATTTTTTTCAGCAGCTTAAAATACAGTTACTCCGCTAATTCTGAAAGTCGCGATGTGTTCTTTTACATTCCAATACCAAATGGATTGCTCAGTCAGTGTCTGTGATCCATAATCCTAATTTCGATTCCCGAGGCCAACCTTCCGTACCACTGGGATTTTCGGGGGTTTCCCCTGATAGTGCTGGGAATGCTGGGAATGATACCTCCTACAAGATTCCTGTCTCCCCATTTCACCTTACCTACTATTTCACTTCACCTTTCAGCTTGGTTGGCTATTTCAGGGCAGGAGTTTTGCGGGAGTTTTGGCGTGCATGACAGAATTTGTTCTGTGTAAATTCTCTCCGGTTTTCGAACTTCCCAGGGGATATGTAATAACGCAGTGTGAAGGGAGCAGGAGTCGCTAGCGGGTAGTTTCCATCTGCAACAGTTAGGTGTCCTGACCTCTGCATTCTTCGTCGTTCTTCAGTCCCATTACCATTAGTATCCTCTCAGCTCACCTTTTCCTCCCATGTAGCGCTCTATTAGGGATATAGGCACAAATGCTATTCTACATATCGATATGTCAAGTGTCCTCTCCGACCCTTGACAGCCAGGCGTTCTTTCGAACCTACAATTTCACTATTTGTAGTAGTTTTTGCATTGATATTTCGCCACCAACCAAATATTGAGTTGGCCAATTAAGATAGGTCAAAAATTGGAGCACTCTCTTTTGCTGGAAATATATTTAAACCACAACTTTCGAGAGACGAAAACCTACACCATGGGTAGTCGAAGTTCTTAGGGCACGGAGAGAGGTTTCTTCGACGTTTTGTTACTCTTCGTAATCCGAAACTGCAGGGCATGTACACTCAAATTAGGCCTGGAACATTTCCCTTCCAAATATCCTTTCCCAATTACCACATCATGTATCATCAATGCTTACTGCTTGTGGTGCCGTATGTAGAGAATATGGGCGTTAAATACTCTAAAATGAAAGTAAAAAAGACATAAACCTTATTGAGGGAAAATCCATTTTACATTAAATCAGCTACTTTTTTTTTAGAGTTTAACGCCCGCGTTTACTACATGCGGCACCGCAGGCGATGACACTGGTATCGAACCCGGCTCATTTTGGTGAGAGTCGAGTAGCTTAACCATTCAGCAATGGCCCGGCCACTATTACTGCACAATTAACCACCAGATATAACAGAATACAACATTTTATAAAATCTGGTATGTTACATTCACGAGTCTCTCTCTACTTATTGTTGGATGAACTACTCTTTTAAGTATTCTGTGAGCTATGTGTTAATCGAGATAAACTTTTGTACAATGACTTTATTGTATACTTCCTTGTAGGGAAAACGGGAATAGGAGAATAGAGTAGACTTAACAAAAACAAATGTATTAAG
Source organism: Mantis religiosa (assembly GCA_030765055.1). Classification (NCBI taxonomy): domain Eukaryota; kingdom Metazoa; phylum Arthropoda; class Insecta; order Mantodea; family Mantidae; genus Mantis; species Mantis religiosa. The sequence goes on along the minus strand of CM060950.1, from coordinate 302,875,311 downwards.
GTTTGGTCGTTATGTGATGGTATTGACATTCCACTTCCTTTGCACGACCAGGGTGAGAGAGGGGGGGAAGGGAAGAGAGAGAAAGAATAATGACCTCTCATTTGAGAAAACTACGAGTACCAGAAAGTTCAAACAAATAACAGGTAATATCTCCGAAATTGTTAACTCCAAACAGAGGTATTGATATATGTCATTATGCTTTAACGATATCTACGTTTTTTGTGCAACAATACTGTTTCTATCTTTTAAAGTTTACCAGTTACGCAAACCTCTTCCACAATGAATAAGACTTTAGCAACCATTCCAGAAAGTTCAACATATATATTTTATTTGCAATGAAAATATTCTAAGCCTATAGTTTAGAAGTCAAAATAGAGTCATATTTGAGCAAATCAATATCCTCGAAAATTCCTCAGCTTAGGTATTTAACCCACTCATCGGTTGAATAGTTATTTTATTTAAGTTATGTGATTGAGTAATGCAATTTGCTGATACCCAAGAAACGTATAG
>CM060950.1:302852301-302872301 GCA_030765055.1 Mantis religiosa | reverse complement strand
ATTTATTTATTTATTTATTTATTTATTTATTTATTTATTTATTTATTTATTTATTTATTTATTTATTTATTTATTTATTTATTTATTTATTTATTTATTTATTTATGTATATATATTTATTTATTTACTTATTTATATATATTTATTTAATTAATTAATTATTTATTTATTTATTAATGTATATATTTATTTATTTATTTTTATTTATTTATTTATTTATTCATTTATTTATTTACTTATTTATTTATATATTTATTTGTTTATTTATTTATTTATTTTTTATTGTTATCTGAAAAGGTTCCCAGAGCTTTAGCTCATGCTAGGGAACAGTACAAAAATATATAAAATTATGGTAAACAGCCCTTAACAATACTTATATATCAATTTCATAGTTGGAATGATTCACCATATAAAAGTAAGATATATGAAACATACAAAGATACAAAACACTCACTATAACTCAAGAAATAATAGTAACACAGAATATTACATAAAAAACTCTTTCTCTCTCTCTCTCTCTCTCTCTCTCTCTCTCTCTCTCTCTCTCTCTCTCTATATATATATATATATATATATATATATATATATATATATCAATGTTTGTTCAGTTCAGCTATCAAGCCAGCTATAACATGTGACACTTTATCAGCTATCAAAGTATGCCTTCAGTAAATTTTCAGCAGCTTGCCTTTTAAAACCTTTTAGGTTCCTGCAGCCTTTCAGTTCCAGTGGCAGATTTACACCGAATCCTTTGAGTTTCAGCATGTGAATTACAGCTAACACAGGAAGAATCTTACATTTTACACGCATAATATGGTCCTTCCATGTGAGGGTACTGTCTAGGATCAAACCAAGATATGCGATTTTTATTACTCTTTCAATCACTGTGTTATCAACATATATCTTATCTACTACTGGTACATATGATCTTTTATAAAATAACATATATTTTGTTTTACAGATATTTAATGTTAACTTATTGCCGGAAATTAATTTTTCTTTCACACTGGCCAAGTGTAGGCTGAAGTATAGAAAGATAGAGTCAGACTGAAAAATGCAATGCCATAGACGGGATTTTAACCACGGATCTTCTGGATCTTCTGATCTTTAACTCATTGCCCTTAAACCAACTATTCAATGCATTCAGGTCTTGCTTTATATCATATATCAGCTGGTGCTCAGAGTTATCTATATTTAACAAACATACATCATCGGCAAACATAGTCGCCCGCCTCAGTAGAGTGGTGGTAGCATGTCTGCCTCACGTTCAAGAGGTCCCGAGTTCGAATCTCGGTCAGGGTGGGTTACCAGGATAAGGTTTTTTCCGGGGTTTTCTCTTATCCTGAAAGACGAACGTCGGGTAACTCTAAGCTCCATGGACCCCGGGCTCATTTGAGCACCATTTCACACATTCCATTCATCGTCCGATATGACTTAACGTTGGAGGACGTAAATTACAAAAAGAACAAAAAAACAAGCAAACGTCAATTTACCTTTTAGTCTTAAACATTCTACGGGCCCAAATGACCTCGTTGTCGACGGGCCCTAAAACAGCACACACTCACTCACTTAAACATCCTATGTCAATTATGAAAATTAGGAATAATATAGGACCCAATACAGAACCATGTAGAACTCCATGATGAATTCTTGATAGAGAACTGGAAATGTTGTTCATAAGATTTGTTAATACATCCATACTGATTATTGTGAAAAAAGTTGTGGTTTTCTAGATGCTGTAATAACCTAACTTTTACTACTTTTTCCAGAATTTTGGCAAATACAGGAATAATACTTATTGGTCTATAATTATCCATGATTATCTATCACCGGTCTTATAAATTGGGACAACTATTGTGATTTTACAACCATCAGGTACTGAACCTGAACTGAGTGATAAATTAATAAAGTTTGCAATGTGTGGAACCAAACTGTACTTGCACTTTGTTAACAATTCAATTGATAAAATATTATCCGTTTTATTACCTTTGTTTTTTATTGTTGTTATCATTTTTAGAACCTCATTATTATCTGTTGGATATAGAAAAAGACTACTTGGTACTGAACTATAAGGTGGTGGAGTATATTGTGTTGTTATACATATCTTCATTAACTGATCAGCTATATTTACAAAGTATTGGTTAAAACACTCACATATTTCTAACTGATTTACTATTCTTTGATTATGTACCATTACTTTTTATGTTTGATTGCGCTGTACTAGGGTTTTATTTCTTAAGATTCCATTTATTGACATCCATAACTTTTTTGGATATTAGGAGTTATTCAGTTTAATTGAGTAATATGCTTCTTGAAGTTCCCCTTTCATTTTAGTCGCTTCATTTGCACACTTTTTGTACAGTCAATTGCTATCGGAGAGGGAAATTTGCATTTTGTTTTGCTATACAGTAAGTTTTTCTTTTTAACTAGAGCCAAAAAGTTACTATTAACCCGTGGTTTATCTCTCAGTTTATTTAACATAACCTTTCTGCACCTGTAGGTGCTGACTGAAACCCCTTCCTTTATAAATTGCAATAATGAGTTATAATTTTCATTAGGGTCATTTGTGACACAGTTAAATCCACTATCTCTTATAAATAAGTTAAATCTACTACAATGTATACTGTTAAATTCTCGAATTGACATTCTGGTATTGAAATGCTTATCATGAAGGTCCTTATAAAGATGTTCTTTTATGTCAATTATAGGTATGTTATGGTCACTGTTATCATGCATTATGTTAGATATAGATATTGGGGTATCATTGTTATTGATAAGTACGTGGTCAGTTAGTGTAGTTGAGGTATTGCCTATTCTTGTTGGGTATATTTTATTACATTGTACAAAATTGAAATTTGTAATTAGTGTATTATAGTTTTCAAGATTTTTACTCTGAGTGAGGTAATTAATATTTTTATCGCCTATGATCATGGCTGATTTTGCAAGCTTCCTACACAGTACAGTTTCCATATCAGTGAGAAAGTTGCCAGTATTTTGATCATTAGGATTATAAACTGCAATGGTATCAAGTGTTATTAGATCCCTTTTCAGGTTTATGTGCAGGATACTATGTTTTGTACCGACGTTTTCCATACATCTCTAATATACGCTGAAATTCCACCTCCTGTCATTTTACTTATAATATGATGTGTATTAAATTTTTTTATATTTAAAAAGTTAATTATGTTTTCCCAGAGCCAATTTTCTGCTATAACAATCACATCTACTTTAGTTATTGTTGCCTCAAGAAACTCAATATCATCTAATTTGCTTACAATAGACCTAGCACTCAGGTACACAATTCTTATCTTTGGGCTCGGTTGAGATCTCGTAATGCTTAAATAATCATCTGCAGAATCATATTTGAACTCACCTATAATGTTATCACAATCACACATGAAAGGTACAAATATTGCACTTCATTACAAAATAGAAACCTAAGACACTGCAGTTCACTGAGCTTCCCTTGCTTCCTTCTGCACTGTTGCTGTTGTGATTATATTATTTGAGGTTATCTTCTTTTCATATGCCAGGAGGCATTTCTTCCCCATGATCCTTATTGAAGGTCCAAACTGTTTTTCTCGTATGAAGTTTTGCTATCCCTGGTCCACGCTCCTACTATCTTCCCTTCTCTCCTTAAATCCCTTGTTCTTTTTGCTATGGCATCATTGAGAGCCGTCAGATGATCATTGACGAAAATTAGTTGAGGGGGTCCAGGTAAGCCCATATCTTCAGTGGATACTCGTCTTTTTGTTATTCTGGCTTGGACTATTTCTTCTTTCTTCCAGTGGCACGTAAAGGGAACCAGTATAGGCGAATTCCTTAGATTGGTACTTACTTCATGTTTTCTGGAGGGAAGTCTGGGTGCTGCATCGATGTCATTGTACGTCAAATGGACATCTAAGGCATTTGCAAATTGTATAAATTGTTCTTTATATTTTTCTTTTGAAACTTTTACACATGTAGCATGGAACCATCTCATGCACTCCCCATTACATTACATTCCCATTTGCGAACTTTTTATTTGCACAAATTTTAGCACCTGTTGCTGCTGCCATGGTTCTTATATATGTCCTCAAAGTGCAGATGCGGAATTTCGATGAGGTATTTAAAACAAAGTAGAAGTAACAATGTGCATCCCTCACTAAAGCCACTTTATCACATTCCAAATCACTTTCGCATTCACCCAGTCCAATATCAAAAGCCACACTAATTACATTTGCACATTATGATACGTTTATATCAATGCTTACAAAATCAGTAAATCTTCTGATATAGAGTTTATATTACCCAAAGAAGTGAACATGAAGTGATTGGCAATATATTGTTTTTGGTGGCAATATCTTCGGCATAACATCTTTGAAAAACTTGTATCTACGCAGAAGGATACGATCTGTAAGTCCTAACCAGGAATCACACAGCAATAGGCTCTTTTACATTTGTTACATCTTCGTCAAGGACTTAAGTTACAAAAAGTTTCATTATTCTTTAGTCACTTTTTCACCTGTGCTCGTCTCCATATGAATTTTTCGTTTTCTCATGTTTGTTTGAAGTACTTGGGTCACAAGCGCGTTATGTCTGTTGAAAAAATATACAACCTGTTTTGCTAGTCTGCCTGCCATTGTGGGACAGCATTGATGCTGAAGACATTTAATCCTGGAACTGACTCTGATCACTGTTCAGACATTACCTTTCTCCACACCCTCCTCTGTTATAACGTTCACTTCCTCCACAAATTGTTGTACCTTCTAACAGTTACTATTCAGTCTAAAGAAGTTAAATAAAGGAAATAGAGACTTGGAAATTGTCCAAATCAACAATTTTAACCAATTCTGGTGTCGACGTTTGCAGATGCCAATAGCAAATTGTGGATTTATACTTCCTTGCACTTTCAAATTGTAGTATTACATCATACGTCCTTGCACTATCAAATGTAATATTACATGCTCTTTCATAGTTTGTAATTTCGACAGTCTTGTTTCCTTTGACATGAGTGTTTATACGCTTGCATCTTTCAGCATTTTGAATAAATGCATATAATTGGGGTTAATTTTGCTATTAAACAGGTACTCTCATTAAAGCAACATTAATTTGAAATTAAGACCACATTTGTAAAGCTTATTTGTGAAGTAAGTGTGCATAAAGTAAACTGCATTGATTTTAAATTAATAGAAGTTATAGCAACAAGAGAGGATGATATAACAAACTAGAAGAGAATTAAGAACTGAAAAAAGATAAATTTTTACTTATGCAACCTCAGAATACTAAAAGAGAAATACATAAAGTTAAATTAATTAATATAAGTTCCATTAACAGTGCTAAATAAAACAGCATAACAGACATCAACATTTTGTTCTGCCATTCTTGCTCCCCTTTGAATTATAATTAACTTGTATTTACTGAAAGACTGTCAGTAGGTATCCATGCTATTAATATGATCCTAAATACATTGAGAAACAGGGGAAGCTCGAGATATTCAAGGTTAATTGTTAGAAGGAGTTAAAAGCTATCAACATCATTACTTTTCTGCATAATATCTAACAGTTTGGAATGAAAATACTCCAATTAACTTCCAAAATGGCATCTGTCTGTTACTTTCAACTATATTTCTAACATATTTTATTAATACTTATCCAGAACTAATGGGATTTTTTTATCAACTTTATCGCCTTTTCTCCCCTACAAACTTAAAAATACCTTTCGTAGAAATTTTAATATTGCCTTTTAAACGTTAATTTGAAAAAATATACGGTGATTGCAATACATTTCTTTCAACCGAATTTTAGTATACATTTGGCCATTCCAATCAATTAATGTCATCTTGTTTTAAAATGTTAATGTGTATGTGTGTGTTTGTGTGTGTGTGTGTGTGTGTGTGTGTGTGTGTGTGTCAACAACTTAACTCCAAATCTAAAACGCTTCAATGCAACTTGATACATAAATTCAGCATTTTCGAAGGATTGCGATATGAAGATGTTCAAGAAAATCAATTAAACCAGACTACACCTTACACGAAACATTTTCAAAGTTTATATTGTCCTACACGGCTATAACGGTACTGATTGAAGTATCATATACGTAATACATCTTCATGACAAATTAATGTATATGTTGAATTGTTAAAGAATGAACTTAATACTTAATCTTAATCCCTTCATCCTTAATAACACTTTGTATGACTGTAAACCAAAAGAGACTGACAAAACACTACTGCACAAGTATGTAAATCTCATTAAAATGCATAATATATGTAATATAGATTTCTGTGGAGTAAATATTTCCAAGATATTGTGACTTCGTGGGTTCGTAGAATTAAAAGTCCAATTTGCAGAAATTCTAAATGTTCTTTATTTAGGTACAGATACACTGTTGAATTCTCACGTAACAATATTACATCACATAACAACACAATCTTCCAAGGTCAATAACAGCGTCCAGTTTAGCTCTCTTTACAACAACACTCTTGTTACACAACTAACGCACTGTTTTACAACTGTCCTGCTGGTGTGTCACAATCGCTTATATATCTCATTCATAATTCGAGAGACTTCTCGGGCAAATGACATAAACGAATATTCTCTGTCAATCGAGATATCTCTGGAAACTCCCAAACATAAAATCCTAACTGTGCTGGCAAGTCCCTTGTGTACACCAGCCGCGCTGCTTATCAAGCTCTTTATTGCCGTGAAACATTATCCGCCATCTATTATCTATTTGCGCCGAAACTGTTTATGCCTGTTACCGCGATACTGCTCCCTCCTCCAGGCTGGTCGTCCCGAACAGCACCATCGTTGCGGGCCAGACGATCCAGGTGCACCATCAGATTTTCCCGCGGGGCACCTTCTGGATACGTTAGACCACGCAGTTATTCTTCTTCACCACCCGTTACGGTCCTTGCCACGGCTGCTGAAGCTTTGGGCACCGTCCCTTGGTCCGAGTAGGGCGATACAACCAGACACGGTCACCCTGCAGGAGCCCTTGATTGGTGGCTTGCCTGTCGTATTGGGTCTACATGCGGTCGATCGCCTTCTGGATGTTCTGGCGGGACATCTCATGCATGTCGTGGAGATGGTCCACCAGGTTCTCCACATATTCGGTTGCTGGATGTTTTGCGTCCGGGGGGCTTCCAAAAGACAGATCACAGGGGAGGCCTAACTCTTGGCCGAACATTAAGCTGGCTGCCGTCATCCCAGTGGTGTCGTGTGTAGACGAGCAGTAGGCCAGCAAGAAAAGTGGCACCTTGACGTCCCAGTCTCGCTAACGGCTGGTCACGACCTTCCTCAGGTGCTCTTCGAAGGTATTGATGTATCTCTCCACCATGCCGTCCGACTGTGGGTGTAGGGGTGTTGTGCGAGACTTGTTAACCCCAAGTACTTCTAGTGCCTCCTTCATTAGATTGGATTCAAAATTGGTGTCCTGGTCCCTGTGGAGCTCTAACGGAAGCCCAAATCGCCAGAACACTTGATCCACGAGGCAGTCTGTGATTGTCTTTGTCTCCTGGTTCGGGATGGCATACACCTCCGGGCACTTGGTGAAGTAGTCCACGACCCCCTTCAGGTACTTGTTGCCTCGGTTGGACACTGGGAATAGTCCAGTTATGTTGATGGCGATCCTTTCGAATGGTCCTCCGACGTTGTACTGCTGCATGCAACCCCAAATCCTAGTCTGGGGACCGCGACTCGCCGCGCACGCGTGACATTGGTGGCACCATCTCTCACCGCCTGCTCGGAGCCTCAGTCAGTAGTAGTTCTGTCAGAGTTTGTCGAGTGTTCGGTTTGCTCCCAGGTGTCCTCCTGAAGTACCGGCGTGCACTTCCTCCTAGACCTCCGGGACCTTACTTCGGGGAAGTACCAATTGCCCCCTCTCCATCTTCCCATCAGGCGATTCCCATACCTGGAACAGCTCCCGTAGGGAAGGGGATCCGTCCCATTCAGCTGCCAAAGTGCGGGCGCTGCGGACCCTTAGCACTCGTGGTACCTCTGACGTTACTAGAGGAACCTCGGGCCGAACATCTGAGACCCTCCTTCAGGAGTTATTCGGATTGGGATGGACTCGAGGGGGCAGTGTGTTCCGATACCCGTGGGGATCGGGTACGTCTTCGGACGGGGTTGAGGGAAGCCATTAATTCTTCCGGGTACTAGCCTGCAAAGCTAGTAGAAGGTGTGTTAGATCACCAGGCGGCCCCACCGAGGTTTTCGATAGTCTTCACCTTTGGTGTTGGCGCTCGTAAGTGGCGTATCCACTTCCATTCCGTCTTGAGTCCATAGGACCAGATGGGGGGGTTGTTAGGAAACAAGGTCTTGCCCTATGGAAAGCCCCACGGAGGAAGCCGAGCGCCCTTTGGGACAGCTCGGATAACTCCCTGGTTGAAAGAGGCCCGGATCCAGTTCCTACAGGTTCAGGACTAATGGGAGTAGAACTTCTGGGCTCACCTGGAACAGCATGCCCTCTCTTGTCTTCAGTGAGTCCCATTGGGCCCAGTACGACTTGTAGGTGGCGCTTCTCGGTGCGATGTCCTCCCAGGTTTGTCTTGTCCCTACCTCCACTTCTCTCAAGAGTGGCCCAAGTCTGCGTCCGCCAGCTGCTCCCTCCTCACGCCTGCGCTATGCCAGCCATCCGCGGGCACTGCCGTGACCACTCGGACAACTACGGTACGCTCCTTCTCTTCCACTCTTGTGTACTGGGCACACTCCTCTGGGCAGGGTCTTCGTGATATGGCGTCTGCGTTACCGTGGCTCTTCCCTCTGCGATGTTCAGAGGTGAAGTCGTGCTCCTGCAGCCTCTGGACCCAACGTGCTGTCTGGCCCTTCAGGTTCCTAAAGCTCAATAGCCAGGTTAGGGCGGAGTGGTCAGTCCTCAGGTGGAATGGCTGACCAAACAGGTATTTGTGGAAGTGCTCCAAGGTTTTTACCATCGCCAGTAATTCTCGCCGGGTGACACAGTAGTTCTTCTCTGCCTTGGATAGCGTCTTGCTGTAGTAGGCTATCACCCGCTCATGGCCGTCCTGGACTTACGATAGGACGCCTCCAATGCAATGGTCGCTGGCGTTGGTGTCCACAATGGAAGCGTCGCCTGGTTGTGGCAATCCAAAAATAGCACTGCACAGGGTCTTCTTCAAGTGCTGGAAAGCGTGTTCAGCGTCCTCCGTCCACACATAAGGTCGGTGTTCCTCTGTCAGTCGGGTGAGAGTTTCTCAATGTTGGAGAACCCCTCTATGAAACGGCGGTAATACCTGCACAGCCCCAGGAAACTGCGCAACTCTCGCTTATCCTTTGGTCAAAGCCAATCTCTCACAGTCTTGGTCTTCTCCGGATCTGTGGCCACTCCGGTTGGTGAGACTATGTGGACCAAGTAGTTAACTTCCTTGAGGAAGAGCTGGCACTTCTTTGCATTTAGCTCCAAATTGGTTGCCTGCAGTCTCTACAACACCTTGCCCAGGTTTACAAGGTGGTTTTCAAAAGTCTTGTCGACGATGATGCTATCGTCCAGCTATAGCAGGCAGGCGACATAGGTCCACTCTCTCATCACTGACTCCAGTAGGCGTTGGAGGGTAGCTAGTGCGTTGCAGAGGCCAAAGGGCATAACTGTGAACTGCCAAAGCTCTTGGCCTGTCGAGAATGCAGTCTTCTTCTTGTCTCTCGGAACTAGAGCCACCTGCCAGTAACCCGACTTTAGGTCCAGGGTCGAGAATCACTGTGCACCAGCTAGCGTGTCCAGGGTGTCGTCAATCCGGGATAAGGGGAAACAGTCCTTCCGGGTGACAGCGTTCAACTTCCTGTAGACCACGCAGAAGCGTAGCTCACCGTTCTTCTTTGTTACCAGAACTACAGGGGAACACCAAGGGCTGTCAGACTCTTCAATCACTCCCCTGGATTTCATGTCGTCTACCATATCCCGTGCCCCCGCTTGTTTCGCCAGCGGAACGTGTCTATGTGGCTGCCGATTAGGCCGGGTGTCCCCAGTATCGATGCGGTGGAGCACGCGGTCCGTGCGGCCGTAGTCGATGTCGCCTTGGCTGAAGACGCGCTAGTATCGCCTCAGAAGTTGTCAAACTTTCTCCAGCTGTTCCGCGGTCAGGTGATCGGCTACCCTCTCCAGTAAGTCTTCCAGCCGGGGCCCCAGGTGTTGCGTCGGCACCGGCTCCTGTGTCTTGTCGATTGCGGTTACTCTAACCACGGGCTCGCACGTCCCCAGCTCCGCTCCAGCCTGAACGTCGTGATCGGTGTTTGCCAGGTTGAGCAGCCTCACTGGTACCTTCTCTCGGCACGGCAATAATTGCTGGCTACACAGAGTCTGTGCACATGCGTCTTCTGGTCCAGCATCATGTTCTTCGCCCGATGGCCTTCCAGTCGCGCCGTCACTACTACCTCAGTTCTCGCGGGAACCACCACGTCTTCCTTCAAGAAGACCTTGCAGATTCCATGGCGCTCTTCGGGCTTCTGGAGTATCACCACTTCTCCATTGAGCCAAAGGCCCTTCCTGCCGACGTTGACCGTCGCCTCGTGGCTCCTGAGGGCATCCAATCCCAGGATCACCTCCTCAGCCACATTCGCTACGAACACCCACAGACTCATGGCTCTCCGTCCCAAGGTCAACTTCAGTAGGGCCTCCTTCTCCACAGGCAAGAAAGCTCCCGATGCCGTCACAAGGTGGTATGGTCGGCTCGGTTTCCTCGTCGGCAAACCCTTGGTCACGTCAGGTCTCATGATGGTCACGGCTGCCCCGGTGTCCTCCAGCACGCGGCTTGGCTTTCCTCTAGGTCATTGAAGCGGTTCACCAGGTCTTCGACGCGCTCGTCCACTTGGTCCATCTGCTTGCCCAGCTCCGTCACGTCATCCCTCACACCGGCCAACTGTTCCTCGAATTTGGCGGCGAGAGCCTCGTTTGCCACCTTCATTTCAGTGGTCAGTTCGGCCATATTTTCAGTCACATTGTGATTTGTCGTCTCCAACTTTACGGCCAGGTCGCTATTTGCCGCTTTCATTTCCGAGGTCAGTTCGGCTTTCATTTCCATCATCCTCTCCAGAATCTTTTCCACTGCCGTGTCCATGGTGGTAATATCCCGCTTCCTGACACCTGTTGTTACTTTGTGGTTTCGTAGAATTAAAAGTCCAATTTGCACCAAATTCTAAATGTTCTTTATTTAGGTACAGATACACTGTTCAATTTTCACGTAACAACATTACATCACATAGCAACACAATCTTCCAAGGTCAATAACAGCGTCCAGTTTAGCTCTCTTTACAACAACACTCTTGTTACACAACTAGCGCACTGTTTTACAACTGTCCTGCTGGTGTGTCACAATCGCTTATATATCTCATTCATAATTCGAGAGACTTCACGAGAAAATCAGATTAACAACTATTCTCTGTCAATCGAGGTATCTCTGGAAACTTCCAAAAATGAAATCCTAGCTGTGCTGGCAAGTCCTTTGTGTACACCAGCCGCGCTGCTTATCAAGCTCTTTATTGCCGTGAAGCATTATCCGCCATCTATTATCTATTTGCGCCGAAACTGTTTATGCCTGTTACCGCGACAATATTCTCTGCTATTGGTTGAATTTTCAAATACTTGTCTCAACTGGTAAGTCATTACTTCCCGTCCCTTCGTGGTCATACAAAGAGCATGGGATTTCACAGCTAATAAACAGTGAGGTACTGTCTTTAAAAATGTGCTTTGGCTATTGTATCCTGTAACTTAATGTCTAAATCTCAACTGAAACTTTATTTAGATTAACAAGGAAGAGACAGAACTTGAAACTTTAACCAGAATAATGTATAAAGAATGAATGTAGAAATTCATGTGAATGTAACAAATCAGATGTTGGATGAATTCAATGAGATTGACCAAAGTTTAAGAAATGTTATTCGTTTTGAGGAGTTCTCTTTGTGTTTAAATGCACAGTAGTAGAAGTAAGGCTGCCAATGCAGCAGAGACGATGGCAATATGTGGATGTAATACACAGAGATGTTTGCAAAATAACCCTGGGGCTGCCATGAAGCTCACAAGTAGAACAAGGGAGAAGTGAGCAGAGAGCATAATGATAGAAACGGTAATCAATTTTGAATCAATACGGGTTAAGAATAAAACTATTAGAGCAAAACGTATTTACTAAAACCATGCATGGTTGTATAGGAGAAAATGGATAGAATGAAACTTGGATGCACAAGATGTACATAACATTGGAGATATAGGAATGGAGGAATTATGGACCGAAAGAAACTACAAAGGTAAGATTTTCTGAAAATAAATTAGAATAGGAGCGAGAATATTCAGAAGCAAAAGAGTAAGTTATTTTAAAAATGTCACTAATAGCTTACATATATTTTAAAATTTAATGGGGAAGAGACAAATACATTTACATATACAACAATGAGACCAGAATGGGGTAGGAATGAGAGAGGACAAAGTTTATCATAAAAAACAATACAGATTTCTTAGAAACAGAAAATTTCTTTTTAATAACCTTTTTATGCGATCTGTGAATTTTAAGATTTTAATTGATACGACTATTGGTTTCAATTTTTCTGCATTTTGTGTAATTTTGTAAAAATTCAGATTTTATAGAAACGGTATGGAATTTATAAGTCAGCATATCGAGATCCGGTTTTTAAAAATTGATTGACGCTTCAGCTTCGCTCTGTGTCCTGCTTGTACGTATAACGAAATGTAAATCAAACTGTTTCTGCAAACCTTTTACTTTATAGAAAGCTAGGCTTTTGCAAGTATAGTTTTTAAAAACTACGTAAAATTAACATTTAGTATATAGAGAAAGTTACTGCATGTAATGGGTTAGCACATTGGTTCCAGCATTGGTTTCTTTTCTTTTATCGTTTCTTTGTTCTTTCTTTTAGTGAAAGATTTGTGTATATAATGAAATATTTTGGTAATGCGTTTTATGTTATTCGATAGAGAAATGTGTCCTTTATAAAATAGTGTTGTTAATTTTTGTATGTTTATATGGTGTCCATTCTTTTCAGGCCAATAAAATGGAATGCCAAGTCCACAACAAAGAGCATTTTCAAGCGCTCACGAGCAGATTATATGACTTTGGCATCTTTATTAAATTCAAAACCTGAAGGTGTACAACATGCTCTTTGTTGCCGAGCTAACTCTTCATTTTGTGGGCTTTAAAATAAACGACAGTAAATAACCCCGCTAAAACTCAACACACGTTTTGTAGAGCATATAATTTTTTATGGAATAACATAAAACATTTGTTTTGCACGCAAAACTTGCAATTCACAAACAGAACTTAGATTTTTTTGTCAACCTGAAAATATACCAACGTCATTTTGGCATCATTCTTTAATTCTGGCAAAAACCGGTTGACCATTATTTTATCACCGGAGAAAAAAATTAAACTTTGTAAATGCTAGTAAAACAGATTGCCCAGCATTTTAACATATATAGGGATAAGATGGCAATACAGCCATCTTACACAATCATCTCAAATGCTGCTAAAAGAGCCTGATTTTTTCCATAACACTGTATTATAATGTATTTTTTTATAAAGTACAAACCTACAAGTGTTGAACCTCATCACACAGATATTCTTAGGATTGGCCGAACTAAATAATGTACTGCAGTAGATGAAAACATGCTACTTATTTATTTTAAAATTGGTGGATATCCCGTTTTACGAACAGCTGCAACATTGTTGACAGGTACGCAAAGTTTGCCGTGGCAGTTGCCTTCCTGAACGTGCCGCACTCGCTCCATGAACATGGCGAGGAAGATTTGCACGTCAAGCTGAACCAGGAAGTGTCGGAAGCAGTGGTACAAGAGAATCAAGCAATGAGCCCACGAGCCCGCCAGAAGCTGCTCGATATAGTGTGTGATTCTGTCAACAGAGGGTTTCTGTAGCAGACCATCATCTCATAAGTAGATACACCTCTTTGAGCAAGCAAATGACTTTTACACGACTGTTGCTATGTAACCAAAAGAATGGGAAACACAGTACACAATCACTCTGGAGTTACTGTATATATATATTCAAAGTATGCATCAGTAATTTGTATTTGTGGATATTAAATTACAGCTAAACTAACAGTCCAATAATAGTTATTTAAAACAGCTTAAATAATAGTTATTTAGACAACTAATTACTAAAAACCCAATTTTATAACTTGTTGTCTACATATTTTACCTATGATGACAAGGCTCGGAGAGGGATTTAGTACCTCAATCTATGAAATCTTTCGTGTCTGTGCCTGTGTCCACCCAGAAGAGAGGTGTAATGTCAGAGGATGCTCACGATGGCCGGACGTGAATAGAGGACAGCAACGACTGAAACTCACCTGCGACGGCTCGTACAACTGGCTCCCCTTCCAGGCTTACACATATCGCTGAGGAGCTCGGGACCCACAGACCTTTCCGATTAATTTACATAGAGCAGATTCCCTATCATATAAGCCGAAAATCCCGCTAATAATTTACAACCCTAAAATATCCAACCAAGCTGAAAATTGAAGTGAAATGAAAAGTGAGCTGAAACGGAGCGACGTGATGATGTAAGTATGTAAGTATACCTCCCAGCATTCCCCTAATGACCCGCGGAAAACCCCTGAAGAAACTTATGGGTCACAAGGGTCGGCCATGGGAACTGAATTTATTACGGTATATATTTTAGCTATTTTCCTTCTATTTAACAAAATGTATCCCCGATGGGCAATTTTTGAAGGAATTTCATGTTATTTATTCATATATGTTCTTTTCTAATAAAACGCAGAGATCCCACATTCAATTCCCAGTTAGGGTGGGAATGTTTGTTTATTTGGAAGTATGAACATTTACTTCATTAATATAATATAAATAATAACCCATGGCGTGATAGCCCATAGAGGACGACTGCCGGACTGGAAAGTTGTCTTACTTGACCAGGGCCGCTTACCTATCACAAGCTCCTCAATTTCCTCACGATGCTGAGTGGACACCGGTCCTATACCCGCGACTTAAAATCCGTACCCCATGGGTGGGATCGATTCCGGGCCGCATCCGTGGCAGTAACCAATGCATGATGGCTTAGCCCACTACGCCACGGCGCAGAACCCTTTTTTTATTCCTTCATATTAAACTAATTAAAAACCAGTGTTCAAGGACATTTAGCAGTTGTTTCTCAAGTCAGAACCTATAATTCTAGCATAAAAATTAAAAAGGAGATACTATAAATGAAATAGTTTTATAATATCCTGATGTAACGACTTTCTATACTAACTTTAAACATTTTTTACCAGAGTTTATTCTTCTATCTACTTCATGTTAATTATATAAACGTTTACAGAGATGTTTTCATTGCATCTTTTGTTGGAAAAGGCTTAAGTAATAGTAAAATATATCACTATGTGATGATTTTATAATGCATGACTTCATGACTACAAGAAAAAAAACACGAATAGATTACAAATGAAACGTATTGTGACTGCGAGGGTTACGTAGAATCAAAAGTCTGGTTCGTAGAAATATAGAACACTCTTTATTGCAGTAAACAGATGTGAAATTGACAATCAGCTGTCTTCAAGGTTGACCCAGTGCTCCGCCGCACGTAAACAAATGAAAGAAATCACTGCGGTACACTACAAACGTCCACTGTCGCAATAACTATCACACAACTACAAAACTCCGATAACCGCACAACACTGCTTCTAACACTTTCCGGTATTTATACCTCCAGTCATTGTTTCTAGACTACCGTAGACCTTCCGACAACATTCGCGGCGGTAAGAGAAAGACAGGAAATCCCGGAGCATCTCTCTGTCTCTTTCTTTCTCTTGGCAAGCTTCTAGCTCTCCTGCCCACGCGCCCGATTCCCACTTGTCGCGGCAAGCAGAACAATGCCATCGGTGACTGAATACATTGTTAGGAAGTTCAAAATAATAAAAAATAAACATCTTGAAAATGGTTAAACTAAGATTTTGCTACCTTGTTCAATTTACTAATTACAAAAAGTTTAGTCAAACTGAGAAGGCCTTCAGAGGCCATTGCCAAAAGTATGATATACCTACACTTTATTTGTCACGCAAATGTCTCAAATATCGTACATAGTATTTCAATCAAAATCGTTGGAACTATTTTTAGGAGTCAAAAATGGCTGACATTTTTTCATATACAGGGTAGTTTGGGCCCGGAGATTTTCGTGGATACCTTCATACAAAGATACTTAATGAAGTTTTGGTTTTTGAAATATTCTATTTCCAGACATAAACATACTCAGGGATCTTTTTATAAACATGTTATTGGAGAACTCCAAAGCATACTCTTCCAGTGAGTATTGAGGTAAGTATATCTTTGTTTTCTCCCATATATTTACAACAGAGTCGCTCTATATATTTTGATATAGATTACATACAGTATATGGTACATATCGGGGTAAATGCTGATTAAAAAATTCAGATAGGCTTGAAGGGAACGCAATTATGTTTCTGGTTAATTCCCGCCAAGTGCCGCTTCTATAAACACCCATGAATTCCCCTCCATAAACCTAAGAGCGTTCCGATAAAACATTTCTGTTTCTTTCTTTGTCAAGAACTTTGTCAAGTTTCTTTCTTTGATCGTTCTAGTTTGAAACTATAGAACATAATCTTATTTATAAGACTTATAATATATAATACTTATATAATACTATATAGTAATTATTATAAAACTGTTTCAGTAGTAAGCTAGGCTGTTAATTTTTTAAAAACATATGTTACTGGTGTATCTGCTCCTGTGTTCCTTATGTATACATTGTATTCACTTCAGGATTCACGAGCCCAGAGGACGTCTGTGGTGTATGGCAGGACACAGGTTTTTCTCTGCCCAAAATTAATTCTTACAGAGCAGTGAGTAGAAAAATACTTATATGCTGTAGATAGGATAGAATTTTACGGAGAGCATTCGGCACGTCCACCAGACTGGTCTTTTGTACCCGTGCCCCAAGTGGGCGATCCCCGGGATGAAGGATGGGCCCCAGGGAATCACGACAGTGTAGAGAACAGGTCTCCTAACATTTACCCGTTTGAAACTCCTCGGCAGACCAGTACAACCGGCATTCCTTCTACCGTGGCCCCGAAACAGTGCAACAGGCCGTCTTAGAGACCCGTGGCGGCCTGCCAGAGCTTGGAAACTCCCGGCAGACTGGTACAACAGTCATCCATTTTACAGCGTTCCTGAAACAGCCCATTAGGCTATCTGGGAGACCGGAGATCCTCCCACCGGGGAAAGAAGGTGTTTACCAGAAGCATACCATCCTGCCATGTAGCTCCGAGACACCCATCGGCCCTTCTACCCTGAAAGGAACCTCCAGATACGAGATGATATGAAATGATAATAGAGATGAAAATGATATAAAGGAAATTCGGGGAATGTAATTAACCTGCCTATCATTCGTCTAGCAACCAGTGGAAAACCCCGAGAAAACCCACGAGTCAGGTAGGCCAGAAACGGGAATCGAACGCGGGCCTCTCGAATGCGGACCGCAGACGAAATCGCCTGAGCGATCCAGCTCGGTACACGCTATATATACTTTTTAGGGGCGGTTACTGCGCGATAGCAAATAAAACATCCATGAACTTCCACCAATCAGCGACTTAATGGGGTCACGACTCTTTTATCTCTCTCTCTCCCTTTCTTCCGTCCTATATGCTTACAACAGGTTTGTTATAGATTGACACAGACGGTTATTGAATACCTGCTTTTGTTTCACAAAAACGTGACTTGTTTTAGTGTGGTTTGTTATTTTTTTCAAAGGCATGCAGAGACTTCCTCTGTAGTTCACCCTGTAGTGGTTAGCATGGTAGCTTCCAAATTCTCTGATATTCCCCATCCTCGCGATAGTCAGCAAGTATCAGTCAGGGTATAAATGTACTGCTTTTAAAGGCCCCCTCAATGTAAAAAAGTCAGATAGTGTTACCGATGAGCAATTCCTCCAAGGGAAAAAACCTGTGATATGACGTTGATGTTGAAACCGACTGATATGGCTCAGCAGTAGCGCCTATGGTCCGCAACTGGAAGGTCGTAGCTTCGATTCCCATGGCTGGCTTTTCTGACTCATGGTTTATTCCGGTGGTTTCGCGAAGTCAACGCTGGGAAGGATAAGTATTACAGCTTCGAATATCCTATCTCTCCATTTCATCGCACTTTTGATTTCACTACACCTTTCATTCAAGTTGACTATTTGCTGAAAGCTTTGGCCTCCATGTCAGGAATTTTCGGTCTGTAAATCCTCCGGATTGGGGGAGGTCTCTTCCCCCAAACCCTCCAGGAGGAGAGGGAAAAGGGTTAACGCCATCTTTAGCCATCTACTGTCGTCCCCTGTAGCAGTTATTTTAGATATTTCATGTTTTGTAAGGAACAGTCAAAGAGATTGGTATTTGTAATAAAATAAAGAAGTAATGTAAAGTAGGTAATAATTTAACCATGACAACGTAACATTATAAGTTGTTAAATATTTTAAAATATTTTATTCTGCTTATGAAAGTCTTAGGGGTAAGACGTATAGTTGCCTATCCGAGTGTGTGCAGAAACAATTTTGTGTGTGCATCAAAGATGCATAAGTAGCGTGTTCGCAAGAAAAGAAATACTTCACCGTGGCATCTACCGCTGGTTGTAAAAAGACTACATTAATAATACTTGTCATAGTATCAAAGAATTTCAAATTGTTTATGAGGAATTCAATTTCCATCTCTGAACAAGAAAACTATTACTCATTCTTCAAAAATAGCAATACTATCTTTATCAGCTCTGTTACCGCAACCCTGGGAAAGAAAAAGAAATCATCACTCCTGAATTACTAATGCGCGTAATTATACAGAGTTGCAGGACAAACTTGTAGATTTCTTCAAGATCGTCACCAAAGCTGAGACATTCATCTGCATCCACCTTTTCCCCAAATAATCCTGCTTCAAGATGGTGCCATATGGTGGTGAATCATCATAGCATCTTCAAACATCGCATGAGCACAAATTTCGCTTCAAGATGGCTTCCCAAACTGGGGCTAAAAGAAAATCCAGGCGGAGACCATCTCAGCATACTACTTCTAAAATATAGCTTCACCCTCCTCTGTCCATCAATTCCTAGTATGCTCTTGCCTCACTCCTCCCTCCTGGAATTACCCCGTCGGGGGCGTAGGTACAAGAAAATTTAAAGCTCGAGGTGCTAAGATCCTAATCTTGCCATAGTCACAGATCTTTATGACCACAAAGAAAGTAGCAAAGTAAGGGAGCAGGAAAGAAAGAAAGCAAGAAACAAATAATGAAGGGACGAAAGGACGAAAGAACGACAGATGTATGGATGGATGCATGGACGGATGGATGGATGGACGGATGGACGGACGGACGGATGGATGGACGGACGGACGGACGGATGGACGGATGGACGGATGGACGGATGGACGGATGGACGGAGGGACGGAGGGAGGGATGGAGGGATGGATGGATGGAAGGACGGATGGAGGGATGGATGGATGGATGGATGGATGGACGGATGGACGGACGGACGGACGGATGGACGGACGGACGGACGGACGGATGGATGGATGGACGGATGGAGGGATGGATGGATGGACGGATGGACGGACGGACGGATGGATGGATGGACGGATGGAGGGATGGATGGACGGATGGACGGACGGACGGACGGATGGACGGATGGACGGATGGACGGATGGATGGATGGAGGGATGGATGGATGGATGGACGGACGGATGGACGGATGGACGGACGGACGGACGGATGGATGGATGGGTGGATGGGTGGGTGGATGGGTGGATGGGTGGGTGGATGGGTGGGTGGGTGGGTGGGTGGGTGGATGGGTGGGTGGGTGGATGGGTGGGTGGATGGGTGGATGGGTGGGTGGGTGGATGGATGGAGGGGTGGGTGGGTGGATGGATGGATGGATGGATGGATGGACGGATGGACGGATGGACGGACGGACGGACGGACGGACGGATGGATGGATGGATGGACGGACGGACGGACGGATGGACGGATGGACGGACGGACGGATGGATGGATGGATGG
>CM060950.1:302799801-302847301 GCA_030765055.1 Mantis religiosa | reverse complement strand
AACTTAAGTTAAAAATTAACCACGGAAACTTGCTATGAAGTTAATAATTTATAACATGCATATGTTAAGCAAACTGCGAATTGTTATACTGTAATAGTATGATAAAATATTATTTCAACGTACTTATCTAATCCAAACAACTAATTTGCTTGGCTTTCTTCTACACAGATCATCTTCCTCTAAAAATCAAAATCCACCATACAGACGACGCTTACACCAAACACTGCAATAATAATTCAAATTTATATTTAACTGCATAGGTAATAATCAACCATTAAAAGCAACTTAATAAGATAACCAATAATAATTAAATTTTTGTAAAATTAGCCTAATTAAATCGACTGTAGGTAACTAATTTAATACAAACGTATTGATCATATAATTAGAATTATAACCACTTCGTCATTTGGTAACTAAACGATGGGCGTGAAAAGTTTGTATGTAGGCAAACATAAAAACAAGGCGCCAATATAACACATACAATATAACTAACTTGAACGATACACGTATCAGGTGCGTATTTGCGGAGATGTTGCCGGTTATGAATAAAACCTAACAACCCGAATATCACCAGACTCCAATGACATCTCATTATGGTGGTAAAACTCAAAGTTGCACTTTAGCAACTTCTCGTATATTGTAAGTGCAATATACCTTCGCCTTCGTCTCGTATTTTCTGCTGGTTTGTGTCGCAATGTACTCGTATTACTACGTGGAGTGTGGCAATGGGTATTGAGGAAAATTGGAGGACCAGCGACTGGAGAACTATGCAACCATTAGGTATGGATATTATGGGAACTGCAGAAAGAAGCGACAAGTAATGACACTGTTTAAGAAAGAATTGACGAAGAAAGAACAATGCTGAAACTGATCAGAATTGGCAGGGGCATTAGATGAAAAGAAGCTGCTGGCCCTGAGATACTAGCCAAAATGTTCCTGGGAGAAGATCAACCAAATGATGGAAAGTATTAAGATAAATGGTTCATACAGGTTGTTTCGAAACGACACCGAAATTATATAGCCGTTTCGTAGTTTATAACTTCACGAGTACGAATTTCGCTGTCCCAGCTTCGAAATTCTCTTAGGTATAATTTTATGCAGCATTAAATGTTACATTATTTTGTGATTAGGCAGCGCAGGAACTACTGGTGTGTGAACCTCAAAAGTTTTTATTGGGACGCACCGGTAACAAAACAAAAGCATTGCTCCTTGCTCTTCATCAGTGACCCTAGCCTCACTTTCAAGTAACGGGGCAAAGGGCAGTTTCTTGTGAAAAAGTTGGCTAATGACTCGGACGTTCCAAGGTTGCTCATTTTGCTATGATCTTATTTGTACAGTTCTTTCAACTATTTACTGTAAAACCAACAGCTTCCTTTTGAGTTAAAAATACTCTATTTAATATTATTAAACATGGCGAAATAAAATGCTTGTCTCATTGCACAAGGCATTTAATTTTTTTTTAACCTTATCTACAATTCTTTTATATTCTTCTCTATTCGTTTCATCATTTAATGCTTCCATCCTCAGCCTCACTAACATTAACTTCTCTCTAAAAGGTTTAGGTTAAATATGTCCACCAGCTTATTTGCCACCATCGACTGCTATAACGGAATGTTGGGACACATTAAACACCCATAAACAAATAACTAAGGAATACCTTATTTATTGTGCTTTCATAATCCAAATACATTTTTAATAGTGACAAGCTACCGTGGAGTATGCCGGTACGTTTACAAACTGCTACAACAGGCGGCTAGGTGTGTCACCTACCTGCGATTTCTTCGATAGCGTGAGGCACGTGGCGTCATTCCTATCGTTTAGGATGTCCATACTCATTCTGGAGCGTTTTATGCGGCTCTTTTGGCAGTAAGAACTATTTATATGTGTTACATAGAAGCTGAGCAACTATTTCTATATATTCGTTCGATGTCGTTTCGAAACACTCTGTATATGGAAACAAAGAGGAAAAGGATAAGAACAATGATGAGGACTGGTTTCAGTGTGTCCTTGGGCAAAGGATTATCGACTGACTTATAGTTACCGTAGCAGGACTCGGTGGTTAAAGATAGATAAAAATATTTGACTTTCGTATGTATGGTCCTTCAAATCTGAGCATTTCAAGACTAAAAGAATCTTCATTTTAAAAGGTACTGTGTTTATTTCTGGTGCAATTCGTTGTACGAGGTTTGTGTATTATTAGGCATGGTAATTTACTAAACTGATTATCATAGTTGCTCCTATAAACAAAGAGAAAGGAAGGATTTTCGTTTCTACTGAAGTGCAAAAGTAACTATTTCATTTACATAAAATGGTGTTCAGTGAAATTTACTTCTGTATGTTGTAATTTTGCTATAATGTACTAATATAATTTTTAAACAAATGTACGAACATGGTAAAAGCACATGGAGTAGAAAGTAATTTCCAGAAAGTAAAATCTCATGACGAGAAAATATAAATAATATGGCCAGCCCATATTCAAGCTATGGTAATATCCCTATTGTTTCTCAAAACTGTGAAGAAAAAAGTGGATTCCTGCGGGAAGGATTGTAATACATTCTTGACAGATAGTCGTAAACGTAATGAAAAAAAGGTCATAAACATTTATAATGATATTCACAACCTGTATATGGTGCTGGAAGTATTTTTTGACACTCAACGTCTCAAAACTATTTTTGGTACATAAGGAACGTTTACTCAAAAACACTTATACATAGTATAGACTGACATTTTCAGGACCTTTTCAATAAAGTGCATATGTGTTTTACCTACCTTAAGGACACCCTTCTGTGAAAATTGATCAAAAAGTGCAAATTATGACAAGAACCTATTTTGCCTAATTAAATAGAGACATCCTTGTACTTCAGTTTCCTGTTTTATTTAATTCCATGCGGCCCTTTAAACTGTGTCACTATTTAAGTGACTGACTGTAAGAAAGCGTAGTGCTTCAAACCACATATTTTGGTGATTTTCTCGCGCTTTTAATTTTCAACAATTTTCAAAATATTAATTTGTCCACTCGATGCAGTTTTCAAAGTAGAAGCCTGAAAATGTTTGTGCTTGGATACAAACAGTACCTTAAGCAAATTGATGAGAGGATTTTTTATGTCACGAATGTTTGTGCAATTAAGTAACAAATTACATATTTCAAAAGCA
Organism: Mantis religiosa; assembly: GCA_030765055.1. Lineage (NCBI taxonomy): Eukaryota > Metazoa > Arthropoda > Insecta > Mantodea > Mantidae > Mantis > Mantis religiosa. The sequence goes on along the minus strand of CM060950.1, from coordinate 302,844,148 downwards.
AATTTTAAAAATTTATAAAATGAGATTATAATAATTTTTATCCTAAACCAAGTGTCAAATATAAAATTTAATCTGATAAATTTGCTAATAACGTATTTATGAGTACAACTGCAACGTATCGTTTTTATCAAACTAAAACGGTATCGTAAGCAAAATTTAAAAATAAATGACCATAAAACACTACAAATATATTAATATCACAATAACTATTTTGCACAAAGGTCCGAAAATTGGTGTGTGTATTATTGTTAATACTACAATAATTGTGTTAAAATTTCAAGGAAATCCAAGAAAATTTGTAGATTTAAGGTTTATCAAAGTTGGGTATCATTAATAGTGAATTAGGAGAAATAAAGTTCTATTATCTGCTGAAGTTATGACATGCTGATATTTTTAATTTCTCTGCTATGCACACAGAGTAAGTAAAATCAAGTATGATATGGTGTAAAACCCAAAAATTCAGAACCGAGATTTGACCGGAAATATATATATGAGACTCCTTGAATAAAAATATGTGATGTGTTGCACTCACATGACTTTCTCTCCTCTTGTACAAAATATTCTTACAGAACGCTTACTCCTCCATCTAGGTTATGTTAATTGAGATAAACGTCTTATTGGTACTTTTCTTGTAGGCGCAAAGAGACATGGGAATAAAATAGGCTTTAAGCTATAGTCAATTCCTGAGCATAGCTGCACGTTATATGATGGCTATGAAATTTCGCTTCTCTGCAAATACTCTGATGTGTTCCGTTCACATGAATTTTTCTGCTCGTATTTGTTTGAAGCATTCTGAAAAACAATTAATATATGATCTAACAAATGTTAATTGAAGTAAACATGTGCAAAAATTGTTTAAATAGATATTTCTTTGTAGGTATAGCTATGTAATGGCTATTACAAAGTAAGAGAATATAAGAGAAAGATGTAGAGAGGATAGAAGATCTAAAGATGATAATGACCCTGCCACCTAAGGAATCCTACAACGAAGCCAACGCACAAAGGACGGCAAAGCAGAGAGCAGTAGATACCAAATTCTTCTGCACAGATGCCATGGTATACGGGGATTAGACCAAACCGAACCAACCACAATACTGGACTGACAATACTCGAATACCAGCACAAAATGTGTCAAAATCCAAGAGCGTTTGAAAATACTGTGTAAAGAATGTGAACTCTATCACATTTCAGAGAGCAAACATAAAATATGTTATGCCTTTGAAATTCTGTTCTCCTTACATATCCAAGAGGTAAATTTGTGAAGTGCTGCACTCACTGATTATCTGCTCACTCCGGTACAACCTATTTTTACAAACACATATTACTCTAGCTAATACACGTTAACCTAAATTAAGTTTAGAAAAGTCCTTTATTGGTCATTTCCATCTAGGTGCAAATAGAATAACGAAAATCCACTAAGTTTTAAGTGATAGTCAAATCCTTTGAGAGCTGGTAGCTATGTGATGGTTTATAAACTTCTGTTCTCTTTGCATGACAAGAGATAAAAAAGACGAATAACAATCCTATTTGAGATAATATGTATAAGCATTTGAAAATTCTTACAAATAACAAGAAATATCTTCAAAGAAGTTCACACTACCAACAAGAGCTATTTGTCATATTTAGGGAGCGGAATTATAGGCACTAAAATATGTGAAATAGCCAGGCAAAAAGGCACTAAAAATAAGCAAAATAGACACTTAAATGCGCCCTAAAAATTTGCTAAGTAAACACCTAGAAATACAAAATTTTAGTAAAATGGCTCTTAAAATGCACTATAAATGCACTATAACAAAATGACAATCATCGCAACATATGCTGCAACAAATTCGCTAAACATATATTATTTTTCAGTTCGCTATGCGAAATATTTCTACATTTATTCCAAATTTCATAAATGGCTCCACAGAAAGTTAAAATAACAGATACTGTCTTATAATTAATATATAATCTCCACTTCACTAAGTAAGAACCATAATGTGCAGAAAGATGTGAAGTAATTAACTATGTCAAAAAACAAAAACATAGGTTGGGGGGGAGGCTTAATGGTGAAAATTAAAATATCTGAAGCTTTTGTTATATTTGTTTCAAATTTATACCATTCATTTCTGTGATCGATCAAGTATGGAATAATACCAAGTTTCAGCTTTCTAGTTACAATTGTTTCTGAGGAATTAACAGTTTATGTCTAAATTACAGGCGATTTTCAAAATGTCCCACATATTGTAATTTTAAAAATTAATGCTTGGGGTGTAAGTTTCTGCACCCACTTTAACCTACTAATGACCTGTGCTATGTGAAATATTTGTCTTCGCCATATCAACGAAGGGAAAAAATAATCATAACTGTTTAACAGTGTTTATTTTGCTAAGCGTTTTCAGCTAGAAGTAAGCATTATAAACCATTTCAATACAAATAACAAAAACACAACAAATGTAAATGAGTACACTTAATATGCAGTTGACCTTACGGGCATGTTTAGAATTTCATACAGATTGATAGAAAACTGCATCCTGTGGAACATTTTGAGGTTATGAAAATGTATAAAATATGGAATCTGAGAAACCTGAGGTTAAAATTACGTAATTGCAGCTACCATGCAGGTGTAGGGTTATTTAAATAGTCGTGTGACATTTTCTGTAATGCTGCTAAGAAAAAAAAACGTTATATTATTGAAGTATGCCTATATTTATTTTAACCCTATAATGCCCCTTGTTACGTACGTGTAACATTGGTAGTTTTCCACCTCATTTCTATTCAGAATATGCTGTTCCTCTAATGCCTGCTGTGGCTGTATCAAGCTTAGGAATGCACTCTGGTGGATTCTGCAGTAATTATTTGTCACTGGTGGTGACTGTGTAAAGCTGAATTCAGTTGTTTTCGTGGTGAGGAACAATGGCACAGGAGGTATGTAAATTATTATTGTTTTAAGGATTAAAACCACTTCTGTGTACTTAAATATGACAAAAATCTGCAGAAAAATGGTAGTAGAATGGTTTAAACCCCTTTATGTGTTTTAAACTTAGCTAATCTGCTTTTGACAGCACTAATTTTTATGCGTTAAAATGTGTAACATTGGGCATTCAAGATTAGGAAAAGTCATCCCACAAAACTCAAATGTAGTTATTAATTTGTGTTTTTTTGTCATTGTTTTAGTTATCTGAAGACGAAATCCGTGACATTTTGTGTAGTTTAGGTAGTGATTTGTCTGAATTCTCAAAATTAGAAGACGAAGAAAAAGAGGACAACTTTAGTGTTAAAAATCTTCATGGTGATTCTGCAGACCAAACTTGCTCTTCTGATCATGTGCCTGCAGATGCTGATTTAGATGAATCTTTAGGATAATCAATTGATGCTTTACCACGCCTGGAGTAAAAGAAGGGTACATTTACTCCCAACATACAACCATTTATCGGAGTTCCGAAGCAAACACCAATTCAGCTGTCTTCTCCATTGCAGTACTTCAAAAGCTTGGTTACTAATGAAATGCTGGTTATGCAAGTGGAAGAGACAATTTTATATAGTACCCAAAAGATTGAACATAGTATAAATACCAATAGATCAAGAAAACAGAAAGTTGTAGGCATGTATCCTAGAATGGGGCTTTACCAAATGCCAAGTGTGCGTTGCTACTGGGAATGAAGCATGCAACCTTGCAACTGGGCTGATTCTTCCTGGACCTAGCACATCTAAAAGAGACCGACCAGGTTCTGATGACTTGCCCAAACAAAAGAATAGCGGCAAATAACGTTGTTCCTATTGTGGACTGTCAAAAATACAAAACAGATCACTGGGCCATGTGAAAGGAATCGCGTGAGCGGTGTAAGATATTTAAAAAATATAATTCAATTGTTTGGTGTGAAAAGTGTGAAGCGCATTTATTCCTGAACAAGGGCAGAAATTGTTTTGAAGATTCTACACATAAACTGTGTAGTTTGAAATACATTTTCTACATTTTATATGCGATTTTAAAATAAAAGTGTGATTCATGCAAAGATTCAGTTTTGCATCCACTAATGCCCACTCTTACACATATGTAACATGTGGTAAAAAGGGCCTAAATACTGAAACATATATTTTTCGTATGAACGTTCATTTACTGTCAATAAATAAGCCTGAAATGATTTGTAAATATTTTTACTAAGCCTGTTCTATGCTTGGGTATTAAAGGGTTAAGACAAAAAATAAATTTGGGATTGTTGTAAGTTTTGGGCCAATTTGCACAGATGTGTCTCCTTAAGATGAACGATTGTTGGAAATATAAGACATTCAAAAGTTCATCACAGTATACTTAATATCACTTAAAATGATATAACGATGTGTCAGAAAGATACAAAGCACAGAACAAAAATTAATTAAATTTTTAAGCTACAGAATCCTAGTTTTTGTAATGAAACCCTAAATGTCCCATTGTCGACTAAGAACAAATAATAAAGCACACCTTTTTAGTAAGCTTTACCCGTTCATTCAAACAGAATTACAATAAATACGCCATCGTGAAAAGAATTCTCGTACCTACTATTATGAAGGCATTTCTCTAATATTTTACACAAACCATTAAGATTTACTGGTCTGCAGTTTCATTTTCAATTTTGGAAACAACTCCTCAAGTCTCCAAGCAATCGATTTCATGATTCCTTGAGATACACTAGAAAAACGTTAGCATGAGAAAATCACATTTTTTCATACATGTATATATATGTGTGTGTGTGTGTGTGTGTGTGTGTGTGTGTGTGTGTGTGTGTGTGTGTGTGTGTGTGTGTGTGTGTGTGTGTGTGTGTGTGTGTAAGTCCCAGAGTGGTGATTTTAAGATTGGGTAAAACAACAGCTTCGTGTCGGTAGATTTACACACATGTAAAAGATATCTTATGGGAGTAAAAATTCCTGCTTACCAGCGGTACTGATTGTGATCTGATATGATTGTTAACAATTGACACCATCTATAATTTAATAAATAACATCTCCCAAAGTATTATTAGCTCGAGAAATAAGCCTTTACACCGTCACTTCAATGCTACTGCATTGAAACTGCCAAAAGATAATACTTGAAACAAATTTTGAAATCCCGTACACTCAGTTTGCAAAGCTATACCTCTAAGTTTAAAATAAATAATATTCTAATACAGATGAAATACACTATACGGGCTTGTTTAACGATACAGGCATGTTTTAAGCTAAATCTCAATGTAAAGTCGTATCAGGTGATGCAGAAACTTTTCACATTAGGCAAATTTTTGCTTTACTTTGGAAAACTGAAAACATTCAGTTTCTTTTCTTTCAGTTCTCCTCAACATACTAATTTGTGTTTGGTATAATGTTGCTACAGGGACTAATCTTAAAAGGTTTTTGCAACTAGGATAATATAGTATTACTACAAACATGAATGATTAAACTCGCCTGTTTCACATAAGGCTGACAAAAAATTGCCTTCTCATCTGTGCTGAACGATAGATCACCATTTAACCATTGTTTAAGAAGTACACTTCTGTTGCTTCTCTCTTCTGGCATAATTGCGTGGGAAACTGATCTATGTGTGCACTTGAAACACGGCTTATAGAATGGGATTTCCATTCCTCATGCCTTCGTGAGCTGTACAACCACCATCCTCTCGTACAGCGTTTCCAGGACGCCCTCCACGTTCTACACGCTTCGGGCGTTAGCGTGGTTTGTGCATGGGTTCCTGGTGACGGGGGCTTGCGGGGTAATGAAATGGCGGATTTGGCAGCCAGGGGGGCATCCATAGACCCTCAGTGTAACAATTTCATCTATGGCCGTGGAAGGCTTTCGGCTTGTTATGCGTAGGGCGGCACTCTCGTGCTGGCGCGATGAGTGGTCTGCTCTCCGTGACAACAAGCTCCGAACAGTAAAGGAGCTTCCGAATTACTGGGTGACTTCCTGTCGCCAATCGCGGCGGGCAGAAGTTATTTTGGCTTGGTTGCGTATTGGCCATTGTTAGTTTAGCCACAGTTTTTTATTAAACCGGACACCGACTCCTGTTTGCCCGGTCTGCGGTGCCGAACTGTCCGTGCGTCATGTATTTTTAGATTGTTTTAGACTAGCACGTCTGCGCAGGTCTCTCCAACTGCCGGCCAGCTTAGCAGAGATACTCGCGGATGACGAGGCGGCGGTGGGCAAAGTTTTAGCGTTCATTTTATCTGCAAATTTTAGGATTTAGGCCACAAAATTTGGGGTATTTTAACCATTTTATCTCGTTTCTGGTTTTAATGGTTTTAGTTTCCATTTTAGTCTTTGCCACATCGTTGTGCATGAGTTTTATCTTTGTTTTAATTTCATTTATTGCATTTTAGCCTTTTAGTGTTTTTTGCGTTTTAATTTGATTTTAAACCCATTGGTTTTTTAAGGGCGCTGATGACCCAGTAGTTGAGCGCCCTTAAACCACCACCACCACCACCACCACCACCACCACCACCACCACCACCACCACCACCACCACCACCACCACCACCACCACCACCACCACCACCACCACCACCACCACCACCACCACCACCACCACCACCACCACCACCACCACCACCACCACCACCACCACCACCACCACCACCACCACCACCACCACCACCACCATCCATTCCTCACATACAGTGGTCATTTGTCAATCCATTGAAATTCATTTAGCTGGTCTTTGCTACTCGTCCTTCAGCGAATTATAAGATTTTCCATGACGTCATTAGCACATTGTAAGGGCTAAACCCCTTTTTTATATCCAATGTGCAGCAGTAAGGAATTTCATTCCCCGAAAACTTCATTTGTAACCAACTAATGCAAAAGCTGTTGTCACAAATTACAAGCAGAAGAAATTGGCTAAAAAGGCAGTTTTAGGCACTACTAAGAAGAATAAGCACAAACGTATGAAATATGCATTTATAGAAACTATAAAACTAAGAAGCCAGGCTAATAATTGTAGGAAATGTGCTTATAACTTAGAAGCCTACGTTTCTGAACAAAGATATAAAATAAGCAAATAGGGCAAAATCCGACTCCTAGTCATAATTATGTGTTTTGACGAGGTCCACATTTCATAAGCTATTTTCTATCTTGTAAGATGTTTTCTATCTCTTATGGCTTACAGTAATGGGACAGTTACACACGCTGATCTTTTATTTAATATCCCATTTCTTGTCAGATGCAGGTAGTCTAACTGTAATGAAGAGGAAGTGTCTCATACAATCTTCGAATGTGAAGTTTTGGGTAGAAAAAGTTTGAATTACTTAATAAACTCATAAGATGATCTTCCAGGAATTAATTTGCTTTATAAACTACTGTATCTCATTAGAGTTACAGGACTATTTAACTGTAAAGTGAGAAGATATTGCAATGAACTTCAGTGAATTTTCAGTGCTAAGAGCATAGAATCCGGCTCCTCCTTTATAATAAGTCAAGCCACGAAGTCTCAATACATATATTTCTGGTAAAATCTCGATATCCAATTTTTGGGTGGTGTAAAACATCTTTTGCTTACTATACGCAGAAGGAAGTTGAAACGTTTTTAAAGATAACTTTTATATGTATGCGTCTTTTTTTGAACAGAATAAGTGTAAAATATGAAGTTGGTTAAACAACAAGCTTGGTAATTAAGTTCAGGTCCTCCAAATTCGAAAAATCAGTATTTCAAAAACAAAAATCTCTTCATCTAAAATTAACCTTTACAAGGGAAACGTTTAGAAAAGTTTGATTATTCCAAAAGTAGCTCTAACGGTATTGGTTAAATAAGCATATGTTACGACAATTTCATGACGAAATGTAAACCTTGAACTCTGTGTGAATAGTCTCTGAAATCCTCTTATTTTGAATTTTCTCGGAATAACCTCTGAATATCTTTTGTAAAACAGGTAAACCTTAAGAGATATGTAGATATCGTTAATGGTCATAATTTATGTTAAGTTTTTATAGCCCAAGAGCCAAGGCATAGCTCAGGGGTGTCCAAAATGCATTTTCTTTAGTACTTAAAACATATATAACCATTTCTTAGATATTTCTTCATTGTTTGTTTGTACTTCAAAATACCTATAATTTTTTTTCAAACAGGAAGTCGTTATCTCTCTCTCTCTCTCTCTCTCTCTCTCTCTCTCTCTCTCTCTCTCTCTCTCTCTCTCTCTCTCTCTCTCGGAAGTTCAGAGAGAACGGAATTTCAAAGTCATAACAGAGTGACCGGCTTTTGAGAGGAGTGCTTTATCGCATTAGCTTTTTGTATTTTTCTATATACAGCGAAATATGCAGTAAATATTTATATACATTAACAAGTCATAAAAGAATGATAATTTTTAAGAATACCTAATAGAGAATACCATGTGAGAGTTATAGTGATACTTTTAAAGTTTAGGTATACTTTTCATCATTGAGAAATAATCATTTCAATAGAACTTGAGAGTATCCAACTGGCAGAGAATCCTATGCATTGCAAACTTCGGGGTGAAAGGAAAATGCACATTCATTGCAATGGTGTAATTCTAATGCCATTTGCACTCGCATTTGGACAGGTAGGCTGTTTAGACGAGTTTCCTCAATCTTTTACGGTGCGTTTCAGCAAACAAGCTGCGTATTCATATTCATTACACCCCATTAATTAATCTATTCATATATCGAGGGACCCCCCTTAGTGCTCTCCCACGTAAATGAAATTGAAAGCGATTCTCTTCTAGTGCTTGGCATTCCTTGTTTTCAGTGACAAGCAAAACGTACCACATATCTTTATTTTGTCGTGTGTGAAAATACAAAAGCGCTGTAAAATGGGAATCAAACATAATTCTACACAGGGGATAATTTATTCGGAAATTGCTTATATAAAACGAGTTCTGCATCAACTAACCAACCGATTCCTTTTGCAGCACGAATTATTTATCTAATGATCATGCGACAAAGTGTAATTGCTTTGTCGATTTTGATAACGATCAAGGACTCAAATAGCACTGACATTCAAAGCTTTGATTATAAGCAAACATCTCAAAGAAGCATGTGCCCAAATTCTGAAATTTTCTCTTAAGGCATAATCAAGTTTATACAAAAGTACAGACCCTCTCTGTTCCAACAGTGAAGAAAGTCAATAAAAATTCAGTACCACTGCATTCCAGTACATAAAACCGTTCCGCTCTTCAAGCCGTTGCGGTGATTGTGTGATCCCACGTCGCCTCGATGATTTTGAAGTCTTCATAGAGGACTGAATATACCTACCCCGAGACACAGGCTGCCTGACGGTAGTTAACCACCAAAACAGTGCCCACCCCCGGGATGTTGAAGCACTGTTAGGAATTACCCGCTTGTTTAGTTTCAAAAACCTACATGTATATCATAATCCAAGTTAATAACCTTGTTTTAAGCCAGGACTAAAAGCATTGTCTTCAAAACTCAATTTAACTCTGTGCATTCTGTGGAACTGGTGAACCTGTCATTTTTAAAATGAAGATGCTTAGGTTCTACACGACTGCTTACTCTATTATGGCCCAAATGAAAATCTGTCGAAGAAGCAGATCGTAATAATCAGCCCTCTTCAATGAAAGGTAATTACAAATAATCCTGAAGTTTCTATAGGAGTTTCTTTAGTGATTGTGCAATAAAGGATATAGATGGACTTTTTTTAGAGCATATTGATTCTGAAATTGAACTTCTTCAGTAACCTCCATTACAATAAGAAAAGCTTTGCATTTACTACAACACTGTGGGCCAAATTTATTTTCATGTAATTTCTTTTGTACTTTGTAGGTACGACAAGGTACTTGTTGAGTGAAGTCTAGACGATGTGATGATTCACATTCTAGTGATAACAAACAGCATTCTACAGGCTGACAAAAAAATGAACTATTTATTCTTGTTCACTCTCAGCAACAAAAGCCTTGGCCTGTTCAAAATTATTATTTTAGAACACCATGTCAGTAATTTACATACCAATGCCGAATGATTAAATAAATAAATAAAATCTGAAAATTCTCCGTCCCGGTACCTAATTGCTAAAACCGGGACCTAATTTCCAAATTTTACATTTATTAAACAAAAAAAAACTACATAATCATTTTTCAGATGATATAAACAAAATATAAAACAATTTTAATAAAAAGAAATAATAGAAAGACTACCAATTTCAAATTAACTACAAAATTACTGGAATCCAGTAAATAATTTAACTGGCAGCCAGCTAAATATCTACAACTACAGAAAAAGAAAAATATACCGGCATCCGGTATTAAATACTGGCACCCAGTATTAAATATCACAAAATAATTTACAATTAAAACTACAAAATAACTTAAAAACTCATTTAAATCAAAACTTTAAAACATCAAATTAAATAACATATTTCAATCATCTCATTCATACAATTTTAAAAATTTATCTAACAAAATTCATATAATATAATTTCTCTACACATTCTATATATATTCACATCAACTTATTATCATATTCAGAACATACTTAAACAAAATAAAAATAATCTATATTATTAATTTAAACTAAAATAACATTTACCTCTTCTTACCAATTATGCATCTCTTATCATCTACTCATCAAAATTATCCGATATACTTTACATAAATACTTCAACCAAAATTAATTTAATCAACATATTTAAATTCATTTTAACTAATAAGATAAAATTTAAAAAAAATTTACAATACAAAACTAATCATACAATACACTCATTTCATCTCATCTTATCATACAAAAATTTAAAAATTAGATTTACAACATTTATATCAACTCATTTAATCATATCATACAAAAATAAGACCCTCATACATACTAAATACACAAAAAACATCTTTATAATAACTATACCAAATATATAAAATTTATAATTTATTTTATAATAATCCAAAAATCAAACATACAAAGAGAAAAAAAAATATTCATTTCAATTTATCAATCATCCAAAATAAATAAACAAATACTTTATACTCCTTAATCTTATACATCACATACCATCTATTTATCAGATATATAAAAAGAATTAACTAACTCATTTTTATCATAATCAACCACCATACTAATACAACCACATACAATTATCCTATCCAAATACATCTCATCTATTTAACCAAATATTATCCATCATATTAAATCCCACTATATTCCAATTTTTTTTTAATAAAAATCAATATTTTAAATGCATTTAAAAATTTTAACTCCACCTTAAAATTCACTCATACAAAAATCTAAACAATCATTTTAACCAAAATATATCTTCAATTAAACAATTCAACAATATTACCCTATAACAGCAAATAATCTTTTCTTTATTCTTTAAACAAACAACACTCTAAAATATCAAAACCAACAACACACTTTAACAAAACAATACACTCCTAACCAATCATTTCTATTTACATAATAATCTAAATTTTCCTCAAATTCACCATATAAAAAAAATTCACATCAACCTCTATTAATTCACTCCTAAAATACTTCAATCACCCTCAATCTCCTTCAATCTCCTCTCACAAACTCAATAAGCACCTCATTCTCTACTCAATCACTCCTAAAAACACACCAACATCCTCCTCAAACTCTAACAAAACTCTTATAAACACATCAATATCCACAATAATTTCTATAAATTCCCTTTTAAAAACCTATACACTTCCACCTCAGTCTCTCTAAAACTCTCCTTAACCCATTAAATCCACTTTAATCTATAATAAATCACACATCAACATCCACCTCAAACTCTAACATTTCTCACCTACATCACATCAACAATAAAAATATTTCCACCTAAAACACAATACACCAACATCCACCTCAATCATAATAATCACCATCCTTAACACAACAACAAAATTTTCATCCATATCCAACTCCCACCTTAAACTCCATACCATATAAATCATTAAAATCCTTACTCTCTCCCAACTCCATAATCTCCATATCATTCACCAAACACTTCACTACTCCTCACTTCAACATAACTCAATTAATATTCATATGGGAGGGGACAAGGCCCCTCCCTTAAAGCAAAAAACACTATTCAAGAATGAAAAAAAAAAATAATTAAAGGGGGGAGAAATCCTCCCCCATTTAAACACATACCTCATTTTTCGACACAAAACACTTTACACTGCACTATCACTATCACTACACTATGACTAAATTTGATCCAATTCAGTATCCACTGAAAATGAAGATGAAGTTTCTTCTTCCGGAATACTGGACACTGTTTCACGTTGGATCCTCCACTCGTCTAGACGTCGCTTATAATCCTTATAACCTTCATCTGCATGCATATTAGGACGAATACTCCTTCTCTCCGCCTCAGCCGCCCGGCCCATGGAGACGTACCTATTCTATGATGTGTCGACCTCCATATCTGCATTACTCGCCATCTGGGGGTGATTGGAGTAAATTAGCATCCTGATTCTTCAGCCGCTCTGAGCGTCTACTAGGTTCGGGTTGTAGAACTATTGGTGCAGCAGGTTCAGGTCTGATAATTTCCTTCTCCCAAGATATCCCACTGACGACATTTGCTATATTTGCCAGCACAGTGTACATATCCTTATCCCTTATAATATCTGCTACAAATTTCCTCTCAATTGTTGTCTCTACTCCTCCAACATGGCATACTTCTGACATTCAAATATAGCATGCTCGGGATTGTCAATTATACCACAAACTCTGCAATTTGCATTATCTACGATCTTTTCAATTTTTAACCAGTATGTTCCATAAGGACCTTGTCCAGTTAAAAAGTGTAATAATCCTTTCGTTGGTTTGATATGTTTTAATTTTAATCTCTCAAATACCGATGGAAATATTTCATAAGTTCTTCTGCCTACATTTAAACTTTCCCATTCTTCTTGCCACTGCATTAATAATGCCTTCTTAATATCAATTTTATTAAAGCATCTTCTGCCAATAATATCCTTAATTTTATCCCAATTTTTATATCTAAGCCAGAACATAGCACCTCTCAAACGTATAAGTAAATCGATAGGCCATATGCCAGTAGCAATCAGAAGAGCCATTGTAGGGGTGGTGCAGAGGGCTCCTGTATGTCTTAACAATATTTTACGTTGAGCACTTCTTAATCGCTTTTTATTGTTAATAATCTTAATCTTATGTGCCCAGACACCAGCGGCATATGTTATTATAGAGCCAAAAATAGTATAATGATAGGTTATTATATTATTTAAGGAGATTTTAAATTTGATATTTACAATCCTTGTTAATTTCTGCATCACATTTTCTGATTTTCTTCTTATATAATCTATATGTTCCACAAAATTTAATTTCTCATCTAATTTTACTCCTAAATATTTAATTTCCTTACTCCTTTTAATAGCTTTATTATCATACTTGATAATTGCATTCCTTTTCAATACACCTTCCAATAATATATAAGTTGATTTATTAGGTGCAATTTCTAATTTAGTTTCCAAACACCACGAGTATATGATTTCCATTAAAACTCTTGCTTTCCCTTCTAATTGCGATCTTGAATTTGCCTCAATTAGGAATGCCACATAATCAGCATAGGCTATAACATTAGTGGTTACGTATTTGGTTTTCTCCAGAAGTGTTTCCATCACAATGTCCCAAAAGGTGGGACCTAACACTGATCCTTGAGGACATCCTTTGGTGATATGTTTGAAGATGGATTTATTTACGCCTTCAATAAAAACCACTCTATCTTGGCAATAGCTTTTGAGAATATTGTACAATGCAAATGGATAATTCTTTTGCCGAAGCCTATGAAAAAAGAAGGGCCACCAGAGATTATCAAATGCCCCCGAGATGTCGATAAATATTCCAATAATATACTTAGAATTACAATTTCTAACTGTATCCAAAATGTTATTAATGGCATCCACGGTTGAGCGACATTTTCTAAATCGATATTGTCTTTCATTTAAACCAATCATCTGACGAAATTCCTGTATACGTTTATTTATAAGATGTTCAAAGATTTTCCCCAGTGCACTGAGCAGACAGATTGGACGATACGATTTGGCCTTAGATGGTTCTTTATCTTGCCCTTTCTGCAAAGTTAATACTCTAGCTATTTTCCAACATTTTGGAAAATACCCTTTCCAAAGACAATTATTGAACAATTTGGCCAAATATGGAATTACAATATCTTGTAATTGTATTAAAACTTCATTGGATATGTTATCTGGCCCACATGATTTCTTTTTCTTCAACTTGTTGAAGATCTGCCTGATTTCTGATACATCAAATGGTAGAATAACATAATTATAATAACTTAAATTCAATTCTATTCTTTTAACAACATTGGACAAATTATCCGTATTAGGATTATCATCGGGTAACAACACCTCAAGCAAGTATTTGATTGTCTCTTCCCAATTAGAAGTTCTACTGCCATCTTCCTTTTCTAAGGTATTTATTACCTCTGGACTTTTGATCTTTTCCATTACTATTTTATAAGGTATACCCCAAATATTATTATCCAGCTGCTCATTTACAAAGTTGATCCATGATCTGCTTCTGGTATCAAATAAAAGGGTTTTAAACTTCTGCTTGGCATTCCTATAACATGTTAAATGATACTGCCGTTGTGAATCAATCATAGATCTCTGATAAATTTTCCTTAATTTTCGCATTTTTCTCCTTGCTGTTTCCAATGCATCATTCCATATATTATCACTGAATTTCTTTGTCCTCAGATTTGGAACTGATTTATGAATGGCATCCGTGATTATGTGGGTGATAATTTCCTCATTATTAATTACATGGTTACCATTAATAAACGCATCACTAACGAGCTGTTTCAATCTATCCCAATTTGCTTGTGAAAAATTTTTCCTTAGTTTTGGGCAATTAGAGCTAGAACTAGAAGTTGTATCAATTTTATAATAAAAATCAATTAATCTATGATCACTCGAGGTCATATCTTGACCGACTTTCCATCCATAGATTTTATTGAGCATTTTATAATTACATAAAGTGAGATCAATATTTGATACTGCTCCAGCTCGATTCTCAAAAGTATGTGGATTATGAGGTTGATTTAGAATACATATATTTAATTCCGAAAGTAATTCTTCTAATTTCTCGCCTCGTGCATCTCTAGTGGCGGAATGCCACCAGGGAGATTTGGCATTGGAATCCATTACCAATAACATATCTCTGAATCTGAAGAAATTATATATGTTCCTAATTTTCCTTATATATATGTCAATATCTTCACTGTATTGGAAATATAAATTTACCAGAATAAATGAACCATTTTCATGTAAGATTTCCACGCAGTTAGTATGTGAATCCGAAAACTGTAATACATTTACTACTTGTAGATTATTATTATTAGTAATAACTATTGCAGACATTGGATTTTTATCCACAACTACCCTTGCCATGACCGGCATATGAACCAATTTACTATTTATAGAATACGGCTCCTGAATGCAGAGAATATCGATACTCAGCTCATCAATGAGTTTCCTTAATTCTGTCATCACTAATTTACTTCTTTGGGCATTAATTTGAACAATTTTAATAACTTTACGGAATCTAAATTATCCATTACTTAACTGTAAATTTTACTTGCAGGAATGTTTACCTCCAGATGAAAAACGCCCTTCAACTGATTCATAATACTCTTTTATACTGTTAAACATATTTTAGAAGCTTACTTGATGACGATGATTGTGGCATACAGTCACGAACTGTACTAGAAGTGGTACGTGAGCACTTTGATTTCGATTTCTTTGTACTGGCCATTCCGGAAGATTTAATATTTTGTTTTTGTTTCGACGTGGAGCTTTGGATGATATTGAATATATTTGTATGATCTTTCTTTGAAGGGGATTTATAGGTATTGGTTTTTAAGGAATAATATTTATTCTTGAATGGAGCACTTGCATGGGTGGAATGAGTCCTAGGTAGTATAGGCCTGATACTGGAGCTTTTTGGACAGGACATTTTGGGATAATTTGCCCCATGTCGTACATGAGCATAACAGTTTGGCCAAGGTTGAGTCATATCGACCACTATCCTGCCGTAGCTTTTTACAAAGTGCAAATAAACTTCATCCAGATCTAAATGTTCATTCCTTCTTTCAAAGACAGCCTCCAATAAAGCCTTAAGTTCTTTAGGCTCTGTTGTAATATTATGAGTTTTCAATTCCATACGATCTATGGCATCAGGTATTGGGAAAACTATAGAATCACTCTTTTCATGGAGATATCTTATGACATGACGCAGGGCTCTTAATAAAATTTGACGTTCTTCAAGTCTACTTAATTGCATAGTATTCTCAATTACATGATAAATGCCAGTCGATATCAAAGGCTTATCACACCCTTTCTCTGCATGATGAGCAATTTCCTCCTCTTCAGAGCTTTCTAGTATTTTATCATAATCCACTATAATTGAAACTCTGTCAGAATTTTGAGGAACAATACTGTCGGTTTTACGAAAAACCAATTTGGGAAACGGTATAATCTCATCCATATAAACATCTATTTTGCTGGAACTTTGATGATCACTCATTTCACGAAATTTATTCTTCATCTTGGTCTTGGGTGGTAAAGGTGGTTTGGTTAAATTTTGATCTTTAGATATAGAAGAATCAGCAGACAGGTTGTCTTCCATACCCATTAGGCAGTTGCTATCGGAGGATTTAACAAAGTAATCATAATAACTGGAAGAATCTGTTTGGATAGACTTATCAGAAGTCTGCAGGTTAAGTTGTCTTAATCTAGCTTTGTGTTCAATTACTCTTTTTAAATTCCTTCTTATTCTACTTGGGGTATTCCTTTTCGGTTTCTTTGTCTTAATTATAACAGGATCAAGATCCATTAATCGTAGTTAGTGCGGCTTATTAGTCTTTCCCAAAACATTTTGTAAGTAGGACACTCCTTCTTGCCACCGCAATTCTTTTTCCTAATACTGCAAGGAATACAAATAGCCGGTTGCTTATCCTTGGAGCAATCCTTCCTATCATGTCCCGATTCACCACAGTGACCACAGACTTGGGCCCTGGTACAAAACTTTGCAACATGACCGAAATCCTGGCACTTTGCACACTTTGCCACGGAGAAGGATGCCGAATGATTGCAAATATATGTATACACACAAACAAGTAAACAAACCAATAGTAATGGGCATTACAGTGTTTACGTCATCAAGCGAGGCCACGCCGTGTCTGAATGGTTAGACCTCTTGGCTCTCACCAAGGCGGGTTCGGTCCCAAACGACCGCGAAGTGAGATTTGTAGTGGACAACACGGCGCTTGAGCGGGTTTTCTCCGTGACCTCCGGTTTCCCCCACCATCTCATTCTATCTCATCCAATGGCCGGGGTAAAGAGTGGTCAGCTCTTCTCCGAAATAAGCATAGTGCTGGAAATTAATCTAATACTGGTTTAACTATGAAGCCCTTGTCTTAAGTACCTACAGCATTGTAAATCGCGACAAACGGTACTTATCTCGTTGTATATGAGAACCCCTAGTAGTTTACCAGCCAGTTGGAGAATTTAATGTCATTCTAGCATGTTGGTCATTGCAGCACAATGGTTAAGCGCTACCGGACGGAGACCGGAAGATGCGTGGTTCAAATCCCAGCTATGCCATTACATTTTTTAGTCTGACTCTACCTATCCAAAACATAGGGATTTCCGATAAAGCGGGCAACATCCTCTCGCTCAACTCGTTTATCTCGTTAGGAGGAAATTAGTTTGGCTCGGCACTGCAATTTTACAGACTGTTACCTTTTCAAGGGCGGCTCTACTTCAATTTGTCCGCTGTGTAACAATGCCCTCTCGGTCCGTCATGTGTTGCAACTGTCGGTCAGCTTTACAGAGACCCAGGCGGGTGATAACAAAACTGGTACAAAATGTTTTTAAATTTTTGCCAAGAGAAGACTTTCAAATTATAATTTAGTTGAGTATATATCAATATTTTATATCATTTGGCCCTTTTATTTCTTTTGCTTTTAATTACCTATGGTTTTTATCGTAATTGTGGCTCACCTTACGTGTGACATTTGCTAGCATATTTATTTTGTAGCAAACGTTACCTCTGCCTTTTACCATGATTGTTTCTAAAGGGCTCTGATGACGTTATATCTGAGCGCCCTTGAATATACATACACTTATGTAACTTTGTATATTCAATGGAAACAGAAGAATACAGTAAGGCTTTAAAAGATAGTGAAATAATTTAGGAGCTCGTAAATTTAAAAAGCCACGGTAATAACAAGGAACATTTCGGAAATGGTTAGCTCCAACATACAACAATTAGTGAACATAAAGCGTGGGTTTTGACAATACACACATTTTTTTGTGTAGCGAGATTTCGTCTAACTTTGTTGTTTACCAGTTATGTAATAGTCATTCAGAATGAAAAGGACTTCAAAGGCTATTCCAGAAAATTCAATGTATACCTATATTTCACCTGTCATAACATTATCGTAAACTTACAGTAATTTAATCAAAAGTTTTACAGTCTCTTTCTTAAAACTTGACTAATTTTACATGATTCGGGACATGGAAATTGCCGTTTGCCTGTTTGCTTTTCTTTTGCTTTTATGTTCTATTTTATGTTGTAGTTTTTTCGTCATAGCATAACCCTGGTAGATGCCAAGCTTAAATGCCAATTTGACATTTAACTGACTCTTTGTTTTTAGATGTACAGCTTACTTGGAATTAAAGGAAATAGGACACTCAAGCTGAAAAGATCGATATAATTTCATCGAAAATGGACATTTTGGGATACACTAAATTAAAAATTGTATTTTTCAGAGAAAGGCCAGTTTATGTGCAAACCTCCGTCTCTCTCTCTCTGTGTGTGTGTGTGTGTGTGTGTGTGTGTGTGTGTGTGTGTGTGTGTGTGTGTGTGTGTGCATATGAGTGGGCTTGTGTCTGTGTGTGACAGTGTGTGTGTCTGACAACAAAATAAATGAAAAACAAAAGGCAGAGCACTAAAAGCGCGCTATAACCAATTCCATCATTTCAATGCCTGGTACAACACAAATGATATTCATTTGTTTGGAAAACCACGGTATGAAATGCAATGATATATTGTCCACAAACTTCACAGAATCTTTTTGAATGTAAAATAATGCAATAACATGTAGATTCAATGGGTGGGGTACGGTAAAAACTCTGCGTGAAGGAAATCGAATTTTAAGCATCTCCTTCACATTTCCTCTTCAAAAGGTTCCAAAAGTAAATTTGGAGTTGGTAATATTGTAGTGAAGGCAGCAACAAAGTTTGGAAAGCGCTTCTTCTATTTGCTCAAGCTGTTGCTGTTACCATATGGCAGTATCTCCGTGACGTGTACTTTCTTACCTCCACCTCGTCTGCAACTTTGAACAAAGCATATTGCAAATTGCTAGCTTAGTTCGGCTTTTGCTTCAGAATAGAGGAGAAAGAAAATTCCAGTAGACATCACCTTATGGTTTTGGACAAATTCAGCGTGTGATTCTCCTTGGTTTCTTTTCTTCTCATAGAAAAGTATTTTGTAGCTTCTGCAGTCTCTTCTCAATATTGTCCCCCCTCCCCACAAAATAAGTAAGGCAAGCATCTCTCGAATTTTACACTTTTATTTTAAAGTTTGCAGAATCTTCCAGTATTATTGACCTATATACTCTACTGATGGCGCGTACAGCCTGTGCTATTCTACTTCACTCTTTATTTCTCTCTCTGTGCAATGCACTTTTACTGTCACCGGGCGAGGTGCCGTAGCGGTAACTTGCAGAACTCACACTCGGGAGGTCCCGGGTGATTTTCCCACAATCAGACCAAGTGAGTTTTTATGGTTTCCCCGGATCGGTAGGTCAACTCTGGGGTGGTTTCTATTCTTCCGCAACTTTCCTATCTCTCATATCCTTTACCTTGCTGTACTCTACTTCTCGGTTGCAGGCAACAGTGTTCGGCGGCTTGTTGTTGGACTTTGGATGTGTGCATTGTTGAGGTCGGTCAGGTCCCATCTATGAGCTTGTGGGTGGGTTCGGGCGGTATCGTAGAGTTCGAATTGGAGTTAGAC
The DNA here is from genome assembly GCA_030765055.1 of Mantis religiosa. NCBI lineage: Eukaryota > Metazoa > Arthropoda > Insecta > Mantodea > Mantidae > Mantis > Mantis religiosa. Next base: position 302,824,189 of record CM060950.1, on the reverse strand, counting down.
CCCGTCCTCGAGTGTGGTTGTCGTCAGGATCTGTTCTTCATACCCCTCTCTCATTCAAAAGTCACGATGGATGTTCAAACCGGCCAGGAAACCTCGTGCTGTGCTCTGTCGTTCGTACCCCTACATGTAGTTGCAAATACATTTACAGATGGAATCACACTAAAATATTCCTTACCATGATTGGGATTTGAACCACAAATATTTCGCTTTTACTCGGTTGCTCTAACGAGCAACTATGCCAACGTTTCCTCAAGGTGTTAAACTTCCATATTTTGACTTTGTGGGTTCGTGAAATTAAAAGTCCAATTGCACAAACTCAAAATGTTCTTTATTTCCACCGAATTACAGTTGGGACACTTGCCGATTACACAGAATTACGTAGCGCACACAATAACAATTCGCCAGTTCGTCTGTCACAGGTCCACTCTACACTCACAATTACGTACAACTCCTCTGATGCACATACACAGTCTTCCCGTCCGTTCACCAGCACGGCGCTCCTCACAGCTGTTCGCCCAGAACTGAACTGACTCGCCAACTGCAACCCTTTTTATGGGAAGATCGCTCTTTCTGGAAGTCTCGCGGCTCAGTGAATCATACCGAAGGTTCCAGATGTCAGGGGAAGGGAAAGAGACGGTACAGGGCTCGTGCCGCTCTTCTAAGTATCCCCTCAGTTAGTTACACGAGATAAATGGGTAGGCGTGGTCTGAATGCTTCCCGTCTGGCCCTACCTGCCAGCTGGTTCTATCGGGAATTCTGATGGTCACGTGACACTGTTCCCTCCTCAAAGCAATCCAGGTGTACCACCAACATCTTCCTCTGGGAACCTTCTGAATGCGGTAGATCACGTCGTTAAACCTCTTCACCATACGGTACGGTCCTTGCCAAAGCTGCTGAAGCTTCGGGCAGCGTCCCTTGGTCCGGGTAGAGCAGTACAACCAGACCAGGTCACCTTTCTGGAAACCTTGGCTGTTGGCTTGCCTGTCATATCGGGTGTTCATGCAGTCGCATGCCTTCTGGATGATCTGGCGAGCCATCTCGTGTATATAGTGGAGATGGTCCACTAGGTTCTCTACATACTCGGTGGCTGGATATTTTGCTTCCGGAGGGCTTCCAAAAGCCAGGTCACAATGGAGGCGTAACTCTCGGCCGAACATTAAGCTGGCTGGCGTCATCCCAGTTCTGCCGTGTGTAGACGAGCGGTAGGCAAGCAAGAATAGTGCCACATTGACGTCCCAGTCTCGGTGATGGCTGGCCTCGACCTTCCTCAGGTGTCCCTCTAAGGTCTTGATGTATCTTTCGACTATGCCGTCCGACTGGGTATGTAGAGGCGTCGTGCGGGTCTTGTTGACCCCAAGTCTTTGTAGTGCCTCCTTCATTAGGTTGGACACAAATTGGTGCCCTGGTCACTGTGCAGCTCTAATGGTATCCCAAATTGGCAGAACACTTGCTCCACGAGGCAGTCTGTGATTGTCCATGCCACTTGGTTCGGGATGGCATACTCCACCGACCACTTGTTCAAGTAGTCCACGACCACCATCAGGTACTTGTTGCATTGGTCGGACACTGGGATTGGTCCAGCTATGTCAACAGCAACCAGTTCGAATGGCTCTCCGACGTCGTACTGCTGCATGTGACCCCGGATCCTAATCTGGGGGCCGCGGCTCGCCGCGCACACATGACATTGATGGCACCATCTCTCAGCGTCTGCTTGGAGCCTCAGCCAGTAGTAGCGCTGTCGTAGTTTGTCAATTGTTCGGTTCGCTCCCAGGCGTCCTCCTGAAGTACCGGTGTGCATTTTCACCAAGACTTCCGAGACCCTACTACGGGGAAGCACCAACCGTTCTCTCTGCTTCTTCCCATCGGGTGATTCCCATACCTGGCACAGTTCCCGCAGGGGAAGAGATCCGTCCCCTTCAGCTGCCGTGGTGCGCGCGCTGCGGAACCTTAGTACTCATGGTACCTCTGACGTTACTAGAGGAACCTCGGGCCGAACATCTGAGCCCCTCCTTTGGGAGTTGTTCGGATTGGGATGGTCTCGAGGGGGGCAGTGGTTCCCGATACCCTGGGAATCGGGTACGTCTAAGGACGGGGTTGAGGGAAGCCATTAATTCTCCCGGGTACTAGCCTGCAAAGCTAGTAGAAGGTGTGCTAGATCACCAGGCGGCCCCACCGAGGTCACATCGGTAGCCTTCACCTTTGGTGTTGGCGCGCGTAAGTGGCGTATCCACTACCATCCCGTCTTGTGTCCTTGGACCAGATGGGGGGCTTGTTAGTAACCCAGGTCTTCTCCTATGGAAAGCCCTACGGAGGATGCCGAACGCCCTTTGGGACAGCTCGGATAACTCCCTGGTTGAAAGATGCCCGGGTGTTGTTCCTACTGGTTCAAGACCAATGGGAGTAGAACCCCCGGACTCAACTGTCAACCTGGAACCGCAAGCCGGCTCTGATCTTCAACGAGCCCCATTGGGCCCAGTACGACTTGAAGTTGGCGCTCCTCGGTGCGATGTCCTCACAGGTCGGTCTTGTCAGTGCCTCCACTTTCCTCAAGAGTGGCCCCAAGTCTGCGTCCGCCAGCTGTTCCCTCCTGAGGCCTGCACTATCTCAGCCATCCTTAGGCACTGACGTGACTACTCGGACTGCTGCGGCACGCTCCTTCTCTTCCACTCTTGTACACTGGCCGCACTCTTCTGGACGCGGTATTCGGAATATGGCGTCTGCGTTAACGTGGCTCTTCCCTCTGCGGTGTTCAGAGGTGAAGTCGTACTCCTGCAGCCTCTGCACCCAACGTGCTCTCTGGCTTTCCAGGTTCTTAAAGCTCAATAGCCAGGTTAGGGCGGAATAGTCAGTCCTCAGGTGGAATGGCTGACCGTACAGGTACTTGTGGGAGTGCTCCAAGGTCTTTACTACTGCCAATAATTCTCGCTGGGTGACACTGTAGTTCTTCTCTGCCTTGGATAGCGTCTTCCTGTAGTAGGCTATCACCCGCTCGTGGCCGTCCTGGACTTGAGATAGCACGCCTTCAATACAGTGGTCGCTGGCATCGGTGTCTACAATGAAGCCGACACCTGATTGTGGAAATCCCAAAATCGGAGCACTACACAGGGCCTTCTTCAGGGGCTGGAAAACGTCATCCGCGCCGTTCGTCCACACATAAGGTCGGTGTTCTTCTGTCAGGGGGGTGAGGGGTTTGGCGATCTTGGGGAACCCCTTTATGAAGCGTCGGTAATAACTACACGGCTCCAGAAAACTGCGCAACTCTTTCGTATCCTTCGGGCGACTCCAATCTATCACCGCATGTGTCTTCTCCGGGTCTGTGGCCACTCCGGTTGCTGAGATTATGCGGCCCAAGTAGTTGACTTCCTTGGGGAAGAGCTGGCACTTCTTTATGTTCAGCTTCAAGTCGGTCGCCCGCAATCCCTCTAGCACCTACTCAGGTCCTCGAGATGGTCTTAAAAGGTCTTACCGACGATGATGATGTCGTCCAGGTATAGTAGGCAGGCGTCGTTAGTTAGTCCTCTCATCACTGACTCCATGAGGCGTTGGAATGTAGCTGGTGCATTGCAGAGGCCGAAGGGCATAACTGTGAACTGCCAGAGCTCTTGGCCTTTCGAGAATGCGGTCTTCTCCTTGTGTCTCGGGTCTAGAGCTACCTGCTAGAAGCCCGACTTCAGGTCCAGGGTCGAGAACCACTGTGCACCAGCTAGCGTGACCAGGGTGTTGTCAATCCGGGGTAAGGGAAAACAGTCCTTCCGGGTGAGAGCGTTCAACTTTGTGTAGTCTACGCAGAAGCGCAGCTCGCCGCTCTTCTACGTCACCAAGATTATGGGGGAACACCAAGGGCTGTCAGACTCTTCAGTCACTTTTCTGGATCGCATGTCCTCTAGCATGTCTCGTACCGCCCCTTGCTTTGCTAGCGGAACGCTTCTAGGTGGTTGCCGAATAGGCCGGGCATCCCCAGTGTCAATGTGGTGAAGCACTTTTTCCGTGCGGCCGTAGTCACTGTCGCCTTGGCTAAAGACCCCGTGGTATCGCCTCAGGAGTTTTCGAACTTTCTCCGGCTGTTCTGCGGTCAGGTGATCGGCCGCCCTCTCCAGTAAGCCTTCTAGCCGGGGCTTCAGTTGTTGCGTCGGCACCGGCTCCTGTGTCTTGTCGACTGCTGTTACGCTTACCACAGGATCGCACGTTCCCAACTCCGTCCCGGCCTGGACGTCGTGATCGGTGTCCGTTGGATTTAGCAGTCTCACTGGCACCTCCTCTCGGCACGGCAACAGTGCCCTGGCTACACATAGTCCGTGTACAGGCGTCTTCTATTCCAGCATCAAGTTCCTGGTTCTGTTGTCTTCCAGTTGCGCCATCAACACCCCCACCTCGCTCCTCGCGGGGACAAACACGTCTTCGTTCAAGACGAACTGCAGATTCCAAGACACTTCGGATTGAGGGAGTATAACCTCTTCTCCGTTGAACCACAGGACCATCCTGCCGACGTCGACCGTCGCCTCGTGGCTCCTGAGGGCATACAGTCCCAGAATCACCTCCTCAGCCACCTTCGCGACGAACACCCACAGACGCATGGCACTCCGTCTCAAGGTCAGCTTCAGCAGAGCCTCCTTCTCCACAGGCAAGGTGTCACCCGATGCCGTCATCTGCTGTTATGTTCGGCTCGGCTTCCTGGATGGCAAACCCTTGGCTATGTAAGATCTGATGACCGTCACGGCTTTTCGAGTGTCCACCAGCACGCTGCACGGCTTCCCTCTCACCCAGCCAACCGCGATGAGGCTGTCATCCTTCCGCCGGCTGATGGCACGCAATGTCACTCGAGGAGATGGTGTGGACGGCACGGCGTGCTCCTCGCCACGCCGGGCCTTACTCGTTCTTCCGGCTGCTCTTCCTTGTGTCGGCAGTCCCTCTCTAGGTGTCCCGGCTGTCCAGACCCCCAACACACACCACTAGGTCTTTGCCGGTGTCCCTCGGCTGGCCTTCTGTCTCCAGTGTAGCGGACACTCATATTTATCGACGTCGGGGCAGACGTCACTTTGGCCGCCTCCATCCTCAATGCCGCCGTTAACGCCTCGTTAATGGTTTTGTAGTTACCGAGCATTAGGCGCTGCGGTATGTCGGCGTCTCGTACCCCGTCAACGAAGTTGTGGGCGGCTTCCTGAGATCCTGAGATACGATACGACCTCCGGCGGGAGGTCGACCAAGGCCGTGCTAGCCAGCTGCTCAATCGCCAGGGGGAACTCCTTTAGCGTCTTCCCTGGTTGTTGCGACCTTGTCTTCAGCTGACTGCGGTAAGATGCGGCTAGGCGGTGGTTCCCGAAACGGTTCTCCAGGGCCGCCGCTGTCTGGACCGCGTTTAGGACTTCTGCGGTCCTTCCCTGGAGGCCGGCTATTAGCTGTGCGGCCTCTTCCTCCGGTGACCACTTGTTATGCCTGACCACCGTGTCGAACTGTTGGCGGAAGACCGCGAACTTTGACGCGCCGTCGTACTTGGGAGGTTTGACGCGTGCAGATGTTGTGTCGCATCCCGGTGCACCGCCCTTCAGATCCTTCAACCTCCTGCCGACCACGTCCTCCACCATGGCGTTCAGGGACTTGACGCTGCTGTCGGCCTTTCCTTCCAGCTCATTAACGCGGTTTGCCAGGTCTTCGACGCGCTCATCCACTTCGCCTATCCGCTTGCCGAGCCCCGTTACATCCTCCTTCACGCCGGCCAACTGTTCCTCAAATTTGGCGGCGATGACCTCGTTCGCAACCTTCATTTCTTCCATTTTCTCCGTGAGGTTATCGTTAGCGAACTTCATTTCTTCCAGCTTTGTGGCCAGGTTGTTATTTGACGTTTCCGTCTTCGTTGTTAACTCGTTCATCTTCGCTTCCATATTGTTATTTGCCGTCTTCAGCTTTTCTAAAATCTGTGCCAATGCAGTCTCCATCGCTGTAATATCCCACTTACTGACACCAGTTGTGACTTTGTTGGTTCGTCAAATTAAAAGTGCAAATGCACAAACTCAAAATGTTCTATATTTCCACCGAATTACAGTTGGAACACTTGCCGAGTACACACAATTACGTAGCGCACACAATTAAAATTCGCCATTTCGTCTGTCACAGGTCCACTCTACACTTACAATTACGTACAACTCCTCTGATACACGTACACAGTCTTCCAGTCCGTTCACCAGCACGGCGCTCCTCACAGCTGTTCGCCCAGAACTGAACTGACTCGCCAACTGCAGCCTCTTTTTATAGGAAGATCGATGTTTCTGGAAGTCTCGCGGTTCAGTGTATCATCCCGAAGGTCGCAGACGTCAGGGGGGGGGGGGTAAGAGACGGCACAGAGCTCATGCCGCAGTTCTGATCATCCCCCCAGTTAGTGACACGAGAGTAATGGGTAGGCGTGGTCTGAATACATCCCGTCTGGCCCTACCTGGCAGCTGGTTCTATCGGGAATTCCGATGTTCGGGTGACAATATTGACTCATGTTTTTTTCCAGTAAACCTCACAAAAATCTCATTTTTATGTACCTACCCCACTGCCAACTTGCAATGTCTTAAGTATTTAAAGTCCTACTTAAGGTCCTGGACTTCATAGTTAATTAGGTCAATCGATGATATTAAATTGTTTTGTCATTCAAGGTCATGTACAGCTCTCCCTACAGCGAATCAGTAAAGAAGTGTACCGCCAATTTAGTGTGCTATCATGGTAGCTAATTGAATGTCTAATTGAAGATGCACATCACCTTCAACAGCACTTACAACTATGTCAGTAGTCATTATAATACATGTTACTGTCATGAGCATAGTCCATTTTATGACTAAGGCTCGCAAGTAGGGCGTTTACAGCGAAACAAGCTCGTATCAGGTGATTTACTCCACTTGGAGAGGTCTCTGAAAAACTAAAGTTAGATATAAATAGTTTTCTACTGGAGGGTGGTGAAGTAGCAACAAGCTCTACTTCAGCCAATAAAGGATGAGAATAAATCACGTGTTGTGAGATGCTTCCGTCTTACAGCTGTGGACATCTTAGTTACGATGTTAGTATCATTACAAAATGGACTATAAGTAACGCGGGAGTTTTAGAACGGAACCCCCCCCCCCTTCCTCAGAGTAAGGCAATATATGGAGGACGCATACGGATGATCCACGACACGCCACTGAGGAACGTATTTAGTATACACACCTACAGCACGAACAATGTACTTTTCTTTCCATCTTCAGCTAACTTATATGTCCTTATACAGTGCAAGGGGATCTTTAATTTTTGCTTCATCCATTTATTCCAAGGCTAACATTTATTCTTTAGTCTTGAATGTTTCAGACAAGTGACTACTCCAGCGCTGAAGACGCATTTCCTGGACCGTGGTCTCCTGCTTTATGTCCACCTGGGGACCCGGGTGGTCAAATTATATACACAAACAAACGGTACCCATTTTTATTGCTTCTTGGATTAGCATGAACGTTGCTGGGACTATCTCTTTCCTGGAAAAATAGTTGTTTCAATACGTAAGATGTAGAGATATTCATATTGTTACTTTTAACATAATATTATTAAGCCATTTGCCAGTTGCGGCATACCCGCATGTCAGATTTCAATTGGTTGGTGTTTACTTTTGATTTGGGTTCTAAATGGAGCTATGAGATCTCTTATCCTCAGGTGAGTGGTTGTAGGAAATGGATTTGTTGTTTGTTGGCTGCTCAGTTGTCTCAATAATACACTGGTTCGTTGCAAAAAATGATTTAATTTAATTCTCACTAAGTTCGTTGATTCAGATTGATTTGTAGCGGTGACCACCTGTTACTAAACTTCCTAACAGAATTCTCTTACTTCTTTATACGGCGAATACTTTGCTATTATAAAATTCTTCTGCTGCCTCTCTTACGCTGGTTGCGTTATTCTTGACTTCCCTACATTTCGGACATAGAAATCTTTACTACCTCTTCTTCACGCGCACTAACACGTCTTTCCCACCGTAGTATGACTGTTGAAGTGATTTACATTTCGGACTTAGAAATCTTTCCTACTTCTTCTTCACGCGCACAACACATCTTTCCCCTCGTAGTATGACTGTAGAAGTGAGTTTTTCGTCTACTTTGCGATTCAGTTCGTACTTTATTCTGATCCCCACTCTGACTCTTATCACATGACCAAAATAACTCACCCTTCTCCCCATCTCTCAAATCTTACATTATTATTGGTTTCTCATTTTATTTCGATTTTTCTTTATTGGTTAGCAAAACTCATCGAACTCATTGACGTTACGTCCCACCGTGAGTTGGGTCACGCCTACCCTGGGCTCTTTGTAACGGTATACATCGTTATCACCTCAGCAAAGTAAATCCTTTTAGGTCTTACGCTTGACCGCATCTTGAAAACCTTATTGTTCCTACACATTCTTGGTTATAATTCTCAGACATTGAACCTTTCCGTAAAACAAAGAGGCTAACGGTCACCTCTTCCTGTCTCCCCGACTTGTGTTCAGATTTTACAGAAATATTTTCTCTCCCTTACATGGATTCTAGCATGTTAGTTGTCTTAAATTATATTCTTCCCATCTTATTCTTAATTAAACCGCTATTTTAATCATTACTCTAAAATCATTCTAATTTCATATTAATATAACAATATTTTCTATTAGTTTAGCAAAGCATTTCCATTAATTTATCTTCTTTTTTAATTCTCGTGATTTCAATTAATTCGCCACCTCCTAATCGCTGTCTGATACTGCGGTTACATAATGCCCGTTTGACAAAAATGAAATACCCATTATTTAAATTTTGTCAAACCCCCGTCATGACATTTCCTCCATATATATCTTATAATTTCTCATTCCCTACTCGAAACATTTTTCGGTGGTCACCGTTTCCCTCATCTTCATCAGTGTGTTACTTTATACACATAGAATGGTCAATATGGTACATCATATACATAGAATTATAGATATGATACATTACGTACATAGACAAGTGCACTGTCGTATATGTGGTTATTACCCTATATACAAATAACATTCGTGATACCTCAACTATATATACACTTCACTGAATTATCCTTGTCTCACTTGACATCAACTTGATTTTACCTTATTACATTCCTTAAGTACTACATTAATGTTACTATATTACAGTTTACAGTATTACATTTTACATTCAATGATTTTTTTTTATTATTATATTAACTTATTGGGACGTTTCTTTATCTTTCAGTCCTTCACCGTAAGAACATTCGTCCTCACATTATTATAGTTTGCGTAATGATGTCCAAATATGGTTACCTCTACCTGCACTCAGTTGTCTACCTGTAATCAGGTGTTTCGTTTACCTGACAGTAAACATTGGCAGTTCATTGTCCTGTCTTTCCACTTCACTTTTCACTCTAAACTTTCTTTCACTTTGTCACGCCTAAGTCTGTGACCTTTACAATAACAATATAGCCTTTTGGCACATGAATACATCAGTACTTATACTATATTTACATTTCACAAATTATTTTTAAAGATCTTTCTAACATGTTCATTAGCTGTGGTTATTAATAATATAATTTCGTTTGTGCACAGGAATTTTGGAACTTGCAACTCCCACGCAGTGTTTGAATTTTAAACGAAAACGTTACCCGTACTAATTATATAACTTTTACTTGGTATTCTTTACATCTTCGTATATATAATTTCAATCACATTCACACAGGTGATTCTTGGGTATGCTCTGTACTGTTTACAACGTTTTTTTGACGATATGGCCTTATTAGGGAGATGTTATATCTGCCTATCGGTTTACCATTTCTTGGGTGTATTAGAGCATACGCTCTGTCACCAAATATTTTCTCAATCCGGTATGGGCCTTTCCATAGCATATATAGCTTTTTAGTCTTCTTTCCTAACAAATCTGACTTGTCGAACGATTTCACTAGAACTAAGTCGCCGACCTTTGGTTCCCAATTCTTCTTATACCGCAGTTTCTTTGCGTTTCTTTTCTCTACTTTTTCCATTATTCTTTTAACAGCATTCTGGATCCGTTCTCGATCTGTCTCGGTCGTCACTTGTATACTTTCCGGAACACCATCTATTAGTGGTTCCGGTGTTAAATTCCTATGCAATTGGATAGGAGCATATCCTGTGGTTAAATTGACTGAATTATTGAATATAAACTCAATATAGTTGTTGTGGTCTGGCCAGGTAGTCTGTTTCAATGAACAAAGGACTCGGAGATGAACACCTAGGTCTTTCAGTACGCGCTCGCTTGGATTAGAGCATGGATGGTACGACGTTGTATTATAGATGCGAATTCCGGCATCCTGAATGGTGTGCACTTATATTTGAATGGGGGAACATCATGTATCTCGAATTCATACTCAAAATCACTATAGGTCCCAGTGTGTTCCGAAAATACATTTCTATGTTTACATAAAATGTTATAAAAAATCTCTTTTTGGTGGTCGTTAAGTAGGTTTGAGTTTGCTACTGTTTCTCTTATTCTGTAGGTCATGTTTACGTTATTTTCGACTACCTGGAAATCATCTGGTAGGGTAATTATCTCCTGTTCACCTGCTTCTGCCTGCCCAAGTCCGTATGACGTCATCTCTAAAAGCCGTTCTTCTCCAGCTATATACTCATCCTTATCATAGTTTCTCATCTCTTCTGCTTCTAATGGATTCATCTTAACTAGCTCCATCCCTCCTATTCGTATAAATTCTACAAAAAATGTTTCTCCATCTATTTCTTTTTCTTCATCTGTCAATCTTATCTCATTTTCTGCTTCCCTTGAGCTAAACGGAACTTTAACTATGACGTCTTTAATTTTGATTTCCAAGGCTTCCATTTGATAATTCAACTTAGCTTGAAGCGCATACAACACGTCATTACCCATAATAATGTCTACAGATAGCCTATTAATAACAAAACGTACAAATTCTATTGTATCCTCCCCAATGGTGACTTTCAAAAGCATTTGTGTATTAATCTTTTGTTTGGCGCGACCTACCGCCAGAGTACAATATGCACTTTTCACGGGCAATGTTTGCAATTTCATTCCATTGTTTTTTAAGTGATAAAAGAATGCTTGACTTATAGCTGAAACTGAGGATCCTGAATCTATGGTAATGTGCCATTTTTCTTTGTTTATTATTGCAGCAATACGTGGAGCATCTCTCACTTCTTGCAATTCTGTTAAGTGATTGTTTATTTGAGTACCGTTTACTATTTCTGTTTCTGTTTTATTCTGTACCACCCTACTCAGAGCTGTGTCCCTGTTCAAATTAAGAACTAGCGTGTTCATCCGGGTCCGATGCGGGACGTCTTCTATCGCACCCTGGAGTCGTTTCCCGTCTGCTGTGTCGTATCTGGCCTTTCATCCACCTCGGGCGCCGCGTCCCTCAGTGTGGGTGGAGGAGAACGCACCCATTCTCTTGAGAGAAGTTGATTCCTCTGTCTTACTTCAGGTCTGTCTATATTGTTCTCTCTACCAGCGTCACGTGGTTGATATTGTCTATTAGCTTCTGGTAGTCGGAACGTCGGTCTTGCATTCCCTCTTCGAAGAAATGGGGGGTGACCCCTATTTCCATTCCTAGTTACATGTACATATCTTATAGGGAAATTATATGAATTTGAATTTGGTGGTCCCTGTCTCCCTCTATTGTTGTTAGGGAATTCCCTCGGGACGTGGGCATCGTATCTTTGACGAGTAGCCATATGGTTTGTGTTAAAATTTCGGGGATTGTGTGCCCTTTCCCCGTCATGATTATTATTATTCCACGGTCTGTGTGGATTGCTCACTGGCATTCGATTCTCATGTCTATTTTGTGAATTTTGCTTCCCAACGCTTTGTAAAGCTGTTAATAATGTAATTGCCTCTCTCAATGTCTGAGGTCTTGCTACCACCATGTGATTTCTAATATTCTCAGGAAGGTGGGGCGTGAGAAGAGAAATCAGTTCGGCTTCCTGTAATGGAGGTTGTAGATATTTACTCATTTGCGAATATCTCAGGAAATAATCAGTAATAGACTCTCCATTATTACCTTGGTATCGGCCATTTGTTATCTGATTCCTTACTTGGTATTGGACATTGGCGTTCCAATACTTTTCTAGGACAGCTGTTTTGAACAACTCGTAGCTGCATCCTTCTCCCACAGTTACTCGTAGCCAATTAAGTTCGGCAGATTGTAACGCCCTTTGAACTATTATCATCTTATATTGCTCGGGTACACCTCTGATGACAAAATACTTTTCTAAGTCGGCCAAAAATTGTACTGCGTTGTCATTGCGACAATTAAATTTCGGGAGGGGCAATTCGCTTAGAAAATTCATGTGCACTGGTGGATACATATTTACGTTTTGCATATTTACTTGGCTATTATTGCTGTTTTGAGGAGAGACAGAAGGGGTGCTAACCTGTTCGTTCTGCCTCTCTCCATTGTGTGTATGTATAGAACAATTGGAACTCTCAGGTACCTGCCCTTGCTGTCCCAGCTGTAAGCCAGTTACAGTATCTCTGATTTGAGATATCTCGCTTACTGTTTCCCTCAACAATTGTGTATTTTCTGATTGAATATTTGTTACACGTGCTACCTTTTCTTTTAACTTCTCCATGTCAGCTGCTATACTATTGTTTACAGTGTCAAACCGGTCATTTATCTCTCGTACAAAAGTTACCTGTGTCGTGGTCAGTTCATCTAATCTTATTCTTTCCTTATTAATTTCCTCCCCTATTCTATTTTCTACTCCTGCAACGAGAGATTTGGTAGCTTCTAGGTCACACCTTATAGTACCTACTTCTCGCTGCAGGGCCTCTTTTACAGTCTGGATTTCCCCTGTTATTCCTTGAATTTTGACAGTGATTCTAGCTTCTGTTTCTTTCCCTTGGCTTGTAATTTGACTTAATTTTTTGTCCATAGCTTTGCTCTGATCTAGTAATTTAGTCTCTAGTGATTTGTCCATAGCTTTTAGTGTTTGGTTCTGTTCTATTAATTTAGCTTCTAGTGATTGGTTCTGTTCTACTAATTTAGCTTCTAGTGATTGACTCTGAATAGTCATTTGCGCCATGAGTTTCTGGAGCATCTCTTGTAGATTTTCCATTACCCCAGGATTGTCACTTCTCCTATTTACATTTAAGCTACTTACACCATTTACACCCTCATCTACTGATCCTATAACACTGCTTTCCATTATCTCTTCATTAACAACTTCTAACTCTTTCTCTGTCTCCATAACTATTTGTTCCCCAGAATTTTCCATTTTAAATTTATTCTGTACGATCTTCTTATTTCTCAAAAGCATTGAACTTCCCCTTTAAATTTTCTAATTTCCCTTCCAAAATACTTATTACTAAGACATTACATAGATATTGATCTCAATGAATGATATTACATTTACAAGAAATATAAATTGAGTATGTGTAACTCACAGTTCTGTTGTACGGCTGTGGTGTTTATGTGATGTCTTTACCAATTTTTGTCGTGCTGCTCGTCGTCTAGTAGGCTCAGTTGATGTCGAAAGAACTTGAACTTCTCTCTTGGTTGGGGGAAGATTCTATGTAGCTGTTTTTGCCGTCTTCTTCGTAGTCTCTGCTGTCCTCATCGTAGTTGTCGTCGTCGATCTTCTCACTTCTCCTCGTAGTCGTCCTTCGTCGTCGTTCCTCTCACTTCTCCTCGTCGTTGTCGTCGTTACATTTCACCCATTTCCTACAATTCGAAGCCCCAACGTGTCGGCGCCATTATGCGGCATACCCGCATGTCAGATTTCAATTGGTTGGTGTTTACTTTTGATTTGGGTTCTAAATGGAGCTATGAGATCTCTTATCCTCAGGTGAATGGTTGTAGGAAATGGATTTGTTGTTTGTTGGCTGCTCAGTTGTCTCAATAATACACTGGTTCGTTGCAAAAAATGATTTAATTTAATTCTCACTAAGTTCGTTGATTCAGATTGATTTGTAGCGGTGACCACCTGTTACTAAACTTCCTAACAGAATTCTCTTACTTCTTTATACGGCGAATACTTTGCTATTATAAAATTCTTCTGCTGCCTCTCTTACGCTGGTTGCGTTATTCTTGACTTCCCTACATTTCGGACTTAGAAATCTTTACTACCTCTTCTTCACGCGCACTAACACGTCTTTCCCATCGTAGTATGACTGTTGAAGTGATTTACATTTCGGACTTAGAAATCTTTCCTACTTCTTCTTCACGCGCACAACACATCTTTCCCCTCGTAGTATGACTGTAGAAGTGAGTTTTTCGTCTACTCTGCGATTCAGTTCGTACTTTATTCTGATCCCCACTCTGACTCTTATCACATGACCAAAATAACTCACCCTTCTCCCCATCTCTCAAATCTTACATTATTATTGGTTTCTCATTTTATTTCGATTTTTCTTTATTGGTTAGCAAAACTCATCGAACTCATTGACGTTACGTCCCACCGTGAGTTGGGTCACGCCTACCCTGGGCTCTTTGTAACGGTATACATCGTTATCACCTCAGCAAAGTAAATCCTTTTAGGTCTTACGCTTGACCGCATCTTGAAAACCTTATTGTTCCTACACATTCTTGGTTATAATTCTCAGACATTGAACCTTTCCTTAAACAAAGAGGCTAACGGTCACCTCTTCCTGTCTCCCCGACTTGTGTTCAGATTTTACAGAAATATTTTCTCTCCCTTACATGGATTCTAGAATGTTAGTTGTCTTAAATTATATTCTTCCCATCTTATTCTTAATTAAACCGCTATTTTAATCATTACTCTAATTTCATTCTAATTTCATATTAATATAACAATATTTTATATTAGTTTAGCAAAGCATTTTCATTAATTTATCTTCTTTTTTAATTCTCGTGATTTCAATTAATTCGCCACCTCCTAATCGCTGTCTAATACTGCGGTTACACAGTACTGTTAATGTAACTGGTTATTATATTTAAATTACTCACAAACTACTCTCAGAACAGAAATTACTCTCAGTGTAGCTGAGAAACCTATTAATGATCAAAATCTGCAATAGGGAAACAAACCATTAATACAGAGAGAGATTATAGTAACTAGTTTCCGAGACTCAGACATTTCAAGAGTAAAGCGTATCTCAACAAATTTTACTGATAAAAAGGTTATAAGTTTATAAAATAAGTCTAACTTGAGTTTCCACAAATCATGTACAGCGTAAGACAAAGTGAGCAACAGCCAGAGAGGATTTCGTTTCCGAAAACATCGGAAGCCTTCGCTGTGTTTACAATGTAGGATTTAATACCACTCCACCTTCAATCCAGAACTATGCGATAAGTAAGTCAGAGCACCGGCAAGATGAGCACTCGAAATGTGAAGTGTTTTACCCCTACAATCACCGCTCCCTGTTTCCTTCTATCTCGCAGGTAAACATACAGGTGATAGTGTGCTCCAGTGGAGGTAATTCGGGTTTTGGATGAAATATAATTAATGGTGTAAACAAATGGATACTTTTGAACACAAGAGTTGGCTAAGAGGGTTTATGACACTAGAGAATGTCAGCAAAGGTCATAGCGACAAAGCTAGACGACTATACTGTACTATTCGCGTTGTTTGAGAAACCGCTTTCTCACCACATTACTGACACTAGCCTAACCATAAGCTGACCAGAACGTGCTATTATGGTTCGTCTATCCTTCCTTCCACCTAGATGTAGTAAGTCTACTACATCATAATCAACCATGCATCAAGCGTCTAAGATGAACCTCCCACACTTCCCCATCTATTTAATCGAATCCGAGGCACCTGAAAACGTAGGAACCGGCTGAACGGTGTTAAGCCTGTCCGCGCCCCCGCCGCTCATTGTCGTCTGTTGCTATCATAGAAAGGCGCAAATGAAACCATGCAACAATCTAAAACTACTTTTACAGGCTTTGCTTACCCATGCTAATACAGTATATGACAAAACTTGCCACCGTCGCTGTCCGTACATGTTTGGCATGTTTCCTCTTTAGGAAACTATCCATTACTTGCCGTAGTACACGTTTAGAAATGTTGGCATTTCTCCATTAGCGGAGAAAGAGTAATAGGCCCAATTTTTTTAGTCAAAATTTGACGACTATATAAGTGAATACAATTTTGCACTCCCACTCCACCTTTTTAGAGAATTAACAGAGTGTGAGAGTGATTTTGCTTCTTTTAAACATGACCTTGCAACGGCTCATACACCCAATCCCCTGACCTAACCATCTGCAATTTCTATCTCTGGGGTAACTTAAACCATAAAGTATATGTACCAGAGAAACCCACACACCCAAGAAGAATTAAAATAAAACTTCCTCCAAGACATTGCCAGCATTTCTCAACGTGAACTACGGCGAGTGATAGTTTCCTATAGAGGTGCCAAACATATATGAACCACGGCAGTGACCAGTTTCAGCATCTACCTTAATAAGATAGATAAGTCAAGAATTTAAAAACAGCTTTAACATGTTGCATGGTTTCATCCACACCTTTCAATGTCAGCGGCAGATGTCAAATAGCACTAGGATCGCGGAAAGGCAAAACAGCAGAATCAGTTCCTACGTTTTTGTGTTTCTCTATACACTCATAAATTGCGCATTGTGGCCCATTGTGAATTGTACTAGTCTACTTGCATAAAATACCAATAAAAGTGTCCAAAATACCTACAGCACTGCAGGAAATGCCTGTTTCAGAGCAAATAAATACCGTCAAATCGCCTTAAATACCTATGCTACTATCCATACTGTCCATAAAAGTGTTTCAAATACAGTAAAACCCCGTGATCACGCTCCCGATTATGAGGATATCCCGTTTTTATTATACTCGAACAGTAAAGGCTCTTGACGCTCCATACCACTGCTGTAAGTATAATTTTATCTCTATAGCGTTTCGAAATCCCGCTATTAGCGGTGCTTTTGGGCCTAAAATAAATAAAAACACTTATTTATATATACGAATATACATAATTTTCAAACTGTGTAATGTTTTAAAAGCATCGCGAAAAACAGTTTGTGTGACTACTGAGTTCGAGTGCATTACCTGGAAAATCATTCCTGTTACTTTTTCGTAAAAGGAATATACACTTTCGAATGGCTCACTTTCTAACTGTCTCCTTTGTCTTTCTCTGAATTTGATATAGAGTATACCGAGTTGTGGCACAAACATAATAAATTACCAATTCTACAGAATTGTTATGAAAATTCCACCCCAAATCCAAAGGATTTTCAAAATTTCTTGGAATTCCCTCATCTAGTACATGAGCTGGACATCGCCATTTCTGCTTCTAATGGTTGGCTTGATAGATTCAAGCAAAGATATAGCGTAGTGATCGGCACCTCAGTGGTGAACCAGAATCGGTTAGTGACAGTGATGTGAATGAAAATGCTGTAATTCACGGTAGGATTCCACGAGAGTCATAATTGAAGAATTGTTCCATGAGAAATGCTCTCTTGATCCTTTTCAAGTGTGCGGCATCCAAATCTTAGGAAATAAAACGTATTGTGCTACATTTACTTTTAAATTGTGCCAAAATTAATTTATCATATCTTAAAAAATTACACCTCGTGTGTAACGCAGTTCCGATTGAGTGTTTAGACAACAGTTCCTTCAGGAGCGGAATTACGGGGTTTTACTGTATTTCCAAACTATCTGAACTAACTCAATTAATGCCCATAGTGCCCTTGAAGGTGCCCAAAATACTCATTGTTAAGGTGTCCTAAATACCTACATCAAGGCCTTAAATGTCTCTACCAGTAGCTTAAAGCACCGTCAAACTGATTAAAATTAGTGTTACACTGCTGAAAGTCCTACCTCAGTGCCCAAAATAGTCCAAAGTTCCTCAAAAATAGCTACAAATATGCCTAAAATAACGTCAAAGTGTTCAAAAATACCTGTTCTGGTGGCCAAAGTAACCCTATCAGTGCCTAACATACCAGGTGTATTACCAACATACGTTTACAGTCTTCGAACTTCTCTACCGCAGTACCTAAAATAACTATACCAGAAGTGTAAAATGCCTTAAACGTGGACCAAGAAATTTAAAAATACAATCGTCAATCAATTATATAACACCGCTTATACTCAGAACGAACATGTTTAGGAACATAAACCGCTGTCCATCTCCAAATGAAGACTAAACTTATTTCCTAGGACCATCTTATATACGTATCGTCGCGAATCCATTATTGCGGCGTACGCGCTTAAAGGGTTCACGCGGAGCGATATCGCGGCTTGTTTACACAAAGGAATTGATAGGTAGCACTGTGTGGAAATAAAGAGCCTGCAAAACCATTTAAAGATATCCCGGAGATAAAAGACTTGCCGACACAGATAAATTTACACGTCTAGAACGTTGGTGTATTATCTGGTGACGTGTTAGAAAACATTCTATAACCGTCTGAAATTCATTAATAGCTGTGTATAAAAAGAAGCCATGGCTAGTTATCGGATAGTCGTAAACAGTAGTAGTAAGTAGAGTCGTAATGAGAGAGTGTATTCAGAACTGAATTGTGTGAACGCTTTTGTTTGTGAATGGCGAACTTGGAAGATTTTAATTGTGTATGTTACGTAATTCTGCTGCAATCTGCAGTTGTACGAAGTGTATTTCTTCGCAAATAAAGAACATTTGGAATTTCTGCAACTTGCACCTTTAATTCTACGAACCCACAAATTCAAAATTCGTGTCAGGAGTGCGACATACCACTATGGAGATTGGAAAATATTTTACAGAAAATGGAATATATGGAGGCGGATGACAACATCGCCGAGAAAATGGAGGAAATGAAGAGGCGAATGACAACCTCGCTGCGAAAACAGTAGCGGCAAATAACAACTTGGCCGCGAAGCTGGAAGAAACGAAGACACTAACGATAACCTTGCGCGAGAAGATGGAAGAAATGAAGACTGCGAACGAGGATGTTCCGCCAAATTTGAGGAACAGTTGGCCGGGGTAAAGAAGGACGTCACGGAGTTGGGCGAGTGCGTCGCAGACCTGGCGAGCCACGTTAATGACCTGGTGGGAAAGGCCGACAGCAACACCAAGTCCCTGAACGCTATGGCAGAGGACATCGTCGGCAAGACTTTTGAATACCAGCTCGACAACCTGAGCAAGGTGTTACAGAGACTTCCGGCAACTAACCTGAAGCTGAACGCGAAGAAATGCCAGCTCTTCCGCAGGGAGGTCAGCTACTTGGGCTACATAGTCTCACCAACCGGAGTGGCCACAGACACGCAGAACACACAGGCTGTGAGAGATTGGCCTCGGCAAAAGGATAAGCGAGAGTTGCGCAGTTTCTTGGGGCTGTGCAGTTATTACCGTCGCTTCATAAAGGGCTTCTCCAACATCGCGAAGCCCCTCACCTGCCTGACAGAGGAACATCGGCCTTATGTGTGGACGGAGGACGCCGAAGGCGCTTTCCAGCAGCTGAAGAAGACACTTTGCAGTGCTCCTATCCTAGGATTCTCACAACCAGGTGACACCTTCATCGTGGACACCGACGCCAGTGACCGTTGCATTAGGGGCATCCTATCGCAAGTCCAGAATAGCCGCGAACAGGTGATAGCCTACTACAGCAAGACCCCGTCCAAGGCATAGAAAAACTACTGCGTCACCCGGCGAAAGTTATTGGCGGTAGTGAAGAACTTGGCGCACTTCCACGAGTACTTGTACGGTCAGCCACTTCACCTGAGGATTGATTATTCCACCCTCACCTGACTGCTCAGCTTTAGGAACCTGGGAGGCCAGACAGCACGTTGGGTACAGAGGCTGCAGGAGTACGACTTCACCTCTGAACATCGCAGAGGGAAGAGGCACAGCAACGCAGACGCCATGTCCCGACGACCCTGCCCTGAATAATGCCGTCAATGCACAAGAGTGGAAGAGAAGGAGCGTTCCGCATCTGTCAGAGTGGTCACAGCAGTGCCTGCAGATGGCTGGGATAGCGCAGGCCTGATGAGGAAGACGCAGACTGGGGGCCACTCTTGAGGAAAAAACCTGGGTGGACATCTTACCGAGGAGCGCCACACACAAATCTTACTGGGCCCAATGGGACTCACTGAAGACAAGACAGGGCTATGGGAATCGCCTGATGTGAAGACGCAGAGAGATCAGTTGGTACTTCCCAAAAGTAAGGTCTCGGAGGTCTTGGAGGAAGTGCACGGCGGTACTTCAGGAAGACACCTGGGAGCAAACCGAACAATGGACAAATTCCGACAGCGCTACTACTGGCTGAGGCTCCGAGCATAGGCTTAGAATTGGTGCCATCAATGTCATGTGTGCGCGGTGAGTCGCGGCCCCCAGACTAGGAGCCGGGGTTGTGTGCAGCAGTACAACGTCGGAGCGCCATTCGAACGGATCGCCGTCGACATAGCTGGACCGTTCCCAGTGTCCGACCGAAGCAACAAGTACCTGATGGTGGACGTGGACTACTTAACCAAGTGGCCGGAGGTGTATGCCATCCCGAACCATGAGGCAAAGACAATCACGGGCTGCCTCGTGGAGCAAGTGCTCTGCCGATTTGGGGTGCCGTTAGAGCTCCAAAGCGACCAGGGCACTAATTTTGAGTCCAACCTAATGAAGCAGGCACTAGAAAGCCTTGCGGTTAACAAGACCTGCACAGCACTTCTACATCCCCAGTTGGATGGCATGGTCGGAAGGTACATCAAGACCTTAGAAGAACACCTGAGTAAGGTTGTGGCCAGCGAGACTGGGACGTCAAGGTGCCACTGTTCTTGCTGGCCTACCACTCTTCAACAAACGACACCACTGGTGTGACGTCAGCCAGCTTAATGTTCGGCCGAGAGTTACGCCTCCTATGTGACCTGGCTTTTGGGAGCCCCCCCGGACGCAAAACAGCCAACAACTGAGTATGTGGAGAACCTGGTGGACCATCTCCACGATATGCGTGAAATGGCTCGTCGGAATATTCAGAAGGCGAGCGACCGCATGAAGACCCGATACGACAGGCAAGCCAACAGCCAAGGGTTCCAGCAAGGTGACCTAGTCTGGTTGTGCCGCCCTACATGAACCAAGGGACGCTGCCCGAAACTTCAACAGTGGTGGTAAGGACCGTACCGGATGGTGAAGAGGATTAACGACATGGTCTACCGCATCCAGAAGGTGCCCCGTGGAAGGATGTTGGTGGTACACTTGGATCATCTGGCCCGCAACGATGGTGCTGTTTGGCACGACCAGCCTTGAGGAGGGAGCAGTGTCACAAATCCACTATTACGACTGACGGTGTACACACTAATAGGGTTTACGCGGAGCGATAGCATGGCTTGTTTACACAAAGGAGCTGATAGGCAGCACAGTGTGGAAATAAAGAGCCTGCAAAAACATTTAAAGATAGCCCGGAGATAAAATACTTGCCGATAGAGACAAAGTTACACGTCTAGAACGTTCGTGTTTTATCTGGTGACGTGTTAGAGAACACTGTATAACACTCACTTTCTTCTCGGGCAGCCAGCCAGGTGAAAAGATAATTATATATCAACGTTTCGGGAGTGTACATCTCTCCCATCATCAGGATATTTATAAAATGTTATACCACAAATGAAATACTGGATATAACACAAATATAAACAAAGACAAAACACTATAAAAATTCGCATTACTGGACAAAAGACTGTTTTCAGTAAATTAAATATCCTGATGTCGGGAGAGATGTACACTCCCGAAACGTTGATATCTAATCATCTTTTCACCTGACTGGCTGCCCGATAAGAAAGTCGGCGCATTCGTCGCCAGGAAAGCTTCAGGTCTTATTTAATATTCTATAACAGTATGTAATTCATGAATGGTTGTGTATAAAAAGAAGTCATGGCTAGTTATTGGACAGTCGTAAACGGTAGTAGTAAACAGAGTCGTAATGAGAGAGTGTAATCAGAACTGAATTGTTTGAGCGCTTTTCTTTGTGGACGGCGAGCTTGGTTCTGCTGTAATCTGCAGGTATACGAAGTGTATTTCTTCGCAAATAAAGAACATTTGGAATTTCTGCAACTTGGACTTTTAATTCTACGAACGCACAAAATCACAGTATTTTTAGCATCGCTCTCTCGGCCTGCTCTCCTCGTATTCCCCATCCCTTCTCCTATATGTGCATTTTACTGTGTTCCATCCATCTTGTATTTGCTATTGGTGGGCGACTGAAATAATTATTGAATCGAGAGTCTCCCGAATGCCAACCTCACACTTTACCGCGGAACTAACTCTACCGGTTTATCTAACACACATTTATTTCCATTACTTCACCTACAGGACTAATATAACTCATATAACCACTATTTATAAACGACTGCAATAGAAACGCAGTACTCAATGTGAAATTGTTGGTATTATGATTTACATTGTGAACGTGAGCTAATACCAGCACACTAAAATGTAATAGTTTAAGGGGGAAAAATCCCAGTAAAAAAGCTGTGAAATCCCTACACTAGTACCAATGAGATTGAAAAGCTTCAGAAACGTCAGAAAGCAATAAATAAGAACATTTTCCAAGAAGCAGGAGGTAAGGTAAAACAAGGAAGAGGAAGATATTAGTTCAGAATTTCTGTTACAGAATAGGCGGATATAATTGTTCGATTCACTTCCCCGAATTGCATCCGCCTGGCCGTGACGAAGTTCCACTTTGAGAATCCACTTGCGGAATGGCTCCTCAAATTAAGTAAGCTGGGAAATTTATAGCAGCCCTGAATTTTCTTGTGATTCAATTCTTAAATTACATAATAACATTATATAAATATCCAGCAATTTTACGATTATACCTAGCTAATAAAGATCACAAGCCACTTAGCGAATGCAGTTATTCACAGATAAATGACTCAAGATTAATATATAGTATACACAAACATGAAAGGTCTTCAGTAACGTGAATATGTTACCTTAAGTCTCATACTAGCAACTGTAATATCAGTGGTTCTCTGCAGGAGTCCTGCTTCAACAAAGCTTAATGGTAGTAAACGCTGCTTAACACGGTAAGTCCCACAGAAGAGTCAGGCCTGTGTCCATAATTAGATTTTGGCCTGAGAATGAAAAGACAACGACGTTTAGTGGAGTGTTTAACAAATTTGGGGGAGAGAAAATGTTTGAAATAAATTTATTTTGATATTAACATTTATAAAATGAAATATCTAGTAGCAAAGAATAATAATTCAAAATCTGGAAGATTAGTATTTAGTGTGATGTGATAAAACTTAGAAAAATTAATATTTATATACTAATACAATGCAACAGAAAAGTTAGAAATTTAAGAATCCAAAACTATGCATCCTTTTTATCTGAATGAACCCGTAAGAAAATCATAAATAGACGTTTTATATACATTATATAATATTAGTATTAGTAGGGAAATAACAGAACTGGATCACAGTCTGTCGGTTCAAATCCCGAAGAGGTACAAAAGGGCTGTTTACTGTTTCATCCAAAAAGCTATGGGAGCTGGGACAAATGTACACTGAGGTATTGTAGATAAGACCCCTTTCCACTCCACCCCCAAAAGATGCTTATACACATTGCCTGCAACTGGTGATAAGGAAACGGAGAGTTTTGTGGTCTTCTGCTAACACCCCTATAAGCCAAAGATAAGATAAGAACAGTTGCCTCCAAAAATTTTTAAGAAGAACAGAACCTGTAACACATAGATAAGATGTCTGTTATTTTTGAAAGAGAGACCATTGTGCTGTAAGAGAAACGCTACATGAATCATGAATTCGTCCGCCTCGGTAGCGTGATGGTAGTATATCTGCCTCACGTTCAAGGGGTCCATAGTTCGAATCTCGGTCAGGGTGAGTTAGGTGGATAAGGTTTTTCCGGGGTTTTCTCTTATCCTGAAAGACGAATATCGGATAACTCTAAGCTTTATGGACCCCGGACTCATTTGAGCATCATTTCACCCATTTCATTCATCGTCTGATATGACTTAACGTTGGAGGATGTAAATTACAAAACAAAACAAAAAATGAATAAGTCGAGAAAGGAATATCAATACATACACTCTTATTTAATGATGAGGTCAAGGAAAAACATAACACCTTTCCAGATACTTTAAGCCTTTACCATAAAAATAAATTACAAGCAGCTGAGAAATTAAAATATCATGTCATATTTCTAAGCCAATGATGCATTTTTCGCGCATATTCCTATGAGACTGAAGACAATCTCTGCAAATATTCAATTGCAAATGGCTACGTTACTCCATCAGGACGTTAAGCTAGCGGTATATGAAGCGGTATAGGTAAAGGAGGGAAATATACAAGTTCACTGAACTCTTTTAAACAATGAAAACAGATATAGTAATAAACCACTAATGTGTAGTGCCATTTAAACATCACCTTAAACTAAAGTATTATTAGGTACGCATGAAAACAATAAATTAAAGTAATGCTAATGTCAGCCTACCTACTTAAGTAGAGAAGGTATTACATTCCACCCAAAAGTTTGAT